>JARKIC010000888.1:0-177956 GCA_029378375.1 Mycena olivaceomarginata | reverse complement strand
ATGAGGTCGAGCTACGGGCGCTCGAGGAGCTGGAGTGCGCCGCCAAAGAAGATCTTGATCGGGCTGGAGAAGATGAGCTGGGGTTAACACTCGAAGAGCCATCGTGGGCAGAGGAGCTAGAGCAAGCTGCGGACGAGGATGCCCAGCTGCTGGGGTACGGGCTCAACAAGGTCAAGTGGCCCATCGACGAGGAGCTCGAACGGGGGCGGAGAAAGATCGGCCACTGCTGGAGTCGACGAGGAGCTTGGGTGCGTTACAGAAGTAGAACTGCTCAGGTGGGCACTGGAAGAGCCATTATGTACGGAAGACGAAGTGCTCGAGCGGGCCGCAGAAGGTGAGGCCGAGGTCATTACTCAGGCTCATGAACACGAGTTGGAAGTAATAATTACGTCTTGGCCAAAAATGGTTCCCCCTTCGCTTAAAGACAAGATCATCAATCTTTTCCGTGAACAAACTTCTTCGGAAGCGCTCGCGACCTTTACCTGTGCATCATGTAGCGAATCGGTACCTCTCCGCAGCCACTGCACATTATCATTGGCTGACTTTGACTCACATGTTCTTCGAAGGCCTGATCTGGACCCAAATGAAGCTCTATGTCTCGACACGTACAAGTGGCTTAATCCAAGCTGTGTATCACCCGCCATGCCCTATGATGAAGGCCCTCTTCGTGATCTACTTGTTGACCCCGATGGTGTTTCGTTTCCCGACAGCGGTGGCCCAATACTGTCCCTTTGTACCACTTGCCATTCATGCCTGAAGCGCAACAAACTGCCTCCTTTATCACTGGCCAACAGAAATTTCCTCGGTCCTGTTCCGGAAGAACTCAAGAATCTCACCGTAATTGAAGAAGCAATGATTGCCCGATGCCGCTCAAAATGTTGGATTATTCAATTGAAGGAGGAAAATCAAGATCTTGTGCTCGCTTCAACTCAGCGCGGGGTCAAGGGCCACATTATCATCTACCCCCAGCAACCGTCGCAGCTTGCTCTGACTCTCCCACCTGCCGTTGAAGATATTGTGTCACCTGTGTGTGTTCTGTTCGTCGGTGCATCCCCTCCAACGACCCAATGGCTCCGAGAGCATGCCAAACCACTCGCGGTAAACGCCAATCGTGTCCGGACCGCCCTTCAGTGGCTTAAAGTTCACAATCCATTTTATAAGGGAGTCACCTTGAATGAAGAATGTCTGCGACAGCTCGAGCTCAATCCCGTTCTACCCTTCTCAATTGAACATATCCGACCTAGCGCAGCAAACGAAGCGTCGACTGCCCGGTATGATGCCACCCCATCCCCTGAAAAGGCTTCCGAACCAAATAGCTCTTCTGCAACTATCCCATTCCAAAATGTGATAATTACAGATGTCGATTGCCACGCTTCTTCCAACGAGCTCCGAGCAGCTGCCTTACGCCACGTGAAAAAGAAGGGCGGAGGCTACATTCAGATCCCTCATGATCGCGAACCTGCCAACGAGTTCAAGCAAGATGGCAACTTGCTTCCAATGATCTATCCCACCCTTTTCCTGTATGGTATCGGTGGACCTGAAGATGTCAAACGTCCCGCTGTTGTGTCTTTGAAGCGGCATGTTAAACACTTGCTCAGTCTCACGGATCAGCGGTTCCAGGAGCACCCTTCTTTCCTGTTCACTGCGTTCAACATTCTACAGCGCTGGGAGATGCTTTTACAGACATCCCTCAAAGTCAAAAAAGCAAATTTCTCTTCCGTTGCTTCGCAGTTTGCTTCTTTGTCCCCAGACGTCATCGAAAAGGTTACCGAACGTGCTGCAAATGGCCAATCAGTATTCCGAAGAACGAGGAAGAACGTAAGGTTTTGAATCTTCTGAAGCAAGTGAATGCCGTGACTGCTGTATTATAATGCTGAATATACATCCATTTGATTACAACTATATTGCAATGGAATTGAATGCCCGAGAGCCCGTATACCGACTGCCTGAGAACCCTCGATCCGAGTGCGTGAGGCCAGTCGATCCCACTGCGTGAACACAGTCAATGCAACTGCATAAATGGCACAAATGCAGTTGGATCAAGTGTTGGGAAGCACTTGGTACGAAGGTGCCTTGCTTCCCGAGCCAAAACTTTGGTAGAGGAATGATCAAAAGGATGGACTGATGGCCAGTGGGACTCGGCTAACCCTCGGCTAAAGGCCAACAGTGAGTGGGAGTCGGACTCTTGGCTAAAGGCTGTCAGTGGTACTCGAGCCCAGTGGGACTCGGCGGATCGGTACATCCAAATATTTATATTCCCAAAGAATTTGGTTGAGAATTGAGCTCAGAACGAGCTCGTCGAGACGGGAAGTATTTATTTTTCTTTGTTTACAAAATGATCGTTAGTGCCATTAACTCTGCAAACAGCTGTAAGTATGGCAACGCTTCTGTCAAGTACTCTTAGTTCATTCAAATTGCGGCGGACATCCAGCCTGCGCCCCACAATACAAATTGGAATGGAAACGTCATCCATGTGAAATTCGTTCTTAGGCGCCCACGAGCTCTTGCCGAACTCTGACACCGATAACGACGAAATGAACTTCCCGAGAACCGACGGCCGAAATCGATTTGGGAAGGCCGTCCGATCGCACGCCGCAACCCACAAACGTCGACATATTTACAGTACAGACTGCAGCCCGCCATCATAAACTTGGAAGAGAGTGCTTCGGATGGTGGGGCAGCGAGGCCTCCTCCATCTTCAAGCCGTCGACCCAACCCCGTCGGAATGTACAACCTCAGATGCGTAACTGTCCCGTTTCCACCTCGCCCCCCCCACATTCTCTTAATTATGCCCATTCTTCGAGTGTTACTCCACCTGATAGCTCTCCCATATCAGCGCAGGCTGGTCCTTCAAATGAGAATACCCATGCAACGTCTGTCGAGCCATGCCCCAAACGTCGCAGAACCAACCTGGAAGTGTCACTATACGGAAAATCTGATGAAGAAGTGTGGGATGACACGGATGCAGCAATCATAGGTGCGTAGCTACCGTTAGTCTTGCAACTCACCAGCTGACGCGCCTACCAAGATGCAGCCCTCAAGAACTGGAAATCACCTGTCTATTCACATTATAATATTTCCCTACTTGGCAGCAATTGGGTGGTAATTGGTGATAATTTAGTGATACTGTACAATTTCGTTCAAATCGACAGGGGGTGTGACGCGTGACCCATTTTACCTATTCGACATTTCGGCAGCCGCCGATTTTTTTGCGTGACACCTCGAAAATTTCGGCATTTGAACCGGAAATTTTGCCTTTTTTTGCCTTTTTTTTTTTTTTTAGGCAATTTGGGGCCTGTGTAACCACTTGGAGGTTCGACAGAGGCCCGAGTGACGCATGACATCGACCGAAGTTCGTGATCGACAGGGGGGTGCGTGACGCGTGACTGCCGATTTGAACGAATTGTACAGTAATTGGCTGCGGGTTATGGGGACTTGCGTAATCTGCCAATTATCAGTAATGAAGTATTTGGGGACATTTTGGGACATTTGCTCCCAAATGTCAATTTCCGGTTTTCCTGATGAAGCACAGCTTCCAACGTGTGCTTTAGGCCACTGCTGCGCCTGGCAACACGAGTCCCTGTATGGTCGTGTTTGCCAACAGAACTGAGAAATAAATCTTGAGACTTTAAATTCCATGGCACACTTGAGACATCTGGTCTTTGCCGAATTGTCTAGAATGAATGTATTTCGTAGTTACTCTAAAGTTGCTGGTGCGGCAAAGACTTTAGAGAGCGCCCGGATTTGTAATACTAGGTGGTTAGTCACGTGATCAGTGATCAACACACTCATTGCTTCTCCCTGTGCTGTCCGCGGTGCGCTACTTGCTGCGGGAGCTCCTTGTGCTGAAAGTTGGTGCTACTTGCGCCGGAGTCAAAGAGCATTTGATTGTGTTGCACCAGTTGGATTTGAAAAGAATATGGTAAAGCAGCGCTCCACTTTTTTTGGCGCTATCTTAACAGCATTTTCAGCCAAAGGCTTCTAAAAAACAAACTAGGCTTGAGGATGAGGATGTGGATGAGCTTTATGAAGTCAGAGACAATGTTTTCACCCTGTAACTTCAAAAGCTAACTTGAATCTTAGCCCCGTCCAAAAAACAAGAAAGCCGCTCACAGCTCAAAAAAGGAAAAAGTTGAGAGGCCCAAGGTGAGTCTCGGACATGTAGCTGCTGTGCTTCATGTCTAATATGAGCTTAGCTGGTCGGCATTCCCATTTCCTGCCCTCAACTCCTACACTCCTCTTGTGGGATCAGGCTCTTCTATCAGGACGGGCAATGATCAAGCTTTCCACGACTTTTGGTCAAGAAAATTTGTGCAACATGCGGACGTGTTTGTAGCTCCTGTTCGTCTCCAAGACCTTCGGAATCGGCCTCGATCTCAGGCGGAGACGGACGCAGCTCATGCCATTAGCGCCTCCTTGGCTACCCAAGCCCCTCAAGTTCTTTCTTGCATTATTGTGGACTTGGACGGGATCGTTCTTCTCGTGTACTTGTCTTCGAGAGTGAGGAGAGAAGGGCCTGAGCCCGATTTTGGAACTTCCATGGACCCTAAATCGTTATTGAGCAGGGCAAAGGTAGAGTTTCTTGACGCAATTTCACCCTCATTCTAAATTTTTTCAGCCCTTATCTCAGCAATATATTGGTCGAACGGCTGAGGACATCAAGGACATTCCAGAATCCGACTTGGTTCGGGATGGACTTACTGTAAATATTCTTCATCTTCTTATCGCATCCTTTGTCTTAAAAAATGGTATATAGCAGGACTGTGCTAGGCGCACCGCAGAGGTCACACAGAACCTAGTTGCAGTTCATCGGCCAGTGTTTAAAGAGAACGATGTGAGACACTACATTGGAAACACAGATCGTGATCCGCGCATCATCGAATTCCCGACGCCTCAGCATCTAGAGCCCATTTCGTACGAAGGCTTTGGAAAGCGTACGGAGACTATCCGGAGGGGAAAGACGGATCCCAAAGTCAATGGGGACACCGTTGTGCAGCGGCTTGGCATTGAGCCAGATAAAGTACTCTCATCTACGGGGATGACTGTGGAGAAAGCCTCCGTCATGCACTTTGCTCACTTTTGGCATCAGCAAGGTACCGCTGTTGAGGTGCGTTTTATTACTCTTATAATCCCCTAAAAAAGCTGATGTAGATAGGACATGGGCGGTCCATCTCATGACATGAGAGGAAGTTCTGGGCTTCAAATTCAAGCCAACAAACATTACTTCCTTGCCGATGAGTCTGCCAAGATTATCAGTTCTCAATTCAAGGCTGGGTACCCTGAATATCATGTGTCGTACCAGAGGATCTTCGATGCCGGCGTTTTTCTCAAAGAAGATCCTGGCCCATTTCCCGCCAGAGCCATCGTATACAAACTCCAAGTGTACGACCACCGTGACGACAAGGATGAAGGTCCTAGCGCAACTTCACCTAGTGGGTATTGGAAGGGCGGTTCCATGTGTTACGCGGACTTGCGCACGAAACTTCTGTGAGTGGCCTTATTGCTCTTGAAATAATTCTAACAGCATTCTTTACAGCTACGGGCCTGGAGATATAGTGTTTTCAATGGGCGGAGATCTCTACCACTCGGTGGAAGCCTGGGAGGCCATTCCATGTCCACCTGATGTGGCCAATGCCAGAATTACCCCTGGTCGCATCAGTACAGTTTTTTTTTGCCCAGAGAAAACGGCTCGGGCACTGGAAGACAAACCACCTGGCTGGGCTTCGCAACGCGGTGGTGGTTTCCTACCTTATTTTCGGAGGGGGATATCCAAAAAAGCGGTTTTTTTTTCCGGCCGCAGGCGCATTTTCGCGTTCCAGAGGTGTACTATCGACTATTTCTTCTCTTTGCGACCCCTCGCCGCCATTGCCGCTGCCCTCACGGTCCGATTTCCTCCTGCCGTCTTCTTTTTTGTGCGCTGTACCTTCTGCTTCTCTGCTGCAGCCTCCTTCTGCTTCTTGGATGCGCCCCGAGGTGGCTTTGGCTTGCGTTTTTTCGAGCTGGTCCCCTCTGGCTCCTCGTAATCTTCTTCATCCTCCTCCTCCTCCTCCTCTGAATCATCAGCCGAATTTTCGATTCCAAGTAGCCGAGCGAGCGTGGCTGATGCGTCTTTTTCCTTTCTCGACGGCGTCTGGAATAGGTGAATACACAATCAATGATAACAAGAGTTCAACACGTTTACCTTTCTCGGTCTGATCACCAGCGTCCGAATCACTGTCGTCATCGTGCTCTTTCTGATCCTGCAATTTACGCTTGCCTTCCGAGGAATTCGGGGTGATGTTGGGCTTGTTTAGTGTCAAGTGGTGAACCGTGGGAAGGATAGTGTCAGACAAAGTAGACGGCGACTTTGATTTGGGGGAGCCGTGAGCTGGCTCTCCAGCGGCGGACGGAGGGAGTGGTGGCATGTAGCTTTTGGAAAGAGTTGCCACGGCCTGTGGAATTTCCGCTTCAAAGAAATCCTCAGGACCCAATTGGGGAAAGTTATGATTGACAAAGAGAGGCAGCGATACCTGCAATTGAAATTGAGAAACATAACTTTGTTGGAACATTGGACTTACAGGGTGCGCAGAAGATTGATGGACAAATTTGCAAAACCAGGTCATCCGGAGGGGTCTGACCTCGGAGAGCCGGATGAGCGGGGTTGCAAACAGTGCATACTCAAGAGTATTCGCAGTATAAATGCCACAGTGAACGAAATCCGCCGGGGAACTCTTGGTTGAGCCATTTCAATAGATGCGGGCGGAATTCTTTGTCTACTGATTTGCGTCCAAAAGAGTCTCCTATTGAGGGATGTTAGCAACCACAGATTACAGCAAACTCGGAAATACCATCGACATTGCTTTCGGAATCCCCTGCATCGGATTGTGATTCAAACTGCAGAGACGGCGAATTCTTTTCCTCTGCGGAGTACCATTTAAAATCCAATCGGAGGGAGATCATGAAGTACATACCTTTAAGTGGTTCATCACTCCCACCTCCGATCTTTTCAATAGAATTCCCCCATTGAACCTCGGACAGCGAAGCTTTTGTTTTTTGATCCCCCTGGTTGTTCCCGGAAAGAGGGCTTTGAGGCTGGTTCATCGCTGGCGTGCCGCGTGAAATTCGCGTAATTGGCTGTAAATGTGTTGTTTCTTATGCCGTGGGCCAGCCAATTGCAATTAGCTTAAGCAAAGACCGAAGTGCTCATTTATATGCCAATGGAGGCAACCAGGATCGATTTTAGGCATCTTGAAACCAACCATTCGACGGTATCACTTAATGTTGCCGCGACTTGGGAATTAACCTCCTCCTCCCAAACAATCTGGTCATCCGCCCAATTATTGACCGCACAAGGAGTGCAAAGGCAGGTGGGCAGCGAAAATCAGCCAAAATGACTTGTTGTACCCATAAATACCTTCAATTTGAGCCACATGTATTTTTACTCTGGGTATTACAGGAGACATCCAATATGTTTCTGAGACCTTTGAAATTGTCCTGCAACAGGAGAATGTGGCGATTTGCATTGCGCATTTTCTTGTCGAAGTCGCGCAGCCATTCCTGATAGAGGACTGTCGTCATCCAGGCCTTGGCATTGTTGCGATAAACAAATCCGAGCTGGGCACCGGTTTTTTTATTGAAAGCCCGAGGACGCTTGGCTTTGCCGATGATGAATGGGGGTAATTTTTCGGAGCCGTCTGCATTTGTTGTGAGTGCGTAGGTGATGCGCTTTTTCACACCCTTGACACCGGACATTTGTCGGTCCATGAGACCACGGTCTGGAGGCATCCTGGTAAGAATAAGCACTGATATTCAGACAAACAGAGCGGCCCACTCACGCCCAGAAAAGGCCAGTTTCATCCATGTTAAAAATGTCACACAGTGCATAGCCCTATTAGCCTTCATGAAAGATGATTTCCTGGATGCGCTTCCGGTCCGCATCAACATCAACGAGATTGGCACTGTCCGCCTCTCCATGACGCCGCAACTCCTTCAACCCGCACCGAAGTTTGAGGGAATCAAGCCATCCATTGCTCGATGCCAGCCGCTCGTCCTCAGGGATGCCGGCTAAATCAGCAAAGCGCTTCCACTTCTCACGAATGAGTTCCCCAGTGATATGGACACGATCGCGCATCAGCTTCGAAATCCAGAGTTCGAGCATGGCATCCACATTGAGATGCTCCACCTGCTTGATGCGCTTGGCATTTCCGGGTTTCCCCTGCTCCTGCGCCTCAGCCCACTGATCCCGCCACTTCTGGTCATCCTTCAGCCATTCGGATAAGAGAGGTTGCTTAAATGCGGAGGTTGGGATAAATGGGGTCAAAATGTTTTGCCGTCTTCGTTTGGCTTTTCTTCGGCTGCGCGTGATGCCAGTTGAGGATCTCGATTCGCTGGGCTAATGTCGCATTCTCCTTCTTGGTAAAGACTGGAACGGTTGGTCCCTTCTTTCCAGTCCTCACAAACTCCTTTCGCTCCTCTCATCAATCGAATCTAGTCTTGTATACAACTTGCATAAGACTTCAAAAAATATGAGGGCGGCACAAGGCGGTAGCGTGACAAAAGTGCCGCCACTGAGAGGCGGCACTTTCTCCATCAAGGGCGGCACATGACTGCCGCCCCTTGGCGGCAAGGGGGGACACTGGCGGCACTGGCGGCAATTTCACCGTTCCCTGAAAAGCATGATATGGGGCACAATTGAAATAGCCTGCATTTTCAAAAGCGTGATCTGTGACATTCAGAGTCAGTTGAAATAGCCTGCATTTTGAAAAGCGTGATCTGGGGCATTCAACGGGCATTGAAATGGCTTGCATTTTGAAAAGTGTGATCTGGCATTTTGAAAAACGTGATCTGGGGCACACTGAAATAGCCTGCATTTTCAAAAGCGTGATCTGGGGCCATTGAAAGGGCTTGCATCTTGAAAAGTGTGATCTGGGGCATTCAAAGGTCATTGAAATGGCTTGCATTTTAAAAATTGTGACCGATTTTAATGGGTGGCATTGTTTGAGCCATAACTCCACCAGGAATGCACCATTTCCCGTGGTCTGGGGGACATTTCGAACCAGAATTCTGCTGGCATTCCAACGCGCACGCGCCCCACTGCCTCAGTTTCCTTGCCGTCCAATCCCCTTTCTGCATAGCATGCGCAGCCTGGGCACTGAAACGGTTCAAGTAAGACTGGGAAATGGTGCATTCCCAGTGGATTCATGGCTCAAACAATGCCACCCATTGAAGTCTGTCAAATGCGGGCCATTTCAATGGACTCAATCGCTTCCGGACGAAGGGAGTTCTTCCGCCCTTCGCTGCCATTGTATCTATACAGAAGAGGAGAACGGACAAGGCGAACATCTCACGCCGATTCACCAGGGACACAAGGAACTCTCGCCGATGTTTCCACACATGTGCGTCGAATATTTTTTCTCCGGGGCTAGGGGTTTTTCCGAAGGCTTCCGTCGCACCGGGTTTGACATTGTACAAGGGATCGACAAGGACCAAAACGCTGCTGCGAGTTTCAAGGCCCGCATTCCTGCCTTTTGATCCTCAAGACGCAATTTCAACTCAACTAGCAGTCACCCGTGCTTCGCCACGGATTTAACAGGGGTTTTATTGGTGTGGAATATGTACACATTGCACAGTATGATGAAGTATGGAGTTCTCTTCAGAAATTTGAAGTCGTTGAACTAAGATACAGATCGTGCAGGGAAGGGGAAGGGAGGGTGCCACAATGAAGGAGTAAATCCGTGTATTCTGGGAATCAAGACAATTCTAAGCAGTTTCCCCTGCAAGAACACCCAGATCCGTTGAGTATTGGCTGCTCTGGGAGAACAAGCAATCCTTGAACCAAGCACAGTAAAATTCGATGTCCCACTTTTCACCCTGACACATTATTGCGGACAAAAAAATTAACCCCCGGCGAATCATGTTGTAGAATATCTAATTCCGACGTACTCACGGAGAGCGAGGAAGTTAGCGAGGCGGCAGCTCCCGGCTCTGAGCCGAGAGCCCCAAGAAGATGTGTATAGAGGAACAGTACAGCTAAGCACAATACACGTCTTGTATATCAAGATAAACTAATCAAAGAAGTGAAGGATGTGGGTGGGTGGGCAAAAGAACCAAGACGAGATGGTGAGGCGCACGAGAGCGAATGAAAGCTGGGCACTCCCGTGAGCGCAGCTGCTTTATATATATGAAGCCGGCCCCCGAGCCGATCGAGGGGCGGAAAAAGGAGTGTCTCGTACAGCCCGGCCGTAGAGGAGACTGCGCCGGCCAGGAGTGACAAGCGGCGCGCTCGATTCCCGTGTTTTGCGAACAACGCCCCGTGGCGTCGACGTCAGGAGGAGTAAGAGGAAGGAAGGAAAAAGGTTGTACATCACGATTCATACCATGCAGAATTAGACTACAGTAAAACAAGTTCTAAACTCGATTTTTTTCTGAATTGTGTGGCTGTGCACATATTTTATTCCTTCCGGTGCTGAACTCAACGCGTCGTTTGGTGAGTTTCCTTATGTCACCTACGTTCGACGAAACTGACGCATCCCTGACGCGCCGGAGCCAGCGCCATCGACGCTTCGCACGGTATCGAGTCCCTACGAGCCTCAACACAATATATTGACTTCCCGCCACCGGTGAGCTCTATACGTCTGCAACAATGACTGAGTACACTACAGTGACAATTACCCCAGACTCACGAATTCCATCTTGCTGCTCACCTTCGTATGACTTCGATTGAGCACACAGCGTACACGCCTAGAGACCAATTCCATTTCTCAGTTTACCCATAAAAACATCGCAGTTATAATATACTAAAACTTGAAGTCGGCCCTGAATTTATATCTTTGTGCATTCGAAAAGTCATGAACAAGCCACGTTGAAAAGAGGCGCCGGAGCGAAGCGACGGCAAGTCCTGTAGTGAATATTCTGACTCTATCACAACCTTTAGAATGCATAAAAGTCCTCCCTCACAAAAATCTAGGTCATTTCAACATGCCTACTCGTAGATGCCGGTGGACTGAATTAACCCCCAAAATCACCCCCAGACCCATCTCACTGACTATAAAATATTTTCGCAACTTTTCTACCATTAATTGCGCGCGAATTACCCTGAATTATCTAGCTATGTCTCATCTCAATCTGTGCAGAACTCATTGAGATATGGGCAAATCCATCGTGGGGATCAGAAAATGCCCAAAACGGATTCGCGCCCTCGGTGCTGCCATCTGCTGTAAACTCTACTGAATAAAAAACTCTCTAGAAAATTCCGCCTGAGCGCACTCGGGAAATTTCCGCCTGCCTACATGTTTGCCGCGGCTGCCTTTGTTTCGATGCGGTGGGAGCCATCTGTCAATGTTAGTGTCAGTACCGAAGACGCAGTGAAAAAAATCCTGTTTTGGGACGTCTCCGAAGAATTCCACATAGCTCAATCAGTTCTTAACGGATTGATATAAAACATAGCTAGCTTTACTAGGCTAATTCATACGGAATTAGTGATACAAAAAAGTTATGAAAATATTTCTAATTGGCCACTAAGTTTGGGTAGCGGCAGCTAGGTGACCCGCACCATAAAGGGATCAGGGCATGTTCAAACAGTCTGGTTTTTTGAGACAGAGAACTTGAATACAAATATATTGTACTCGCAACCGAGATAAGTAATTGCGCGTGGTGGTTCTCACTATTCTGGGCACTAAATCACTCTAAACAACTTATGGAGTGAGAAATGTTCGGAGTGAGTGCGAGGCTCAGGAAATCGGAATGGACACTAGTGAGGCTCGGAATGGGCGAGGGAATGTATGTCAGGAGTGAGCGCGAGGCTCCGAGTGGACTAAGGAATGTCCGGAGTGAGTGCGGCGCGAGGTTCGGAATGGAAGGGAATGCGAGAGAACGCCATTCGCCTCGAGATTCCGGAATGAGCAAGGGGGAGTTTTGGAATGAGCAGAGCTCGAATGGGCAGTAGATATAAAGCGGAAATGGTGTTGTGAAATGGACGAACGGGTAACTATTTCAGCGTCGGGTGAGGTGGAGAATGTACAATAGCGAGTCACTGAGTTGGATCTCCAGCGCTGAGCGACTCCGTGGGGCAGTACTCGACCTCGAGTCGGTACTAGAAGGCGGATGGATGCCAGAATTTAATCAGATGCGAGAGGCATGAACGGGCGTTACTTGCCCAAGGTGCACCCGTCTACCAGGTGGTTCAACGGTGCGCAAGCTCGCAAAACACAAAGCCTCATGTCTGCGTAATCCATTAGTTTCATTCGCAGATTGGGCAGAAAAATACGCACATGTGTGCGTTCGAACGAGGGACACGGCAGTAAAAGCTCTACATTGGTCGTTGCAGTCGTTGGTCAGATAGCGCTGTACTGTCACTGGTAAGCGCATTGTCAACGCGTCACAGAGGAAATTGTGGGCGGTGGAGGCTCCCTGTACTATTTCCGGAGTAAGGAGAACGGCGAAGCCGTAGCACGGGTCGTCGACAGGTCGTCGTCGACAGGGCGTTCAGCATGCCAGAAACCGGGCTTCCAATGAGCTCATGCGATAGAATTTTCTTGTTCCTTGCTACATCACTTTTAAGGAATCCGGACAGCCACATATATTTTTGGGTGTGGAGAGGTCGGCAGGGGACTGATCCATAACCTGCCGAGCAACGGGCCGTAGGGCAATGGGGGGTGCCGAGAATGAACCCAAGAGAACCGCCAGACGAGGGCATCACCCATGGCCATCGTCTAACCCAAAAGAATAGCGGGCCTACTAAATAGTGGGCTGGATCAAAACAAAACGATGAACATGTCCAGAAAAAAGGGCTGGAGTGCACATATTTCGTGTTCAAACATCCATTGGACCAAGAAGTCAAAATCATGTGAACCAGACAATTAGGACAGAGGAAAATACTACAACATGGATGACCACTTGCTAGTGGGGTCTTTGGTGGAGTATGAATGGGTACTGGTGTTGGATGGCGATTATAAATGAGAGCGGCATCGAGGAAGGAATTCCGAGCACAGTATTTGAATGATGTATTTGAAGCAATTGGCGAGCGGCTCTTCGGAGTTGCTTATGGATAAGATTGAAATCAACAGAGTAATAAAGTGGGTCCCCAATATTCTAAATTAGAAAGATTGGGGTGCAAAGGCAAAAAAATGAGGAGGTGTCGACCGGGATTCGGAGTTGACATTAGAAATTTGGGTAGCAGCCGGATATAGTAGTATACAGCCGGCGCTGGAAGGTATGTGTTCATTGGTTTATTGGTCCATCAAATTGAGATGTGGTAGCGGGTACGATGTGGGGATACCTGCACGGTGATAGAGTAAAAATGGGTCTTGGAACTTGTGAACTAAGATCATAAGTTTGATAGTGACGATAATTACTGATTTCCGGTCAATGGCAGTCATTATAAGAGTTTGTTAGCGCAGTCGGAATTTTTCAAAACCGAGTGTGCAGTCGGCGACCAAGACATTTCGGTAATTTCCCATTGTTAATCTCGACTTTCTCAACGACTCACTACCGCTCAGCGCCAATCACCCCGAAATCACCGTTATTTGCGCTGACCTGAACACCTTCCTGACCTTCTCCGCAGATAGGCGTGACCAGCCTGCCTACGATGAGCAAAAAAAATGTGGCGAGCACTTAGCCGTAGGCATCTGTGTGTCCTTCGTTTACATTGGGTATGGAGGGTCTTATTGCACTTTTCCGACCCTGTATGTCACCCTAGAGCATCCTAGAGTAGCGCTTTTGTGTGTGATATATCAATGGAATATGGCACAAATGAAGGTTCCATTTTGATGCGATTTCACACCCCAAAGGATGACCCCGGGGTCCGTGGGGTAGGTTATATATATATATATAAAGGCTGGAAAACATTGGAATCATTGGCAGGCCCATTCTTGAGCTGAAAAAAAGAAACAAAGAAAGAAAACAGATACGGTATGGATCTCCCCGCTTGCTTCTGATTACATAAAGCTTGAAGAATCTGGCAGATCATGTCTATCGCTCAGTTGTCTGAAACAGTATATGAAGCATTTAAACAGTTCCTTTGCACGAAGGCAAATGAGAAAGAAGCTGCACTGGTCCTAGTTCTAATGTCCAGGCTTTTTGTAAGCCTTGAAGCTTCGGATTTCAAGGTCCATCATGTTTTGAAAGAATGCTCCTGTGTTAATCCCAAGCAGGACACATTCAAACACAATGAGCTCCAAAAGCTTCTCATGAAACACCAAGTCCGCGTCAATTGTACAGCGGATATTTTAGCGCAGAGGGCATTCATGAGGCGCATTTGGGAAGCCGGTCGGCCCAGACATTGGTGTCCAGGAGAAACAATTCGAATAAGCTGTGGCAGGATAAGGGAAAACCATTGACTGACAGCTTGGGAGTCAGAGGCCATTGAGTTTTTTTTTTTTTTTCAGAGCTCTTGCCTTCCCATTCGGGGACCGAGTACACCGAGGGACATTCGTTTCCACGAGACGCAAGTCGAACTCTTATACGACAAGGGAAAGGCATCGATGCACGACAGCTTGCCACCACCATTTGATTTTTTCGTCTCAAAGCTTTCCGCTTTCCTGATGCAAATTCAACTGTACAAGTGTCAATTTACGTGTTCCGACTCAGAGAAAGACAATTCATGAAAGACAGTTGATAAAAACAATACAAAAAGAGCTGAAAGTACGAGTAAACTAAAGAAATGGATCCGCGCTCGCGTCTATACGGTACACTGGGTTGACAACGCCAGTACAGTCGAACCCCGCGTAACCCATACCTCTATTGACCCATAACCCCTCATATCCCATGGAAATTTTGTGAAACCATCACCGTTTGCAGGGACAACCCATAGGTCCGCGATAACCAATAACCCATACCCCTTTGGCGGTATAACCCATACATTTCAGCCGAGATTGTATATTTCGGGGATCTCGGAATGGTTAATTATCTCGACTAACTGCTTAATTAATTACGTATTTCTTCACTGGCAATACGAAAAATTCTGCCTTCGCTATGCCTTCGGTCGCACTCGAGGTCCTCAAGCAGGGCTTCAGAGCACTCAAGAAGCACATCAGTCCTCGCAAAGAGGCATTGGAGAAACGGTTGGCCGAAAACGAGAGCATGACGTCGGACGACGAGAGATGGCTCGATGGTGAAGGCAATGTCTGCGACGAGGAATGGGCCCTCAAAGACCTCGAAACGGCGTCCGACTATGAGAGGGGCTGGTCTAGGTTGAATGCGGCTCAAAAGAAGGGAGTGAAAAGGTTGAAGGACTTTGCGGAGGCGGCCCAAAAAAAGCTGGCACCCGCCGCGGCGGCCAAACCAAGCGCCAAACGAAAATGTGCGTTCCTGGCCCATGCCTTGTCTCAATTCAGCAGGTGAACACGAACCCGATGTAGGTCCAGACCACCCCATCATTGTCCCAGCGGGCAAGACACCTGGAAAGAAGAAAATAACACCACCGACCTTCCAAAAGAAGGAACTCGCCACCCTTGAGCAACGCATCGAGATCTTGGATTGGTACCATGCCAACGGAAAAAACCAGTCAAAGACAGCTAAGCATTTCGACCCAATCTACCCTAACCTATGCATCAAACAGCCCCTCGTCAGCTCCTGGGTAAACAAGGAGCAGGAATGGCGCGCGACGTATGTCAATCATGACGGTGCTGCCCAGAAAGTCAAGCGCCTGCGCCAAACTCAGCAGGGGCGGGGGGATCACGCCGGCGATGCTGGAGGGTATGACGCATGATCAGGCGGTGGCGCTGCTGCAGAAGTTCGGGTACGCGGCGTTCCCCAGTGCGCCTGCTGCCGCGAGTGCGTGCGCGCCGCCGAATCCGTACAGCGCGCCCGCCCCGCCTGCAAGCAACGTCAACGCCGGAGTCAATGGGGGGAGCTATAGCGTCGGTGGAGGGTACGACGGTGGTGGGAGCGGCGGGAGTGGCGGCGGGAACACGAGCCCGGAGGCGCACCGCAGCGGATTCTACTCGAGCTTCTCGCCGAGCAACAGCAACGTGAGCGATGCGTACAACAGCAACGCGAACGCGAACGGCGCGGTGCCGCACTACACGGATGAGAGCATCGGGGTGCGCCGTGGCGGTGGGGAAGAGGCATCGTTTGGGTACCCCGCGCGCTCGGCGTATGAGGTCCCGACTCTGCCGTCTGCGAGCGCCACGACTATAGGCAGCAACCCGTTTGTGGGAGGGAGCACCGGCACTAGCTCGTTCTCGCCGTTCTCGCCGGATCCGAATCAGCTTCCGCAGCAGCAGCAGCACCAAGGGCAGCAACAGCAGCAGCAGCACGGCGCGGGCGAGCTGTACGCGGCGGCGGAGATGTTTGGGAAGCGGCGGGACTCGTATGCGGGGCAGCCGTACGGGCAGGGGCTGCCGCACCCGAGCAAGGCGTACGCGCCGGGGTTCTTCCCCGTGCCGCCTGTGCTGCAGACAAACGGAAGCGCGTCGCGCTCAGCGGGGTCAGGGTTGGGGAGTCCGACACGCGGAGGGTATGGGGGTGGGGAAGGCGACGGCTTTGCGGGGAGCCCGCCGGCGTTCCAGGTCAATCGCTACCAGAGGCACGCGCAGCCGATTTCGCGCCCGAATTCGGGGTCCGCGCGCCGTGGAGGAGGCGAGTTTGGGCTGGACGCGATGCATGATTTGAACGGGACGTTGGCGAGTCTGGATTTGGATCAGCGGGAGGAGAGGGGCGTAGGAGGATGGGGGCTGCTGAAGAGCCCGACTGCGACGGAGGCGAGTGTTGGGGGGGAGAGCAGTGCGAGCGGTACCAGCGGCACGAGTGGGAGCGGGAGCGGGAGTGGCGCGAGCAGTGGGGGGAGCGTGCAGTTTCGGATGTCGATGGAGTCGCCTTGAGTGAGGACGACCTGCGTTGCGTGCTGCGTGCTTTTTCTTGTTGTGTCTTTGCATGCATGCGTGGAGGTGGATGGAAGGCTCTGGTCTTATCGTCTCGTTGCTGCTGTTGTCGTTGCCCGCTCTCGCCTTGTCATCACCTCGCTCCGAGTACTCTTCCCCCACCTCCACCCGGCACGCGACTCTCCTACGCTCTCCCGATGACGAGCCCATCTCCTCCAAACGCTCGAATCGAGCCTATCGCATATCGACGACGCCCGGAAAGGAACGAATATCGTAATATTCTTCTATTGCAGCATGCATCCGGTCAGCCATTATTCTTTCTCTCGTCTACTCGCCTTTCCTCCCGACTCCTTCATCCAATCTCGTCTCGCTATCCAACTCGAAATCCAATCGAAAACCAAAGAATCACGATTCCTTTACTTTACCACTCTTCGGATCCAGTTTTTTTCTTTTTTTTTCTTTTCCTTTCCTTCGTGAACTATTTATCTATCCTCGCTACACACTCCGCACAGTCTACGCACAGTCTATCCATCCTGTTTTGCCAGCTTTCCTCTCCCAACCCACCGAACTCCAATCCACTCCAACAATCAACTTCTAGTTCCAGTTTCAGTCCCCTTCTTCCCCACAAATGTTTACGATGATGATGATTACGTACCTCCCTTTGGTTTTCGCGCACAACTAGCTATTCATACTCTTACTACTCCCCGGACTCCGCCTGCCTTTTGATCTGTGTTCGGAATACGTTACGATAGGGAGCGACCCACATTTTGTTTTGCATTGAAATGTGGTTTCATCATCTCAAAAAAGCCAAATTATCCATTTCATGAATATGCCAACACTTATTTCGACCACGAGTACTGGCATGGGTGAGAGAGAGGCTTTTGTTGAAGAGGCTTCCCCTCTTGTAGCCAGGCACCGGCATACAAAATCATATTTTATTGGGTGCACTATTTCTTATCGGGTAGCTGGCCACCTAAGCATTTACACATAATTATCTCCACCTGTAACAAGCATATCGAGCACAAGCTATATTGGATTGAAGGCCTGCTTCCTACGAAGCGTTCAAGCCAATGTCCGGGGAAATATATGCAGATATGATGTTGCAATGAATTTATTTCGGACGCGAGTACAACACCAGCAAATAACACCCTAACTGGTCACCCCGCGGAATAATGCACCAAGGACTGCAAAATTTTGTCTGGACGCCATTAAAACCGAAATTCTAACAAGTAGGCACAAACTGGACAGCGGAGCACGAGGAAGAGCGAAGTCTCTTGACCCTCCAAGGAGAATCCCGGCTAAAGTCCTCGTCCAGGACAAAGGTACGCTCGCGTCTCTACATTCTCCTCCCCCCAGCTCCCCCGCCGCTCCACTCGTCCTTTCTTCTATTGATTTTCCTGCAGAAAAAGAGAACGACAAACTGGGGGAAAGGGGGAATGCCCTGCGCCCGCGGAGTCTGATCGACGATCCGAACGCCGTTCTTCTCCTCTCGTACGTGCTGCCGTGGGGAGGATAACCCCCAATTTTCCCTCACTTGCAAGACATCATTTCTGGTCACACGTCAAAATTATCACACCCTCTCCGTATTTGATTGTATACTGAGAAACCGCTCCGACATCACCATTGGCCGTTCCCAGCCGATTCTCGAGTCACAACGTATATTCTGTCATTCTCGTGGGAATTAACGCGTAAACCAATGTGAAAAGAATATTGCATTGGCTCACTTATTGGCCGATCCCTTGATGGTAATGGAAGCACGGACAGCGCTGGACAGCAGCGGTGATTGTCGGGTGCAGATATAATAAGTAAGTGCACGCACACGGTCTCACTAGACGTGTCCATCTCTCTCTTTAATTGCGGGTGTCTGTTCGAAGCCTTTACTCAACGTGCCCTTTTATTCTCTACTAGCATGAACCCGTGCTACGCTACGGCTATCAAGGCCGTATAATTGAGCAGCATCCATTAAAATTCAAAGTAGTTGAAACAGATTCAGCAAGTCAATCGAATTGGAATCAAACGCAATAGAAGTCGAGACGAAAGAAGTCGGTTGTTTGCAGTCCGGTGTGGGGAGCTTTGAGAAAACAATTACCAAAGGATGTCTCACTATCATGAGGCCGATGTCGTCCGGTGCACCCTCCGGAAGAATGTCGATATACATGGCAGTGTCCCACGCACTCGATATTGGCACGGATATAGGCCCAAAAATTATTTTTCACATATTCTACTTGTATTCTTGGCAAAAAATCGGGTATATTTCCCTTGATAGGGGCCATTCTTTTCCCATATTTTTCTTGGATTTGGGCTGGAGCAGAACTTTACAAAAGATCATCATCTTCCAGCTCAGACTCTGACTCTGAAGACAGCGAGGTCGAGTCGGGGGCCTTGAGGAGGGTTTCTTCCCCGCCATCGTGATATCGGCAACCAGATAAAATACACCTGCCCACTAGGGGATAGTCGTGCCCTACATCAAAGAGACTGCTGCAGTTGTTGCATGAGAGTAACCAAGAGGAGGCCGAGACCGAGCTGAATCCCAGTGAGGATCAGAGATGAATCTCCCCATGAAAAATTCTAACCTTATGGCCAATATAATATGTATATGGTGCAAAAAGTATTTACATGTTCGCCCCGAAGCAACTTTGGTTTATGGTGCGCTCAACTAAGCCAGCATTGTGCCGAACAGGATTTGTCACTGTTATTTAGCCATTTAAACCGCCTTGGTAAATCTCTGGACCCGCAGGAGCCCAAGGATCGCAAGCCTCAACCCCGCGACAAGGGGGCGGCAGGTTGGCCAATCTCGCTGAGGGATCTATACATGCACTACGTCCCTATATCATTGCTTTGCCACCATATATATCCTCCATTTTCCGCACGCACAAGAAAGACTAACCCGGGCCAACTGAAGTTACTGAACGATCTAGACCCTGGAAGTGGCGCAAGAGGATGCGAGGAGGTTAGGGACTGCACAGGATTGAGAGAGAGAAAGGAGGGGGCGCAGAAAACAGAGGTCCCCGCCCATCAGAGCAATACGGATAAGAGGACATTGCACCCGCAATTAGGGTGAGGGTCGTTAACCCCTCAACGGAAGAATGGTCCCTATGGATCCACCCGGTATCCTTTGTACCTGCACGCGTTAAAGGGGACGTATACGCGCCTTGCCCGAGTACGTCGACGACTGGTGGGTCAACCAGCGGACAGCTAGCTGCCGAATCCATGCGAGATGGAGGAGCGTTGAGGGCATCTTGAACGTGGCAGACCGCGACGACTCCGGCCCAATCGCATTGCTTGACGGGGGGAGCCAGAAATCTGTCTGCGCCCGACCTACAGTAGCTTCTGTAAGGATTTCCCTCTGTTGAACGTCTGAAACACGGATAAGGGAAATGAAAAATTTATTACGGCGGGTACCACTCACCTGGTTTATTATTCATGTTCCTCCTGGACCGTTTCTGAAAGGCAATAAAGCGTCTTCTACTCTTCGGGTGGCTCCTTACTCAGGCATCGACTGTTTGCAACAGAGCGTCTACTTGTCTGCCTTCTCGGACTTGGAGATATAGAAATCACCATACTGCAAAAAAAGCATGAGATGCAGGAAGGAATTATCGACATCCGTGAATGCGGCCGTAGTCCTGAGTCAAAGTGATGAAGTACGCACTTGTCTACCTGCGGCCTGGGGGAACGGTCATCCAAGGGGGGAATGGCCATCCCCATTTCGATGGGGATGGCTGAATATTCACTTAGATAGAATAAAAAAATCAGTGATCTGTTCAAGATCGATTGAGACGAAGGATAGGGGGAATGGTTGAATCTTCCTTAGGGTTAGCTACGCCCCTCAGATTCGAAATACACGCGGAGAAACCGAGGACAGCAAAAATTAATAATGTAATGGACTTGCCTGGGTTGATTGTTTGAACGTGATGGCGAGGTCATGTGCCTGGGAATGAATCAGATCTTCGTTCAAGAGAGCGAGGAAAGAAATAGAAACAGGTCAGCGGAATCTTCCTCGGGGTTAGCTACGCCCCTCAGATCCATGAAATGCCGAGAGAAAACGAAAGAAAGAATCACTTGCCGGGGTGACTGATGCCCTGTGCGGGGGAGACGGGCATGGATGTGAATGCCACTCTGATTGGGCGTTGGGTGAAGGGAGACCGGTGAAGAATAATTCCTACATGGGATTCGAGTCCGAATAACCAGGTTGAAGGAGTTCTGCTGGGGCAAATATTAATATCAGTATGGTGACTGAAGGAAAACGCCGGTCATACCTACAAGCCTTGGCCACCATCACTCGAAATTTCCAACCCCAAGGGGTGGAAATACAGCCTGGCAAATGTAATTAATCAGTGAAGCTTTCCTAAACTGGGGACACGGAAACGGCGTCCGGAGGATGACTACAAAGAAACTCACATTATCACCAGTTGCAAAGCGACAGCGCAGGCTGCGCTCCACCCACCGAGAAGCGGATACATGGATCGGACACAACTGACCAAGTTGTATTCAATCCAATAATCCGGAGTTCGATGCCACCGGACGAAAGCGGATACACGAACCGAACCAAGAGCAACTGGGCAGGTTGCACTCGATCCAGTAATCCGAGCCTTTTATTCTCTCACAAACAAAGCCTCGCGTCCAGGAGTGCAATACTCAAGGATTGGGGGGTGCGGTAGTAGCTTTGTAAAATGATGGAATAAAGAGCTAGGTCCCGAATGGCATGATTATCCATGGCTTCAGTCTGCCCTTTATACAAACGCGAGATCCAACCGGCCCCGAAAGAACCCGGCTCCATGCGGAGTTGTGGGTCCCGGGCCCGGGCCCCAATAATCACGTATTGAGCAGAGGGGGCCCTGGGACTTTGGCCTCGCCCTTTGTGCAAACCGGGTTCCGCAAGCTCCGGCCACTCCAAACAGCTATTTTTTCATTGGCGTGTGCAAAAAAAATCCCCTCCCCAGCGGGACACTTTTCCAGGATAGCCAGCGCGATTCTGAGCAAAGCCATCTGTTCAGAATTTCCGTAGCTAGCCTGGTTGTCAAGCGCGAGGCCTGAAAGCGCTCCATAAAGCCGACGGGCCATGCAGCTTTGTGGTGTTCAAACCAGGCTCCGCAAGCTCCGGCCACTCCAAACAGCTGCTTTTCCATCCCTGGCTATCTCGCCAGCCACTCAGATTTAAAGCGGCCATTTAAATGAGGCCGCGGCGTTCAATTCTTTAATTGAACGAACTTCAGTTGGTTGACTAGACATAAAATATCGAATTCTTGGTACAAAATACTATCACGGTTGGTGCAGATAAAAAAATGGGCCCGTGGGAAATGGATGATGGCTCATCCATGGATTTGATTGATGGCTGATGGATGATCCACGGATCATCCAAGTTGGGCCCTACTGGCAGTGGCAAGTTGACGTGACGAATTTTGGAACTTGGTCACGCGTCACGGAGCCTCTTTGACGAATGATTTTTTTGTCACGCTGGGTTCAATTTTTGGTTGAAATAGTGAAAAATATCAATTTTTCGGCGCCGCAGGCGCGATTCAGTGATTTTGTGTCTGCATATAGCCTTCAGCCTCTTCTGATTGAAATAGTGCTGTCGATGTAGGCACAGCGGTCGGAAAGTAGTCGCTGGGAGCCGAGTTTCTTGAATTGGGCATCGAGGGTTTCATTCCGCTTTAATCCGTAGGTGGAGACGAATCCGTAGGTGGAGACGCCAAACACGGGAGGTGCCGTCGGAAAAATCCTTGGGTTGTTTCATATAAATTTCCTCCTTCAATTCACTGTTGAGGTAAGCTGGCATATACGCAACTCCACCCTCTCAAGTTCAGCCTCTTCCAATCTGAGGGGCGCACTGGTGTGTAATACCATCTCCGATGTAGAGTGCGGTTCTGACATGATTCGCTTTCTTTCAAAATCGCAGAATTCTGCTGATCTCAAAGTACGTCCCATCTGTACACTTTATTTGGCGCCTCACTCACGTGGTTAACAGTCCTACTTCAATTGCCGCCTGAAAAATGATATCTGGCGCTGGCGCTCCAGCGATGGTATAGCCTGTGCATGTGTTGTACTAATAAAGGGGCTCCCATGGTCTAAAAGTCAACGGGTGCGACATTCCGCACATCCACACCACCTTTATAATTTTTATTTTCGATGTCCCAGAGCTCGCCTGGCCGGTTTGTCACCCTGACGCAATTTCGTTCCCCAGTGCAGTATCATATCGTTACGTTTGCCGGTGCTTACCAGCGTGAAGCAATGTAATTCGATTTGGCAGTCCCGGGAGTGTGCCGGTGCGTTTGTGGCTTTCCTCCTGTAATTTCGCTCCATTTCGTCGCTCGACTGGCTATATTCCTTACATTCCATTTCAATAGAAATACGCATCGGCGGTGGATGTCTGCGGACCCCCGAACGGTTTAACTTCCTGGTAAGTTGATCTCCAGTCACATACTGCAGTTCGGTTAGTGGCTGGGCGTTTTCTATTTGTGTGGCGGATCATCAGCTGCCCCTCAACATCCCACTGAATCTCCGGCCCTGCGTATTGAATCCGGGGCTCTAGGGTCTCATCCAGTGTAGAATTACAATTCCTCGGGATGTCAAGTATAGTACATCTGTCAGATCGCGTCTGTCCTTTCACCGAATGATATATTCATTTTCACTAACCGATGTCACCCACCTACGCCGGAGCGAAGCGAAGGCACGTCTTGTATTGATTCAAATTATAGCATAACAGGATGAGAATATCACACTGATTTAGGAGCACACACTTTCGGCGGCCCATAGAAGGATTTCTAAGTGGCAGAAAGCAAGGAACAGTCTCAAATTTTCTCAGAAGCCCAGGATGCAGGGATGCACCGTAAAGCAGAGAGCAAATGAGTAACTGTCAGAAGATTTATGCGATTGAAGCTAGCTCACTCTCCAGACCTTCCTCCTGCCTTGTTCCTTGGTTATTTCGTGCTTATCGTATCATCGTTGGAGTCATCAGAGGCATATCCAGACCAGCGATCCGATAATTGCATTGCTGCCGGAGCTGGAGCCAGGCTTTCCGGAACTGCGACTTGTTCAGAGGTATGAGTCTCCAGTTCTGTGCGAGCCGCTAGTGCAGCTTTGTGCTTCGACGATTTGCGATGTACTGCTATTGAGGTTACAAGAATCTCCGTGAACCGAAGCCCTGCGGAACATGGAAGACATTTGACTTTGAGCGGATTTGAATCAGAAATGGGCTCGTAGTCATCTTTGCACGGTGTATGGTACTACTAGATTGTTTTTCTGAAGCAAATACTTAAGCTTACTATCGGGGAACTGTCGGGACAGATCCGGATCGCATTTGCCGTGCGGTCCATCAGTCCGCGGACCAGCAGATCGCCACGCCAAGGCGAAAGCAGATGCCATCAACACAGTTTTGGTTACGTGTTTTGTTTACGCGACTGGGTCAGAATAGTGAGAACCGCCACCGGCCATCACTTTCTTCGACAGCGAGTAGTCTGGCCTAGGAAAGACATGAAATGACAGATGCAGCAGTCCACATCCTGGACCGAATTGCTGCGTCGAAGGACAGATCGGTTGCGATATCCACAGGGCTGTGTATTAATGAGGACGTATCGAAGCCGTGACTCGGCAAGCCCAGTAACCTCCGCTTCCTTCCCTTTAAAATTACCACAACACTTTTCTATTGTTTTCCATCCCACAGTTTGTCCTCCGATGTCTATGCCAATGATGTTGGTGGACGGTGCTCGCAAGGGAGGCCGCCATTCATTGATCCACATCACTTCCACTGTTTTCGAATCGGATGGGTTGAATTCAAGTCCCAACGCGCCGACTTGTCTGTTTGACCCAAATCCGTGTATCTGCCACTGTTAACGATAGAATATAATTCAGGGTGAAAGTCACAATCATCCCCGACAAATAGCCATCCGTGTTTTACGCGGCTTGCTCGGGCCAAGGCAGCTGCCCGCAAGCGCAACTTGAAAAAACATGCTCTGGCATTTACAAAAAGATACAGGGCTCAATGCTCAAGGTGGCAAAGTCAGATCAATGTGACAAACAACAAGGAAATTGAACATACCGTGATGTTGGCTCTCAGCCTTGGACACACACAGGCCTATGTAATCAAGAAGAGAGGGGGGGAGTAGGATGTGGGTGAGGGTGAAAGGGTGAGTAGCATGTGTGAAGCTGGAAGTCACACACCAAATAAAGCAAAATTTCAACGCCCATGGAAACTCAAATAGATTTCCGACGAATCTATTCGCATATCAGTGCCACTGAGATCGTGAAACTAAGGCACATAGATTCTCAAAGAGAAATAGTAACAATCTGCATGAGCATCAGCTGTATTGAAACAAAGGACTCCAGTGGCATTGAAACACTCTTTGAAAGTCATAAAATCAGTACGCATTTCAGCTGCACTGAAATCCTGAGGGATTTTTGCCAATGGAGGAAGCCAGCCAATGGAAAAAATGGCTCAGAATTTCAGCGCTGCTGGAATGCGCACTGAATTTAGAAGATTCAAAGACCCTTTCAGTGCAATCATAATGCTTTGTTTCTTTATAGCTGGTGCATTCAAATGGCTGGCATTTTGAAAGCATGAATTGACACAATAGAGTTGCATTCAAATGGCTGCCATTTTGAAAAGCATGACCTGGCACAATGGAGCTGCATTTGATCACCATTCCAAACTCTGACAGCAATCTGATAGGCACTGCCCTGGCACCACAATGACATATGAAATTCATCCTTCTCTCCCACCTAGCAAGGCAAACAAAGGGCTTACTCCCACTGGTTGAAACTGGCCAGTCTCTTAATAATTTGTGTGTCTCCCAGGCCACAGATAATATTTTTTGATGGCTAATCAAATTTCTTGATTGGGAAAATATCCGCATTTTGTGCAGGATTAATGTTGCCACGACTTGCGACTGGAACCCAAAAAGTCGACTCGCAAAACCCAACTTGAGTCGAGTCAAGTCAGGTCAAGTTCCCCGACTTCACTTGACTTGCAAGCCATTCTAAGTGACTTTGAGCCGACTTGAGTGACTTTTTGAAGCGGAAAGCTTAAATCGGTCGAGGGCCTGCTTATCCCTGCCCAAATATAGCTGTTTTCTCACGCCCAGAAAAGCGTGACTTGGTATGGAGAGCAAATCAAATGCTGTGAATTGGCAGATGATGCATAGCACTGTTCTGAGCAGTTCTGTCTGTTTGAGGATGCGTATGAGACCTACCTTATTTTGTCGAGAAATTTGCAAACACCATCGAGTTTGTAGCTGTGTGGCCCATGCGGAGGGCTTCCAGAAGGATTTTTCAGACCAAATTGAAGCCTTGTAATGAGTAAAAGGAAATCCATGGACAGAGGATAAAGCAAAGGAATAAAATTGCCACGGGCAGCCATGGCCGGTGCATAGCACGCGTCATCGAGTGACGCGTCTCGTCGTACTGTAGTATTTTATTCAGTTCGGTGGTCACGGGTCACAGGCCCCCAAATCCACGAATATTTTCGTGGATGTCACGGGTCACCGAGGCCGACCACGAACTTGCAAAAAAAAGTCACAACAACGCGCAAAATTAGGCAAAAAATGCATTTTTCTTCTCCGGGGGTGCCTCGGAGTGTTTATTGCTGTGGGGCTCACACAACTGACATCAAACTGCCATGTCGTTCGTTGACATGATCGGGATCGGGAGTAAATCCCGCTCTCTCTCCCACTCAACGCTGGACGGCTCACCCGGACGATTCGTCGCTGAGATTAGATTCATTCAAGACTGTAAGTACGGTACACTAGTACTAAATCCCGGGTAAAATCAGGTCCTCATCCATGTCATTCGCGTGCCGCCAAAAATCAGCATATCTCGTGTTGGGGCGGTGCTTGCGCTTGTTCTCCCCCTCTGGAATTGCTTCAGCATCGGCAGGGACCTCGACTGCAACCTTCGCATCGAGGTCCTCCGCGTCACCCGTCGAAACAAGCCCAACACCGGGTGTACCGGTCTTGGCTTTCTGTTGCCGACCTTTGCGGACACGGTTGGTGACGACGTGCTGTGATCCGACTTCTCTTGGCGCTACCATAGATACATGCTGACCGCACGAATGTACATATTTAAGTCAGAAATGGAGTTTGGGTAGGTCTAGGGACCGAATTTGGGTGTTCCCGACAAAAACACGAATTTTTTTCTTGTGTCACGGTCCCCAAGGCTGATCCACGAATACCTAAGTTCGGTTTTAGGTGTCACAGGTCACAGGCCAAATGAATTGAACGAAATGCTACAGTAATACAGTTTGGGAGTGGGCAGTGATCGAGCCATCACTGATTTCTTTGTACATATTGATTGATGTGGCCACCCCGCCAAAATGCAAGTCCGGAACGCCTTCCCGTTTTGTAGTACCACTGTCCCTCTTCTCGCAAAAATGAAGGGGCTAAATATTTTTAATTGTATTGATCCTGAGATCTGATGAGCATTTTTTTTTTTACTCCTTCCTAATGCCAGCTGTGTCTGCCGTGGCATCTGCCTGGAGAGCGGAGTATGAATTTTGTTCATGCGGATCTCAAGATAATGATGATATCTGGGCTTTTGAAACCAGCCGGGGATGCCGCTGTAGGTCTGCCGGCCTCAAAAATGTGAAGTGCCGATACCGCGATCAGCGTGATTGAAACGCGTGACATTCTGTAACAATTCCGTGACCTCACGCGTCAAAGTCTCGACTCTGCGCGCTTTTGCTGGATTTACGCGCGCCCCGCTGGTTAGAATCTCTCGGAAACGAGTGAGTACCATTGATACTACTATTCAAGGACCCTCTGACACCAATAGTATTTTTAGCGCGTTATATTTGCTTCAGGACACTACTTTCAGCAAAATGGCGCTACATTCAGAACTATTTACCTTCAACAAAAAACCTTCATGAGATGAGTTGCCACAGCACCTGATGTTGTGGTAGGATGCCGAGCCAGAACGGTAACAACGGCATGGACAGTGGACACGCCACACCAATTGTATGTTGACTGGATGATGTGCCGGGTTTCAGCGAATCTGCCGTGCATGCGGCTGAATGTACCGTACCGCCTTTGCAATGCATCTGCCGTTCGAGGTTTGGCTATCCCGGGACATCAGGAAAAACCGCCATGGTTACTTGGCGCACAGTACATACCTGTGGTAGTCCAGTAGATTTATATAGCCCTCTGTAGCTACATGCCAGAGTCCGACAGAGTCCGACAGCCCTCCATAGCCGTGGCGTAGGCGGTCCGCAGCACCTTATAACCCACAGTAGTTCTGTAGCAATAACTAACGATAGAAGCAGCATCAAATGACATATTACTCTCTTTATAAGATTATACGTGTCCGTCCGAAGCCATTTCAAACTCCGCTTTTGGGAGATCAGGCCCGAGGCTTTGGAAGCGCTGGGTCCAGACCTTTGGAAGCGCTCAATAACGGCGCTTCCTCGGGGCTTTTGGCCCCATGATCAACTTTAAGTGTGTGCGCGCCTATAAAAGTGTCCACAATGCCAAACTCCACTTTTCGCTCAACTCCACTCTAATAGGGCATCCCTAACCGCACGTCCATGTCTTTCACGACTGGCTCGCCTTCGGGAGCTTGTAACGCCGACCTCTTTGACACAATAAAACCATTTTCATTACGGGTATCTACAATACATTCAAAATGACTGCATTGTGAAACCTAAACCTCATCGATATCACTGTACATCGCAAATTATGTCTCTTCGTTCGTCCGCTGAGTTTATTATTTATTTTCTTGCGCAAACGGCTGTACATTCCAGGGTTTTACATTTTTTTGAATCTCTGTGGTCAATATAAAGGGGGAGGGGGGCCGTGGAGCGGTCCCCCGAGCGCTTGTATATCATACGAGGGGCTGGTCGGCCGCTTTGCGGCCTCCCATTCCCTCATGTGAAATTAAGTCATAGGGGGCCGCATTCGGAGCAAGACACCATTCCAAATTATGAGCACATTCTATGGAACAGTTCTGGCAGCAAGAATCTTTTGCCTAAATTTTTGGACAAATGTTGCAAATATCAATGGACCCAAAGCAATTGATCTATAGGGGGTATACACATAATTTTTGATGTCGACTGTGATATGGAGGGCGAGAATATGTCCAGATGAATGCTCCTAGGTAGTCAGATCCAAAATATTCTATGAATTCCTGCTGCAATAAGCGTACCGGGCTTAACCGGTCCATCAAAGTTAGTGATGGGATTCCCGCTACCGTAAGGTACGGGTCTTAGGGAGCCCTAACTTCAGCCACATGCAGAGCATCACATTTTCGTCATTCGTTTTCATGTAAGCACTGATCTGGACTGATCCTTCCGCCAAAATTTTGGATGGCAGAAGAACGGCACAGAAGCGAAATGATTGTCGACGGCAACTCATAATCTTATTTTGCATAATCCCCAAGCACTTTCGCCCGCTGTCAGACGGATCACCCCCAACCATCACGCTGCAATCCCCAACATCAATCAGTGCCACTTCTTTAGCTCCCTACCTCCGAGTACACCGCCAATTTGATCTGATGTCCGCGGCACATCTGTCGCCGACATCATGAGATCGTTGATTTCTGAGCTTTTGTAGATGCCAGCACGCCAAGCTTCTGGCAAGCTTCTCGGCAGATACCCTGCCGATACCCTCAGAATATTTTGGAATCTCCTCCCATGCCGGCATTCTGTAGGATAATATGAACCTGGATAAAACAACGACAACGACTTCTGTGTCAAAAGGATTAAGTGAACTGCACTTGATTTGATCCCACATGAACCATGTATACGTTCAAAGCACTTGAGATGAACCTCTCGAACTTCATGCTCGTGGCCAACTTGCGACAAATATTTAATCAGGTCCACTTCAACTCCGACCCATCAAATTCCGTGATCATGCGTTGGTCGATCATGACGGCAGTTTGCCACGTCACCTCTTGCCTTTCTTCCCTCATCTCTCCACTGCCCCCGCCCGCTCGCCCGCCAGCACTTCTGCGTTTCCGGTTCCAAGGCACTCAAATACCTCAAGGCATTCAAGATAGGCAAGTCCCAGTGCCCGTCAAGCCTGCTCATGACATTCTCAAGACCTCCCCTCAAGCCGCTCAAGACCTCCCTTGCTCAAGAACTCCCTTCAAGCCTTCCTTGCTCAAGAACTCCCTTCAAGCCTTAAAGCCTTAAGTCTCCTCTCAAGTGTTCAAGGTCTCTTCCAACCCTCCCTGCGGGGTATTCCCAATCCCCCACATCCCGATATGTCTTCCCTGCACGCCCGTAACATTGAATATTATATCTATGCCTTCCGTTGTTCATAAGTAGCTTATTTCTGTTATCCTGTTCATTACTACGTGCAATGGCATCCATTATGAATCACTCTCTTTATAAAATTACGTGTGTCCGTCCGAAGCCTTTTTAAACTCCGCCTTTAATCTATCATTCCGGCATCTCCTTGCCGGACCTCCTTCAAAGTCCTCAAACATTTATTTAATCGCTGTCCTTGCTACTTTGGGTCTTTCGCGACAAAAATTCGCTCTCTTAGGAGCTTAGGAAGGGGGTGCGAGGCCGCGAAGCGGCCGAGCAGCCGCTTGTATATATAAAGATAACCAATATGTGCGTAATATGTCCGAAGGAGAGTGGCCTAAAAGCTGGAGGTGATATTCCGAGCTCCAGCCCAAGTGTTTGAGGAAGCTCCTGGCGCCGATGATTCGGAATCTGTGTTTCGATATCCTCGCAATATCCTCAAAACATTTGCGCAAGTGTTAGCTGAACCTTCGCGAGCTTGCGAGCGCTGGTTCAGTGTGAGATAAGGAGGATTAGATTACGGGATGTACCGTACCATTGATCTGCCATCATTCGTCCTCGTCGCGTACTCCCATACGCGCCTCGTCCTCTGCCTCTCTCACTCGTAGCCTCGCTCTCTCACCTCTAGTTTTGAGCCACCTTGCTCCGCAAACTCATGCCCGAAGAGCGAGTAGAAATTAATGTGCCTCATTTCGCTGCAGCGTCCACTGCAACGGGCCTCTCCCAAGAGCTAGTTTCCGTGACCTCAGGACTCTGACTCGCAGACCTGGGCGATGTATTAGTTGCTCGACATCCCAAAGCTACGGCCCTGCGCAAGATTCTTGACGGCAGCAAGTGGAGCGTGGACGCAGAGATGGTCGATGATCCCGGTACAGTGGAATTGAAGGGCGGAGAGGAAGTCGCAGTTACAGTTATATGCCCGGTGTCTGGTGGATAGAGTGGCGCGTACTTTGCTCTCGGCAATTCTCACACAACACCTTGTCTTGCTTTCGATGTTGCTAAAACGGTGCGTGCCCGTCTGGTGTTGTTCGCTCCCTTTCCTTTTCCTCCACCCCGTTTCCCCCCTCGCGCATCGGCGCTCGTCACTGCACATCGGTGCATACGAATCTCTCGCGCATCGGCGCCCGTCCCTGCGCATCGGCGTATACGACCTCGCGCATCTGCGCTCGTCACTGCACATCGGTGCATACGAATCTCTCGCGCATCGGCGCTCGTCACTGCACATCGGTGCTTACGAATCTCTCGCGCATCTGTGCTCGTCCCTGCACATCGGTGCATACAAATCTCTCGCGCATCTGCGCTCGTCCCTGTGCATCGGCGCATACGATTTATTTGCGCATCGGCGCTCGTCCCTGCACATCGGTGCATACGACCTCGCGCATCTGTGCTCGTCACTGCACATCGGTGCATACGAATCTCTCGCGCATCTGCGCTCGTCCCTGCACATCGGTGCATACGAATCTCTCGCGCATCTGCGCTCGTCCCTGTGCATCGGCGCATACGATTATATTTGCGCATCGGTGCTCGTCCCTGCGCATCGGCGTATACGAATTTATTGGCGCATCGGCGCTCGTCCCCTGCACATCGGTGCATACGAACCTCTCGCGCATCGGCGCTCGTCCCTGCACATCTGCGTATCCAATTTTATTTGCGCATCGGCGCACGTTCCTGCGTATCAGCGTATAAGTTTTCGTTTCGCGTCTCGGCGCTCGTTACTGTGCCCGTGCACACATGCACGCTAGCGCGCGCGAGAGATTTGCCTCGGTGTCGTCTACCTCACCTCATCATTCTTGGTTCCCACCATCACGGACCATTCCTCATCTTCGTACACTATAGGTGGCCGAAGCCCCATCGGGAACGCAAGCATGCTCATTCGACATCAAGGCGTTCCACCGCACTTGGGCCCAATCGGCGTGTTGACAAAGGGACGCAGCCCGAATACCCACTTGAAACCTGTGCGCTCGCCGGACCAAACGCACGTCCCTTGATCATATGATCGTGGCGGACATAGTCTACGTTGACATGTCCCGCAACATTGCCGACGCCCCCTCTCGCGGTGAATCTCCTTACCCCCTATCCGACCGACTCACCCGCGCTTTCGACCTCCCGTACGAGCTCGAGGGTTTATTCGTCAGCGGCGATTGGTAGCCTTTCTCGCCATGTCTCTCTTCTCGCATGCCATGCGGGGCCCTAGCCGAACCCAGTTATCATACATCCCACACAGCAGCTCAATCTGCTGTTAATGCGACCGCCGCGCCCGTTTCCGATTCGTCCTTATGCCTTCCGTCCCTCATACCTGTCCATGAACCGAACTCACCGCGTACATTGCCGTTCAGATGCCCCCTGCGCGGCCCGGTCACGGAGGCGTACATGCTTGCGCTCCGCTCCTCCCTAGACTTGCAGTCGGGTGAGGGTGCCGCGAAGTGGGCCTCAGCCACCGTTGCTTACTGGGGCTGTCGTCGACTCGGCGAGCTCCTGCCGAAGAGCCCCAAATCCTTCAACATTGAGCACGACACTTGCCGCTGCATGCGTACGTCAAGGACCCGCACCACAGGAGGTCGCGATGTTATTGGATACCAGATTGTCTGGACCAAGACCACGACTTTCCTAGGCGGCGAATGCATACTCACCGCCACGCTCGACTCGCTCTGCCCGGTCTGGGCGCACGACAACCACATGCGCATCAACCACTCGCCCCCCCCCCCCCCCCCCCGCTGACACTCATCTACGCGTACTGCAGCGGCGAGAGCCGGCGCGTCCTCACAAAGACGCTTTCCTACAGTCGGCGGCGGTAGCGTACAAGCGCACCGGCCTTGCCCACGTCTTCGACCACAGCTACCGCATAGGCGGGTCCGTGAAGCTCCTACTCGACGGAGTTGAGCCCGAAGTTATCATGAAGCTTGGCGGCTGGACGTCGCTGTGTCTTCTGATCTACTGGAGACGCCTGGAACTTGTTCTATCCTCACGCATCGCCAAAGCTTGGGACTCGCGCATCAGGGACTTTGCCGCCGCGCACGGACACGCTTACGACTCCGATTTATCCTTCGATATGGACGCTTAACTATTTTCTTGTGACATGTATATCCTCCCTGAAATTTACCTATATTTTTTACTCTGTTCTATTAATCTTCTCCGCCCCGCTCCGTGGGGTGTTTCGGGCCGCAGCGCACGAGTCGCCCTCAAGCGAGCTTCGCTCTAGAGCATTGCTCCGAGTGGTTGTTTTGGGTCTCCTCGCCGACCTGCTTCGCGCTGCGTACTGGCCCTAGGTGCCGCTCTGCTCTTCACGTCCGATTCGCATCTTTCCCCCCTTCTCCGGGCGCGTTGGAAAGCACGACGAATCGGCCGCGAAGCGGCCCAGGCCTCCCGCACACACCCCACCTCACTCCTCATCCTTCTCTTCACCCATCCTCTTCCTTCACTTCGAGCGGTCCGCAGGACCGCCACTCACCCCGTTCCTTCTTCCTCACCTCACGTCAGATAGTAATCGATATCTCATCTTATTGTCATCAGAGATCATTCGCCGGATATTCCAAGGGGATCCAGAAAAGTTACAAATGGAACATACACCGATTTGGGCTGAAAATGAGGGCTGGCAATCTGAATCTGACCTCCAAAAGCTTACCGGGGCAACGGTTGGAAAGATATGGGGACTTTTATCACTTCCCCTTTCGGGGTGATCGATTACTATATAAGGGAATTTATGACGTCATTATTACGTTGGTTGGTTCAACATTGCCGAATTATTTTTTCGAAAGTTGCGCGGATTGAGTCAATTTGTCGAAAAAAAATTGAAAGAAAAAATGTGATTATTTTTCAGACAAAAAGTGGCTGTATCTTTTGAACTACAGGTCGGGTGAACTTTTCGACTTCGGATTCGGATTCCTGGACTAATTTTAAGCTAAAATCAGCGTATGTTCCAAAAATTCAAAAAAGTACCCCCTTGGGATATTCCTCCGACATCGCTAAAATTGGCGGTGTAGGGAGCTAAAGACGTGGCACTGATTGATGTTCGGTACACGATGCGCGCGGCACGAAATCTTGATGCTTCTGGGATGGAACGCAAGAGAAAAGAACTGCAGATGGAGTACAACCATCGCATTCTTGCCGAGGAAAGCTCAGAAGGTTGCTGATGCAGCACTGAAGGCAGCCGAAATTCGGGACCGGTTGGATGCGACTGTCCTGATTTCAAGTGTCGAAGACATATATAGGAGGAGTATGACCAGGGACAGGCTTCAAGATCAGCTTGAGAAATTACGGGCGCTGTGGAACACGAAAACACAAGAAAGGATCGTGATTCCGAAGAAATCACACATCCTGAGGCTTGCAGAAAAGCAACGCGCACTTGTTAACGCATTCCAAGACCACGTAAACCTTCTTGAAGCCTCTTCCGAGCAGAATGTGCGCTATTCGGGACCACAGATGGCAGTACGCGAGCACTACCATAGCGACGACGAGGATTTTGGCGAGTTTGAGGGTGATAGGGCCCCATTTTAATCATGATTCATTAGCATAAGATACATACTAACTGTTTTAATGTGTTCCGTGGTTGCTGAATGCGTGAATTGTGTTAGGGAGTGGAGGAGAAGTCAGAACCACGAATTTCCCGGTTAAGTTTAGTTACCGGCTTCACATCAGCCCATCACTGATGTGGTCGGTGCCCACCACCACTACTGTACTATTTCGATCAATTCGTGTTCGATTCGGAATTTTTGATACAATTAAAATCCAAAAGAAATCCGACAAATTGAGAAAAATTATTGCCGCAATAAAAAAAGTGGGTGTGATGCGTGACAACGAATTAAATGAAATAGTACAGTACTTGCATGTCGCTCGCATTGCGCTTGCCCCACTTTCTGTATGTACTGCTCTCCTCGCCATTCCCTATAGCTTCCATCCCTTGCCCTTCTATCTCTTCTGGTATCAAGGTCTCATCACCAAAAGTGTCCGAAAGTAGTAAGGGGTTGTGACTTTGACAAGGCGGATCAAGGTGCTTGCAAGGGTTAGCTTGTGAGTTTACTTCCAGGGCTGGTATGTCCTTGCAAGAGTGTTTCAGTGCTCGGGCCTGCTCTCCAGGGACTCTCCAGGTCCACCCAGCCCAAGGATCAGGTGTGCTCATGCCATGGCCAGCTAAATTCTGTGCCGCCGCTTCGCGCAAGTCGCGCTCTTCATCACTCACTACCATCATCCACTACCATCGCCCCAGTCTGATGTTTCAGGGACCTCTCGGGCTCTTGCCATTCCATCCCGAATGTTTCTCCTACTTGTTGCTCACAGAGTCGCAGCCGTACCCGAGTGATGCGCGAGTGTCTCGGAGGTGTCTCCCCATTTCCAGCAGTTACCACGACGTCAATCGACGGCTCGCTGCTACTTCTGTGTCTATTTCCACCTCGTATTTCCCTCCTTTCCTTCTCACTGCGTCCCATAGCGCAGTCTCTGGTACTAATCCATGTGCTGTACGTGATCCCTCAGTGCAACGACTGTCGGGTACTATGTCTTCGAATTGTTCCACTTGCGATAACTGCTATTCCGAGTTTCTGCTCACTTGACCTCATGTCGCTTGCCGGCTGATGCCAGATATCTGTGCACCCTCCCCACTGTAGTATATCACGTCCAACATCGATGATTTCGACTTCTCGAAGCTCAGCTGATTCGATGGAAGTTGAATTAATGTGCTGTGCTGCGCTCGTATTTGTCCCAGTTCTTTGTGGTCCTCAGTCATTCAAAATGCGATACTCATACTGCTTCTAGTTTGTACACTGTAGTTTGTTCTTTTTATGCTACGTCGCCATATTGAATCTATTTTCTTCCTGTTTTCGTGATCTGGGATCTCACTTGTGAGGCCCACTAGGCCTTGGAACTCGACCGATGCCTCAAGACCCTTGTAAGACCTGGGGAGTCTCAACTGTGTTATTCAATGTGCACACGACGAGTACAGGAAGTTGAGCATGCCAAATAAGGAATAATCCGACCCCCAAAAGCGATGGAATCCTCTCTATGGCACATACTGTCACTAGTCAAACCAAACTCGAAAATCACGTTTCTATAGCACTTCTGATGGTGTATAATTGCAAACCGGAAAGCAGCATGTTGGTTCAAGTCTTCAGTTGTGTTCATCCTCTCCACTTTATGCATTCAGCCCATCCGAACCATTTGGAAAACTGTGATCTTTAGAAGCACAAAATTGAAGCAACGGGTTGAATCACATTGTTTCCCTCTTCAAATTCACCCAAGTAGGGCCATGTAGATTCAGAATGCAGTCTCCTTCAAGGTGAAGGGCCAAAACTGAACTTGGTAGAGACTCTGACACTCCACACTGCCATCCTCAGCCTCGCCTGCTACAAGATGAACAGGAAGACATTTTATAACGGAGACTCTCTTCTGCCCAATGTGATTTGGTCGATACCGCCGCATCAACCAGAGCGAGTTCGAGTGTGTCCAGTTCTCTGGCTCAATGCCCTTCACAGAAGTTTAAAAAGATTGGGTAGCGGGCTCTGCCGCTTGCCGGCCTTACTCGCCTTATCCAGTTCTGCATGTTTTGCCCTCCCAATTTGCCCTGCAGTTTCGGAAAAAAAATTGGGAGGGAAACTGCATATTAAATGATGATTTCTGTAGCCTCTGGATTTTTCACTGGTCCGGTTTTCTGGTATTCTGTAGCGAAAGGGTCGGGATACCACATTGCATTCGGAGTTCTTTCTGGAACTCTCGGAACCGGTCATACGACGGAACAGTATCTCGGCACTTTGCCTCCTTCAGCACGAAGATAAACATGCGCAACAATGCGCTCGAAAGTCGAAGTCTGGGGAGATTGTCGATGAAATCCAGCAGAAAGAACTGTATAATTTAATCTCGATGTAGGAGCGCTGGGAAAAACTGCTCACAAGCTTGGAGGGATACGGGAACCAATCAGCATCAGTTGTTGGGAGTTGTGTTTCGCCCAATGCTGCTTTGATTCCGGTGGGATCGTGGTCGATGAGGTCTGCACAGCGATGTATGAGTATAATTGCCTGAAAAAACGCGTCGAGACACGGTGAAATGTGTTCGTGGCTGGTGAGCTGCGCGAGATGCTGGATGCCGAGATCAAGAGCCGACTTGGCACGTGACCGCAACCAACCATCTGTTCCTCCATTCACCATCCGCACACAACTCACCTGCGATGCGCAGTATATCCGCCAGGATCTCATCTTCATCCTCCTCCCGCGCCCTTGGTATGCTCTCAGCATGGTCAAAGCCCAGCCTCCGCGCCGTCTCCGCGACATCCCAGACCCCAAACCCCTCGAATCCCTCGCGCAGCTCATCCTGCACCGTTCTCTGGGGCCCCACATCCTCCGCAAATCCAAAGTCGGCCCCGGTGGCTCCATCTAATCGCAACTCCTCCCATTCCCTCTCCCGCGCGGCGCTGGAGGATTCCGCCATCGGTCCAGCGAGATATTCCGGGTGGATGTGGACACGATTGAGCTCACTCGAAGCTGCGCCCCTCGCCATATCTCTCTCGTCCTCCATTTGTCTCGCAAAGCGCTCGTTCTCCGCCTGCAACCTCACCGCTTGCGGTGGCGGTCCGAGTTCAAGTGCTTCTCGCCAACCGCATCCTTTGCCCCAATCCACTCATCTTCGTCACCGACCACATCTGGATGGCACGTTTTGCACAACATCCTCTTCCCATCGGCGCTGTAAATGAAGTCTAGCAATGGTCATCACACCGACTGCAAATTCCGCCCGCTGGCTCTCGGCGGCATTTGAGAAGGCAAGCAGCAAGCGATGACTGTAACAATCTATCTCCAACAAAGGATATACATGCCGCATGCGCTGTCGCCTTAGGTGCAAGTTCGAGGTAATCTGGCAAGCACTCCCCTGGCGAGAATTGAACCCGGTTTTCAAGCCTTAAAAGTCGGGGTACCCTGATGCAGAGAGTGTGGCACCAGTGGGTGAGCTACTTGAAGGCCACGCCAATTGGGTCTGCTCAGTGGCATTTTCACCTGATGGGAAGCACATTGCCTCTGGCTCTGATGACTATACAGTGCACATGTGGGATGCAGAGGGTAGGACACCGGCGGGTGTGCCAATCCCTTTTGTTTCTCCATTTTGGGCTATGAAACAAGGCTGGGTCTTTCCAACCCCTCTGAATTGCTCTTTTGGCTTTCAACCAGCCACAGAGCTGGCTTCTGGATGGCCCTCAACACTTTTGTGATTGGTAGAGTGCAGACCTTGCTTTCATATGATACTTTCGTATATGGCACAAAGTGGGCAGAGTGCTATTCTTCACCAAAGAACAATTCCTAAGGACAGTGTACCACATTTCTAGCTTAACTTTCCACATTTTCTTTTGCAAATATAGGAATGCAGACGTCAGTTTCGGTGAATACATTATGGTTCTAAGATTTATGGGTTCTCGACCAGAGATGGAGTAAAAATTACATTTCAAGATGCAGAAACCAGCACCCTAAATCCTCAGCTGGGCGATGATGGTATGGAGACAGGTATGTGTCTGGGCCAGGCTTATCTCCCTACAAGCTGATTTATGCAAAGAGTGTGCATTCCATAATCAAGATCTTAGACTAGTGCTTTTGTTGTTAGGTTGGATGTTGTACATAGCTTCACTGCAATATATGTTCTTTGGCTGTACTCCTGTGCTTTGCAAGTCAGATACCCCGGAAAACTGTCAGAAACCCCGAGAAATTGTGCCCAAAATTTGCATAAATTTCGCAACATTTTGGAGTTGACTTCATATTTCTGATCATTTTTGCTCATTCGTGATATTCGAGATATTTTCGAACATTTTGCATCAAAATATGCCAAAATATCTGGGGTTGGTTTTCCCTGATGAGAGGTGTGCGCGTAGATATATTTCAAGTAGGTATCAGTCCATGACCGCTTGTCGATCATTGTCTATGCCGCCAACTTTGAAGTAGCTCGGCAGCGAGGACGTATCGGCCACAGTGCAAGTCATGGTGTATGTGCACAGTGTTACTGTGTATCGCCCTGCAGAGTTCATCGAGCGACATTCATCGAGCAGTGCTCGGTGTCGTCAATCTTCTCTTTGGCAGTGGTGGTTAGGACTATAGTGAGGTCTCTAGGCTTAGTCAGACTCGGTATCACCTACTCCTGGGATCATCAGAATCCCTCCACCTTCCAATGGTTCACGAATAAGCGAGCCTTTCGTTAACGTCAAAAATCAATGGGATTGATCTGGCCACTTCCTTATGCGCTTCTCGTGCTAAGCCTGATCGACATGATCCTAGAGCTTATGTTGGAATACAAATCTGTGATATAATCAATTTCTGTCCATCTTAATGTGATTCAAGGCATTGCGCCATTAAAGTGTCCCAAGCGAGGGGTACCAGCGACACAATTTCGGCCTGACATCGAATCAAGTCCCTTCCAGTGCATGAAGGGTGGCACTTTTCCATGGTGTTGATACCTAATATCGGGGTATGAACTCTCTTTCGGCACCGACAAGCCGCTGCTGACGGGCCACCTCGAGGCACTAGTCACTTCGGTACCGGTTGCTCGGATTGAAATCTCCACTTCATGCTCGCCATTCTCCTCACGGAACCGGTGGAATGCCCGTGCGCATCCGGCGGCTATTGCTCTCGTTCGGTACATCAGCATTGCTATGCGGTGTGAAACTGCCTCTTAAGCCTCACAATGGTTGCCGCCGCAAGCCTAACTGCGGCCATTGCAAAGTCTTCAACAGCTACCATTTCCCAATCATCTGAAACTGCTGCATCTTCCGGCACTTCTTGGATTCCAATAGGAATTGTGGGGTCTGCACGGCGATTGCTGGTGGCTCCTTCGCCCTCGCGAAGACGTCTAACATATGCCGATTCCTTTCTGGTACGTTTTGGACGACCTTCTGGCTCTTCTGGCTCTGGATTCTCGAAGTTCTCTCCAAGAAAATTGTTCTGTGGCTGATCTTGGTCATCGTTCTGCGGCTGGGGATCCTCTTCATCAGGAATTTCCTCGACTGTAGCTCTCGGAACGGGCGGATTAACTGCTTGTGGAGCTTGTACAGGTGCCGGGGGCTGCAGATTTTCGACAGGTGGACGCTCGATTTGCCCCTCGAGCGGCAACTTCGCGACAATGACAGTATCTTCTCCAAAATTGAAGCTGACACTTCGTTCCACTCCCACAGTGCGACGATGGGGCCAGTAAATCCTGTGAGCAGCGCTCTCCTCATCTATTCCAACCCAATGACCAACTCTTGCTCGCATATCTAGCTTCGAGTTTGTATCATCCTGCACACGGACTTTGCAACCCCATGGGTGCAAATTATCCAAGACAGGCTTCTCTCCGAAGACAATTTCATACGGAGTCGTCTCGCCGATTGCGCGGGTCCAGGTACGATTTTTCAAGTACACTGCATGTATGAGAGCTTCGCCCCAGAGGAATTTCGAAAGCCCGCTATCATGAAGCATAGCGCGGACCTTATTCAAGAGGGTGCAATTGAGCCGTTCAGATACACCGTTGTATTCTGGCGTATCATGGGCTGTGAGTCGTCGAATGGTTCCTTGGATTGCGAGGTGAGCGTCGAATTCTTTGCTCCTGTATTCCCCTCCACGATTTGAACGTAGGCACTTGATTCCGACCTTCTTCTGGGTCTTCCACCACGCCCCGTTGGCCAAATAATGTTCAAAGACCTCGTCTTTATGAACCATTAAATAGACGCGTGTGTACCGGCTTTTGTCATCTGTGAAACTGAAAAAGTACTCCTTGTGGTGGATAGTGCGAACGGGTGCGGGTCCCCAAAGGTCTGAATGGATTTCATCTCCCAGATTTTCAGCACGTTTGGCCTCCCGGAATTTTTGGATAGGCTTCCGAGTCATGTTTGCCATATTGCCATCAACCTGAAGTTGCAATTTGGGTAAGTTGTCCAAAAATTGAAGCCGAAAAGCCAACTTGTACTCGAAGCGCATTTGTGGCAGAATATCAGCCAGCGCGAAAATAGCATCAGGAAAACTCCAAATTACTCTGAGCCGCTATATAGACCCACATAGACATTATAGACGCTATAGACGCTATAGAAAGATTCTATGTATGTCTATAGAACCCCTCATAGAACCCATAGCAATCTCTGAGCACCGCTTCTGGAGCCGCGAGGAATTGTAGCAACAGAAGTGGTGTGCAAAATCAAACACCATTGTATCCAGAAGATTCTTCATTCCGAGAATCCTTGAAGTTTCTAGATTGACACCACAGCGTCAGCCGGGTGTTTTGTGAGCGGCAGATGCCTGTGATAGAGTTGCCTCTCAACACGTGCCACTCGACACTTGACTTGCCTTCTTCCACCGCAACTGTCCCACCGGGTGGCGACCATCGCGCTCGTTGGCAGCCGTACAACGACGCTCTGCGGGAAGAAAACCGCGGTACAATGTTTCGAACCGCTTATCCTCCTCTGCAGCGGGCTGACACTCCAGGGTTGTAGCAGGAAACCGCGAGCCCGCCGAAGCGGACCCCGAATAGATAGCTCGGAGAAGGGGCTATAGAGGGTAGAAAAGTTATTGGAGGCGGAGCCTCAACGTGGCAAGCTGTTCTGCTCGGATAGTAGGGTTGTCGCGTATGTAAATCTTCCACGCTTTGGAAAACCAGCGGCCGAGGGCCTGGATGACACTCTCACTGAGCTCGAGGCTGGCATAAAATGTGGCGGCGCAATGGTAGCTAAGCCAGCTTGTTCTAACGGTCGAGCACAATTAAATTAGGTTCATTCACCCAGCTTCCTTTGCCTGAAGGCTTCGACCTCTCCACTCCGACTACGGGAGACTACCAAATATTGGCCGGGTGATATTTTGCCCAAAGTCTAGTGTACGGTACTTTCCTTGATATCCGCTGCCCAACGTGCCGTCCTTTGGAGCCTGAGGCGCCTGGAAGAGGTCTCCGACAGGTCGCTATCGCTCGTTCCGAGTCAAAATCGAACATATCATCCAACGGCTGCGATGAAATTCCATGAGAATTTGAAGAGTCGAGAGGAACAAACATTAATCATATTTCGGCATTCTCAGGGGATCAGAGTAGGGGATCGGCGCTTGCCGCCGCTACCGATAACAACAGTGGTGAATTGATGCCACAGGATCCGACCAAGCACACTTCCGATGTTAGCTTTATGACTGAGGATTGGGCCTCTTCGAGGCGGGCGCCGAACCTTTAGGTTGGAGCTCAAGAGCGTCGGAGGCAAACAAAATGATCAATCGATCAAGCCGGAGCAAGCTGTGACGCGGTGTGCCAACACACACCTCCTGCTTGCCTCCTGCCACGACGTCCTCTGGCAGCCTGGCTTTATCGACTTCTTCAACACACGCAAATTTCAAGATTTTCTGTTGGTATTACTACTGCAGGATCTACTCGACCATCTCTGCGCGTTGTACAGCTTGTGTGCAGCTACCTTTGTGCGACTATTGCTATCAAGTGGGCCTGGCCAGTGGCCACGGTACCGTACGTACTACGTCGTCGCGTGCGATATGAATGGTTGGACGGCCGTGGACTAGCCGGGACCATTGGGATATCAAGCACTGCACGCGTCGGTGACTCCGTGATTTGGTGCGTACATTGGTTATGGGCGGCTGGAGACAAGGGCTAGCATATGATGCTCCTAGGCTGCGACAGCACCTCCGCGGCATGGTCAGGGCAAACATGTGGCCGTAGGCAATTCGTTGGCAGGTCGCGGACAGTGGGAGCAACTGAAATGTGAGCCTTTACCATTGGCGCGGCTGGCGTAGTGTCAAGTAATAGCAGATTAGTAGGTCGCTTTGTATTTAATCAGGGAAAATACACTGGTACCCTTTTAGTCACTTGGGGCCGCCATTACGATGTCGACATCAAACGCTTCGACCGGGGTGGGGTTTTCAGTCAAGAGCCCGACTTGTACTACGCTGTAAAACCACGAAAGCTGCTCGTGAGAATAGGCTTTGGTTTTTTCAGCCTTGAGCTCGGTACGTTTCAACTCTTCTCACATTTGCATATGGCGAGCAGCCATCTTCCTCATTGTTGCCAGAGTAACTCGCTGATCAAAAATAAGCGAACGTACAAGGCTGTTTTTTTTTTTCATTCAGAGTAACCGAGACAAATGGGTCGTCAAGGCACAAGGGAGGTGGAGATAAGGTTTCATTCAAAAGCATCATATCGTCATCATCATCATGTGTACTTTGACCAGCTCGCGGACGAGAGGTCTGGACACCCCGTGTACGGGCCGCCCGGATTGCGATCGTAGACGCAGCTACAACATTGACCCCTTGCGGAGGAGGCATCAATGAGGGGGTAGATACCACACCAGGACCACCCAAGGTCGCTGGAGGGGAAGACAAGGGAGAGTCCACACTGGTGCTTCCTCGCGGCACCGGCGCAACAGCGAGCATGGCTGAGAACATATTTAGTACGGAATAGTGGCAGGAAGAGGTTGGGACGCACGGGTGGACGATGGTGGTCCGGATTCTGTAATGCCAACAGTCAAGAGGGAGGGCCGTAGATCAAGTGAGCCAGAATCCAGATGCACTACTCGTGGGGCAGAGAACTGAGCATAGTTGAACCAATCCAAGCCAAGTAACAGATCAGAAGGCAGAGAAGCAGTCACAGGAAGGTTGTTCAAGGCCATAGAGATGACGCCCACATCGCACGGAAGCGTGAGGACCCCAGAGACTTGAGAGTTGTGCGTACAAAGCCCAGAATTAATCACCCAATCCAGAGAAACAGACTAGGTTGCTGCGTGGGCGTCAAACCCAGCGGATATGGGCACGTCGCAGAAAGTGGCCTGAAAGGAAGAAGAAAGGATTGCGTGCGCTGGCAAGATCAGTCAAGCGGTGATCTCGGAGCAGTGTTCCAGAATATTCTCCCGCTTTCGGATGCTGGCCCGAACATAAAGCAGAGATGACTAACAACCAAAATCAAGTGAGAGGATTTTTGCACCCGAGATGGGCTGGGGCAACCAGCTGAAAGCAGCAAGGGGAAGGACTCAGTAAGACAGTCAGCTGCGCTTAAAGTTACTGTCTTTCCAAGTCCCTTCCAATTTTTTTGCGCGATGACCAATGTTACATGACTAACTCTGTTTGTACATGTAGCAAAAATCAGTACGAAACCCAAGTTCCTCAGGGTAGCCAAACCTAAAGGTTCGGCAATTATTCCCGCTTGACCCTCCACCTACGGCACCTCCTTATTTATTGGCGCCTGTGGCCACCGCGTCTTAGTAGTTTAGTTTACTTGTTGCGGTATAGAAATGCAGAAATAAAAATAAAAATAAAAAAATAAAAAAAAAAACAGATCCACGCGACCCAGTGTGACTTCCTTTTCGGGCCCCCTATTTTACTTTTCATTATTCTGACAAGATCTACGTGTTATTTTATGATTTTGGATACGAAGGTTTGTTGATATGGACCATATCTAGTGTTAGTAGTTTTTTGTCTGCTATCCGATGCCAATGATTTATTGAACGCCTTTAGTGCTGGATGCTGATTCGGCTTTCAGTACGATGCGAATCGCATATTGTCCTGCGCTGCCCTAAATTTGGTATCCTCTGCAGATTCGGTTTTTTGACGCATGTTCTGATTCAAAATGACCACGGTGGTGACTTGTTGCCAGATGATTTTACCTATTGCGGCCTTTTGATCAGAAAATTTCATACGAGCTCTCGTCCACGGATCAGGCTCGTGGCTGCCACTGAATAGAGGAGTGGCATTCACCGGGGGAAGCTGACCGAAATCACCGGCAAAAATCATATTCATGCCCCCGAACGGTTCGTTGTTTTCACCTAATGCCAAAGCTAGTTTGGAGCTGATGCTGTACAACGCTTGGCAAGATATCATCGAGACTTCATCCAGAAACACATATTCAACTCCTCTGAGACGTTCTTGGATATGTTTGATCGATGCCCTTTGGTGCTTCTCGTCATCCATGCTGTCCTTTATGCCCAACACAGAATGGTACGTGCTGCCGCTGTTAGATTCTTCTTCCACAATAACGGCAATTTCTTCCAGACCTGTTTGGGTTCCAGTGGCATTGGAAGCCACTCTGGCATGGTATATCTTCGCGCAGATGGCAAGTCAGGGCCCATCGGGTACATGCTCTATTTGGTGAGCCTCTTGCCGGATCGCCGCTTTGATTTCGAGGCGTTGGACGCTAATTCTGTAGAAGTCGCATAGGGAGTTGAGGAAGGTCGTGGGGGGAGTGCCATTTCGTTCACATTCAATTGTTTCTCACTACATTCCCGTACTACTAGCAGTATTTTCGAGAAGACAAGGAAAATTAATCTGTCTGTTACTCTACCATGTCCCCGAACCCGTATGCGAGAAGAGGTGTGGGGAAGCAGATCAAGGTCAGAGTCCTGTTCGAGGAAGTAACGATGTGAGACACCCGATCCATTGAGACAGTCATCCAGAGCAGAGGTGTCGTATGCAATATCTTCCCCGAACACTTGACGATTGTTTTCAATGGAAACTTGAAATGATTTTTTAACTATAGCATACAGTAGGACATTTATTATAAGTATTGCCTGAGGTCCTGTCTTAGAATACGTATCCGCTGCTGCGCGATCAGTAAATCCATTTGTAATTCAATGACGCTAATTGTTTCAGTCCATGACGTCCAGCCTTCCAAACTACTGTATGGCGGAGGAGGCGGAGTTGATGTGCAGGGATTGGTTGCCTCATCGAGTGCCGACTCCAATATCCAGATGCTTTCCTCAGCAATGGCCAAATCGAGCAGAAGCTCCTCGAGGCAGTCCTCTACAGACTCGTACGGTGGGGGAGGCGATTTTTGGCGCAAATGTATGGATAACCGGCCTTCCTCGTGCGCGCCGTTAACAACCGAACATGCCGTCCAATTTCCAGAGTTTGAACCATAATGGAAGTGCTAGAACGCTCTTCCAGAGCTAAAATATGGGATGAGCTCATTTTGTGACACCATAATTAAATAGAATACAGGTGTCAGGAACCAGTCCCAAAGTCAGATTTTATCCATGGACTGTGGGGCACATTCTTATAAAGTGGGACGGTCCCCGCAATTCAACAGGCCTGGAGTCGATTTAATCAAGGATCTTGCTCCGATGCGCACGGGGCGATAGCTGACCTCGACCAAAAACTTCTCGGATGGACCTTTCGTCATTTTCATAGACAAAGACGTGGTGTTAATCGGGAAAATACTTGTTCAGGATAGCCATCACAACTTTAGCCTGTAGGGAAATTCCAGTGAGGGGAGTACAGGCGGGCATTCCATGCGACTCACCTGCTCTGGCTAGCCTGTTAAATGAATGGCAGAGAAGTTCAAGAACACTTTCCATGCATAGAAACAAATTTTTTAGCTTACTACAAATTTGCCCCAGGTAGGCGGTGCTGTGAGGACCTCGGTCTAGGCCTCACAATGTGACTTGGTATGGAGACCTAATTTCTTGAGTTTGATTGAGAGCTGTTAAAGACTCATCTGAGTCATCAGCCGGCAGTTCTCGAAGGTTTGGATAATATGGCACGGCAAATCCCAGCATCAGGGCAACTTCCCACAAGGCAACATTTCAAGGCTTACCTTTCAATCGTCCGGAGCCAGGATTATAAAGCAGTTCGGCAGTGTTCGTCGGGGCAGAGTGGACTCAATACGGACGGCATACTCCTTGTGTTCCCATCCAAAGTCTCACTCGGAGACTGGTTGCTGTGCATTCAAAATCTGACTCGAGACCCAGTCTGAACCAGATTTCGTCGTCGAATCCAGCTTCCCAGTGATTGCCAGCCGTTGCGCCGCCCGCTTGCTGCAATTCACTCCGGTACGTTCAATCGAGAATGTACTTGCGGAAGCGATAACTGAGACTCGTCCAGTTATACGCTGAATCACCTCCCTTAAACGCTGCCGAGTTGTACTTTCCTCAAAGCTTTCTTATACCTCGAGATTGCGTCAAAGGGCACCAAAACTCCTCTTACAAGCTAGTGCCAGTCTTGCAGTCAGAAACATCAAAGTGGGTATCCAAGGAACCCTACTACTTATACTGTACTTAATACACACAAGCGCTCGGGGGACCGCTCTGCGGTCCCCCTCCCCCTTTATTCCTCACAAAAATTGAAAACTGTAGGAACCATGGATTCAAATTCAAGGGACCATATTGTTTACATACGTCCCTATTCGTTCGCTGCTTTTATTATCTCTGCATCATTCTTTTAGGACTTTCGGCATGTTTCCGTCTGCTGCATGTATTATCTCCCTGTTAAGAGCGCGCTGGGTCGTTTTCACTCAGCACTTCGCCTGAATGTGTCGATTGATAATCAAGCACGGTGCATGTAAGTGAAAGTCGAATAAATAATGGTAGGTCTTGGTAAGCGGGTCCAAGTTGGCCGATTGGATCGGCGGAGTTTCAACAGGCTTCCGACGAACGGACAGGCATAATTTTATATAAAGAGGAAGATGCATATTATTTCGGAAATTGGGGCCATCGGCAAACCTGGGCAGCAGCCGCATTTTGTAGCTCTGAGTGTGGACCGAAGAAGACAATACTGGATTTTTTCCTTCACATCGAGATTCACGCGTCACGCACCCCTGCGTCGATCCCGAAATTTGGTCCTGGTCACGCGTCACACGGGCCTCTGTCGAACCTCCCAAGTGTCACGCCCAGCCCAAAACTGCTTGGAAGATGCAAAAAGACAAATTTTTCGTTCCGACTGTCGAAATTTTGAAGGAAAAAATCCAGTATGTGGATCTTCTGGTCATGTCAGTTCGCAGTCAAGTTCAGAATTTTCTCCCAGGGTGTACATGAGGTGGACGAAAAAGGAATGAACGGAACAAACTCAGAGTTGGTTTCCTGAACTACTCACGGATATACTTATATACAGAGGCGGCGACATACCGCCCCTCCCCACGTGCCGTTTGTTTGTTTCGGCGACTTTCTCCAGTTTTCTTCCACTACTTCTCAAATTTTGTTCATCTACTGCCCCCATTCAATACTAATGACCCGTGGGCGCCGGCTATCTCAATACCTGAGATGGTCAGAACTCATGATATCAACTCGATCCACAAGCTGACAGGTGTTGGCAAGTGAACAATCGAGCGTTTGATGTCAGATTATCGAAAATATGGAATTGCCGCACACTGGGGGCCTCTACACAGTTTGAAAGGGAGAAATAGAAAGCTCTCGACTCAAAATGTTGAAGTATGTATATTTCCGATCCGTACAGACTTGTCCACAATCTTTGCAGTTTTTACACGGTCTGATACGCTTCCGCAATGATCCCTGTCTGCAAGAAATGAGGGAGTTCCTTGAACAACAAGTTGGTGTTGAAGTTTCAGACTCAACAGTATGGCTAAGCCTCGCTCCCAGTGGTTTTACCATGAAAAAGGTATACAGTATAGTAGGGTTCCTTGGATAGTGAGACATCCTTGGGTATTATTTTTTTTAAAACTCCCGAGCGTCATCCCAGGTTGAAATTTTGTTACGAAATACATCCTATATCGAAGCCTCGTGTTCTGAATTAATTTCAAGCGCATAGACGCGTCGGTGCTGGAAGAGAAGGTCGTTTGGTCTAATTCATTGCCTAATCAGGTCATCAATCACTTTCCTTCTTGGCTGCAATCTCCTCTAAAAAATCGGGCAATCCGGCCGAGATTGATGCATCTAAAATGAGATCGCGCACACAAAAGACGTGACACCTTTGTGGGCACGTGATACATTTGTTGACAAGTGATCGTCCTTCTTCTGTCCGCGCCCAGCCGCGCCGCTGTCCGGTCTCCCGCGCAAATCCGACCTATCCCGCCCTGAATCCGACTGCTACGGGAATAGCCGCCAAAAGTCAACCCACAGGAGCCGATGGGGCAGAATGATGATGTGTGACATCACGCTATCCAAGGAACCCGATGTGTGACTGTTTCGGCCGTTGAGATCAATTTTTTATCTGGCTACATTCTACACACTTAAATTGTGAAATTTCGAGGCAGTATAGCTCATTATAAGTTCTAGTATGTACAAACCTAAATCCAGATTTAATTTCTTTGCATTGCGGACTTGGCATCAGAAACATCAAAGTGGGTATCCAAGGAACCCTACTATACTGTATTGGATTGCTTTTGTCATTTCTTGGAGAAAACACTCTCAGATTACTCGACATGCTATTGAACGTAATGAAGGAGATCGTCGTAGCTATCGATTTGATTACGGACGTACATGTGAACCCGAATACACTGTGTTTATTGATGAAAGCTCATTTGACCGGCGCACTCTTATTCAGAACCGCGGATGGGCTTTGAGGGGTAGAAGAGCAGAAAGAAAATGTTTCTTTGTGCGCGGCAGAAGGTGTGCATTGCTAATTTCACTTCAGTTGATGATACTCATTGATGCAGAGATATTCACTCCTTCCTGCCCTCACGGTCAATGGAATGATCTACGCGAAGGTCGTTGAAGGTTCATTGTTCTAAGCAACTTTCAAATTGTTATATTTGGCAGGCCTATTTCTGTGTATTTTGAGCCTTTCTCGAGAACGGCAATGAATATTCTAATTTCCCTCGCTCCGAGCTCTGAATCTTTATATCTGACCATAGTTTAACCATAGTGAAAGCAGTAATTCCCGTACATTACATAGTTAGATATATCCACAATGATGAAACCATCCCATTGCGCTCTCCGCTGTAACAGAAAATGCAGCATATGTAATCCTTACATCCCCCTGCTTCGGCGGTGCTGCTGCATAGCCCTTCTGGCCAGTTGTAGCGTAACTTAGAACTTCAAATCAAATCAATCAAATCATCAAAGTGACGAACTTTCACATTCTTAGGCGAAGTAACTAAAGTGACGAAGGTCGGTACGACTCAAGTCGGATTCCTCCGGACCAATGTCTAAGCGCATGTTTTGGATCAGCTTAAGAACCAGTTAAGAACCTCGATGTCATCCCAGAGATAGGATCAAAAGATGGGGGGCATCAACAATTAATTTCCTCCGGAGTTCGCTTTGAAACAACGGGCAGGATCTGTTTGGGTCACCCCCGAGCACCATGATGATGAATAAATAGACTACCCCGTGTACAGCCCGACGAGATCCTCAGACGATGCCAACGGGTGTATGGAGGCGCACATTTCGACTGGTGAGTGCAGTTCGGACGTCTCAAATCGGACAGAGCTCACAGTTAGACACTGCACTACGAATATCCGGGGGCGCGGTAAACTACAGACTACCCCAGGACCTCTCTGTTCAATGTCTGTTCAATGTTTCCTGACCTGTCTCGTGGTATACAAAACACAATTCCCTGCTGCCCCTGGGGCCTGATTGGCATCGTCTAGCCCACTGACTGGGGTAAGCCAGACGGCCGAGGAAGGCTCGAGGACCTGGTAGGTTTTGAGGATGTAATTGGTCTTAGCGATGCACTGGGATTTCCGGTGCATCCCGTGAGGGCAGCTGATCCCTTGATGCCCTGAATTGGTGGAGCGACATTTTTGACGGAGACTTGGACGTCAATTAGAGCGCTTGAATTCCCCGTTGCATTGAAATTTATGCTGGAATCCACTGAAATACAATGAGCTACCTGAGAACTAGCCGTGTATATATGTAAGACTCACAATCCAATGAAATATCTGGAGTGGGCAGTGATTGCACCGACAGGATGAGCAAAAAGAGGAACTGAAGGATACTGACCATTCTGAAAGCTTAAGACGGTGATCGGCGCAGCCAATGGACTGAGCATTGCAACATCGACGGTCATATATACCAACCCGGAGGCCACGGTTGCCATCGGTCGACGGTCCTGTTGGCCTGTTTCCCGTCCCGATAGTTGCACGTGAAATCAAATCCTCATTTGCTTACAAGTGAATTAGGATCGCATGTTCAAGAGGGATTGTACAACAGCGACACGTACATATACGACGGGACACATCCATGTACCATCATATATCATATCTGATGCGCTGTATTATGCACTTTTTATTGGGACCTCCGCAGTAATACATCCTTCCTTCCTTCCTGAAAATAATGACAAACACATTTTTTTTCGTTGCGCCATTCCCAAACAGGAAATTGGCCCGGACGTAAGGCTCCAATTGTTTTCGTTTATAATCTTAAACGTTTTAAACGATAAAAACCGTTTAAACTTTCGTTTAGTTTATGGTGTTGTATAAACGATAGATAAATGGAAACTAAACGGTTAAACGGTTACAAAAAATTAGCCACCAGCACCAGCTGAAGGAATGAATTGTCCGAAAAGTGTCTTTTTGGAACGGGATATTTCAAAATGCACAGAAGAAGAAGCATTGGGAGATGCAATTTATTATTGTCATATCTTAAAAAAATATACACAAGTTCAAAATTGGGTTTTTGAAGCAAATGAATGAGCACTGAAAATTAAAAAGTAAGGGCAGAGGTAAATAGCGAGCACTAGCAAAAGTTGAAGGAGCGCTGATGAAAGAAGCGGAAAAGCGCACGCACCGAGAATCGAACGCCAACCATAATTACTTGAGCATAAATGTGTTCGACGGGCTACCGCACGGGACACACAGTAACGTTTAATGCAAGTATCTCGTCAGAACTCCAGTTAAATTACCGTTATTCTTTGTCGATTTGTTGACTCTCAATGGCATCTATTCAGAAGTCTGAGGTGATATGACGTGGGACAAAAAGGGGAAAAAAGAAAAGGATTGAAAATGACCTGGGTCCGATTCGAACGGGGAGCTGGGAGGTGATATGGGGGGAAAATAAAGAGAGAGAGAGAGAGAGAGAGAGAGAGAGAGATCTGGCCTACCTCCGAGACGAACGGGCATTGTGAGAATCAGTGAGATTCGGAGAACAACAATTCTTTCGTTTACGGCGCCCCCAACAGATCGCTCCGAACAATCTCTGACTTAGAGCAAAATCTGGTGCAACAACAAGGGTGTATCACTGCGTTGAGTCCCCCAGGGCCTTTATATGAAAAGTCTTATTTTTTGCCAGCTAGGTATGTTGGAAGCATCAATTAAATATTTATCTTGCAAACTAATGACACTATCTAAAAATAAATGAAAGAAGAGCACTTTTGATGGTGCCAGATTGCCGAGGTCGTTTCTCATTCAATTCGCAGCGAATTTCTTCGAGAGTAGGCGCGTTCAAAACCGAGTACATGTAAGCGGGGATTTTATATCGTACCCTACCAGGTAAATTACATAATTTGACTGCTCCAAAAATTCCAACTATGGAGCCTGTCTATGAAAGCAAGCTTGTCGATAGACAGGCTGGTTGATACTAGGGATCTGCTGAGACGCAATGTGCTCGCGAAGCAGACACAGCCAGAGGCGATCGCATAATCTTGCTTATGCATTTCCTTTTTTGGAAGTATTTTTCTTCGTGTCCGGTGGCCCAGATTTTTGTACCACTCGAACAGTAACATAAAGTGTATCCGATAGTGCCGGTTTCCTGGAGATTCACCCAGAATTGAACAAGTTTGGAGGCATTCTTTCCCCAAGGACCATCAGCCACTGCTAAAACATGTTTGTCCTTGTTTCCTGCATATTCTATCCCTCCCCCTCGTCACGTGTTAGAGTAGAATTGCTTCGCTTCGCTCGCAATGAGTTTCAATTTCCATTACAAATAAGTTCCCAAAAAAGGTTTTTGGATCATATTCAAGCAACAAGTCACTTTTTGCGAGTCATATCCCCTGTTTCCGGGAAGGTTCTAGCCCCAATTGGTCCCACAATGCTGCGACGTGATGTTGAAGATTTGAAACAAAAGCATGCGAGACTCATGCTGATCTTGTTCAAGCCTTGGAGACATGCATCTGACTTGCGATTGAACGGACAGTCCTGGCATGATGCCTACCTATCGTTCTGAACGGAGTGCTCATCTTTTGTGTTGGAAGCCATTGACAATATTCAGATTATGCACGAATATAAGGAGCACAGACTGCAGCTGCTGGGGATGATATGTTCGAAGAGGAGGACGAAGCTACAATGTTGGACCACCTTGAAACAATCGAACGTTCACGTTCAAACCATCTCAACGAGGTCACATCCCACATCCTCGACTCAATTGTTTCTGCAGAGCTCAGTGGAATGTTCTCATATGCTCCACCCAATTTATCTGCCAGGAAAGGATCCGAATCTGAACACCATGAATTAGTGCAAGATAAGCATCCGCTTCAAGAGCATCGATGGCAAAAATCTTACGACGTTCGGAAGGAAAGGTGGAAGAAGTCGGCATCACTCCAAGACTAGAGGGGTCCATACCGGATTATCCGATGAGGTGGAGTCGACCGTTGAGCTCTCAGATGCTGTGGATTCAATCTCCAAGGTAATTGTTGAGTACCCCTAGAACACAGAGCAATCGAGGGCCTTCAAATTGATCTCCGAGCACAGTTTAGAGAAAGAGACCGACCTTTGCGGATGTTCCTTGGTGGTCCTGGTGGCACCGGAAAATCGCGAGTTATAAATGCCCTGACAGACTTTTTCACAAGGCGGGGGCAAGGAAGACGATTTCGTCTTGCTTCCTACACCGGTGTTCAAAATGACATTACGAGGCATGTGATTCAAAATGCCATTTCAGGGCATGTGGTTTAAAATGCGAATTAAACCATTCAATAGTGTTCAAAATGGACTGTTCAAGCACTGATTTACTTAATAGTGCTTTATATATATAATTAATCATGGTTCAACCAGTGTTCAAATGCAGAGCAAAAAACACACAACAGGCGGGATTTGAACGCACGCGACAGACGACCAGCAGAAAGATATAAGTTTAGGACCAGTTCCAACTGAGCTAACCAACCATAGAGATACAACCTCCAAGTGCAGACGTCACAACAGGCAACAGACAACATACTGGTTCAAATGTGTCAAGTCCATCACACCTTGAGCAACATTGAAAATAGAGCTGTTAAAACTCACTTCAAAGTCAATGAAATGCTAGTTATCACCAATGCATTCAAAACACCATTGTATGGATGGCAGCCCATTCTTTCCATTGCAGATAACTCAGGCTCCACACTTTAACATCATCTTTCAGAGTTGGGCCCATTATGCACAGAAGTGCACTGACTTGAACCAGCGAAATAATAGTCAGCGACCATTGGAGATGCATGGATTGACAACCGTGTGAGTTTTGTCCTCCGTGTGGTGATGGGCGTCCCATCAGGAGAGCAGAGAGGTATTGACAAGTGTGTGAGTTTGTCCTCCCTCTGGTGATGGGTGTCCGGGATGCCTGTCACCACAGAGATAACTAAACCATTATGGATTGATTATTGAGGACCAAAGTCAGTCTGTCTTTAGGGATTTGCTGGGAGATGTAGTATTATTTTCTTCAATGCTTTACTTGCTCTGTGAGAACATATGAGTTTAAAGCATTGTATCACTGTATGGGCCTCCCTTAAATATATATGTTCTCACTTGCTCTGTGCAGTGATGGGCATCCCAGATGCCCATAGAGATGCATGACTCTTTGATAACCATGTAAGTTTAGTCTTTCATGTAGTGAGAGCAGAGAGGTATTGACAAGTGCGTGAGTTTTGTCCTCCCTCTAGTGATGGGCGCCCGGGATGCCCATACATTGATACAATGATTTAAATCCACATGTTCTCACTTGCTCTGTGCAGTGATGGGTGTCCCGGACGCCCATCAGAGATGCATGGACTCTTTGACAAGTGTGTGAGTTTTGTCCTTCATCTAGTGAGGGACGCCCATCAGGAGAGCAGAGAGGTATTGTCAAAATACAGTTTTGAGCCAAAACCTCGGCCCATCATGCCGATGAGCACATGCATTTGTTTGGATTGACATACAGAGCCCTCAGCTCCTGTTCAAAAGCACCAGGGCCATCAAAACAAATCTGAAGAGACAGTTCAAACCCAAATTTCACTGGCTATCCTCCCAGCAAGACCCCATCAAAATCCAGCTTGAAATGATTGCACAAGGGTCAAAATACTGTTTTGGTGTGAAATCTCAGCCCATCATGCCGATGATCACATGCATTTGTTTGGATTGGCATGCAGAGCCCTCAGCTCTGGTTCAAAAGCACCGGGGCCATCAAAACAAATCTGAAGAGACAGTTCAAACCCAAATTTCACTGGCTATCCTCTCAGCAAGACCCTGTCAAAATCCGACTTGAAATGATTGCACAAGGGTCAAGATAATGTTGAGGTGCGATAAATACTGTCAAAATACAGTTTTGATCCGAAATCTCGGCCCATCATGCCGATGATCAGGTCGATTGATCCAGTTCAGTTAGCTTGATTGTAGATTCACTCAGGTTGAGTGCTTCAAATGGATGTATTGCTAGTACGGAAATACCGGGTACAGAAGCTAATCTACACTAATCCCTCAAGTATCCCTCCCTTTCAGCACATTTCAGTCCTATTCAAAGACGTGTGAGCAAAAAAGAGAAAGAAGTCCGACTTGAGCTCACCGCAAGAGCAAGTCAAGAATGACAATCCAAAGATCTGAGTAAACGGCGCTACCACGGTGTCATGCATGAATAAAGAATTAACTTGAAGTCCTCGAGATTGAGCGTCCGGTCAGAGTCGATCTCGTTAAGTCGCAAATCAACAAGGGTGGAAATAAGGACTCAGGGCACTCAACTCACCATTCGGCGCCTTTCAACGTGATATCCGTCCGAACAGCTTGAAGTATAAAGCTCTGCAAAGTTTGTTTAAACAATTTGCGTCTCAACGCAAAACCCTGTTTAAGCAATGATTTGTTTAATGGTGGTTGTCATCGAGAACATTAGGATGAGGTGTTTGAACCTTGGGATTGAAAAAACCGGGTTTAATCAATGTTTGAATCAAAATGTGATCAAACAGTATTTAAACAATGTTCAAACACAAATTAAACACTGTTCAATGGGACAAATCTCATAATTGCAGGCACCTAGGAGAGTCGAACTTGGGACCTACCGGTTTCTGCACAAATGGAAAGGTAGCAAGCAATAACCATTACACCAAGCAACCAATATACTGGTGGGGAGTATTACAACCTTATTTATGTTTGATTTGAAAGAAGAATGACTGTTTTCAATCTCAAGAAGTGTCGTTGTGTTGTTCCCAAACTAGACTGAACTACCATGTGACCATAGTATGTATCAAAAAGAAAGCATGGCAAAGTACTTCCAATGCTTCAGTGCCTTTCTGTATGCAACCCTCGTAACACAGAGAAGGAAATTCAATGACTTGATGCCGAAGTTACTGACTACAGATGGAAGACAAACTGATGACCCCTTTCAATTTTGGATCCTTTGAATGCATTGAATGGATTTAGCATGTGAGAGACTTCTGAAGTGACCTTGAACTGTTTAAATATCACGGCTGCTCAAGATGTGGTGGAGCCTTGAATGAGTAAACATCCTGTTTTTGTCCTTCAATAGATTTGGGCAGCATTTGCCAATGATCCTGTAGCTCAGTTGGATCTTGCTTTCCTGCTTATCAATTTTAAAATCAAGTGGTGTGTGTTCGAGTCCTACCCTCTGCATTTCTTTTGCCCCCTGTTTGAACCAGGATTAAACACATGTTAAGTAAATCATTGCTTGAACAGTGTTTTACGTTGAGACGCGGATTGTTTAAACAAACTTTGTAGGGTTACTGTTGAAATCTAAAAACAAAAACTAGGGAATCAATCAACACCGTTTGAGTTGAAATAAAGCTTGATACTTGAATGAGTTCAGACAGAATATAATAGAGGAATCGAAAGTGCGAGCCGAGAACGCGACGCGACGTCTAAGACAACGACTACTAGAAGGTAACTATTAGATTTTCATGCGAAGCAGCGATCCATTATACGGATACGAACCCAAAAAAAGGTTGGAACAAGGGGATCGCAAGCCGCATGAGAAGTTATGTAACCACGCTGGGACGATCTGTACGCACGAGGTTACAATGAATACTGAAATATTCAGAGTTAATGCTGCTCACCTCACGCTGGGACGATTCGAATGGCCGGGTTAAAAATGAAACTGAAAGTACTCAGAGGTATGGACCATTGATCTGCACGAGGAAAGTTAAAATACCAGATAGAAAAATGGATGTTGACCAAGGAATGGAACCTCTACAAAATGTCTGTCACGACATTCCAGGAACATCGGTCTCAAAAAACCCTCAGGGATTAGCGTCGAAATATTGTGACAATATCTGAGACAATGTTGACCAAACATTCAACCAAAAAACATTTTCAAAACATTTTTTTCAAACGGCGGTGTAGGAGGCCCCCGGTTTATCCCTTGAGAGCCTAGATCCCTAAATCGCCCAACTGGCCCATTTTTGTCCGAACCGATTTTAGGCGGATGGTCCAATTTTTGTCCGAACTGGATCTAGCCGACGATGCCGTGTCAGTGCAGCCGAAGATCTCCACCTCCCCGAAATCGCATCTGCAATTGCTGTCGACGTCAAGGGAGGCCGGGCACTTTCAGCATATGGTGAGGCGCTCGGGGCTGTGGTCAGTGATCTTTTCTCATGCTCAGATCTCTTCTGATCAAAGTTCTTTCAGCCTCACGGTCGTATCAGCTGGAAAAAATGTATTAGCATGAGACAATATACGTGGGCCAATGACACACGTAATAGACTAGGATATTGGCCACGTCCACCACGGCTATGACACTGTTATGTTCATTATGAATATGCAGGATTTCATTTCAACTTGGATAATCTCACCAAAAATAGACAGATCCTAATTGTCAATCGACCAAGTAAGCATCAAGACACATTGGATTTCTAGAGAAGAGATGCACTATGTTGTTACGCAACTTAAGAACAAATTCCCCTAAACTCAGGATATGTCCATGAAGCGACCTGCTAAATATTGATTCTTTGCTATACACGACTCTGGTCATGCTTTGTGAGCCTTTTTATGTCAAGATATGTCAAAATAACTGTGAACTGGCGCCATCGACTTATCCAGCGATGGCCACTACGCCAACCTTGGCCCCTCGAAGACTGTCTCATATTTGCATTTCTCATAAACATTATAACTTACCCGGTGCTGCACCCACGCCATTTATGACTTGGGCTTTCCACCGCCGACCTTCTCTGGCAATTATTGCACGGAGTACATGAAAAAATTGGCCCGCACTAAAAACCGGGGGAAAAACTTCGGAGTACGTAAGTATTTCTACAGCACCGCCTCCTCAGCTCATCTGCCGCTGGAATAGCCTGGAATAGCAAACGACTGGAATAGCAAACGGCAGACATGTTGGTGTTGTTTTTTCGACTCGGTACTGATCGACGATTACCGCGATTAGGAGGTTCGCACCCACGTCGTGTGCACCGGACGGCATAAGCTTTACGATCCACTCATCAGTTGAAGAGTCAAGGCCGAGGCTAAGAAAATTGGGGTGAGAGATACGAGTAGAAAAAGACATATAAGCGACGAACATTGCATTTGGAAACAGCTTGCGAAGCTTTGTCTCGATATTCGTTCCCGTTACTTTGACAGCTTTGTGGAAGGGAATTTCCCTTGACATAGGTATTTTAAATTGTCGGTAGGGAATAGATACTTACAATTTGACGCAGGATTTAAGCTCTTTGGCGAGATCCCCGTACCACATAAGCGTTGGGAAGTAAGTAATATGGGCTGAGAAGTGGGGATATGGCTGAAAGGACGGAGTGGGAGAGTTGATGGGAACACAACTCCGTCTAGCCAGCTAAATAGATTGAGCGTGGGAGGATGCCCGCTTATGATCCGATGTGTGGTACCGTGACTCGGACAGATATGACTACTCGATATACATAGCCCCCGATATCGTGCCGTTTTCCACTTTGGTCTATGTATCTATCAATGGTACACGGAAATGACAACAGACCTGAAAGAAGTCAAAGCTTTGTTGTAATCCAGCTTGACAGTCTTTGAGTAGTCTTGCCTTCTGCCCTCATTTGTGTCAGATACTTCTATAGATCACGTTATTGAGTCTGTCAGTTGGTTCGTGTAAAATTTTGGACTTGTCAGAGCCCCACAACAGCACAACGGCGAGTGTTGCGCTTCTACGTTGTGTTGCGCTTCCCGGTTTACTAGTGATCCGCTGAGGCGCGGGTGCTCGCGAAGCGTCGCACATAATCACGCTTACGCACTCGCAGTGACAGAGGGTTCAGTCTAGGCTTCATAAATTTTACCAGAAAATTTTTAGAGCGAGTTGAAAAATGCTCATTTTGGTTGTTGGCGGTTTCTGATGGGACATCAGCTGACTTTGCCTTGTCAATCAGGCACAAAAGGACAAAGACATTATCATTTGTGCGCAGATGATCTTGGAAGCCATTTTGTGTAACTGGAATTGCACCTAGAATCTCTGCGCCCTCTCGGATTCTGCGGTCAATAATCAAGGTGAGCATCTTCAAACATGCAATACTCCAAAGCGATGAGGCGATAACTTGAAGGGGCCTTTGCGTCCTTGTCTTTTTTGAGAATCCCAATCAAGAGGGATGTCAACCAAAACTGTGGCATGTCCTGATGTTTAAGGCAATACAGGAAAAACTCCAGGAGGTTCTCGTTTGGGATGTCCATACAATCTTGAACTGCTTTGACTTGGTGTTGCCAACATATAATTTTGGATGGAAATATAAGTTCTTGGATGGTTTCAGTACCCGGATAGTGGGCCTTGCCGCGAAGCGCGCTACCACGAGTTATTTCCTTTGTGCCTAGGGCGGTCGCGGGGCCGTTCGAAGGGCACGCAGGTAGCGTCTCGTTCGTCACATTCTCGCCGGATAGCCGGCGCATTGCCTCCGGGTCGGATGATCGTACGATCCGCGTCTGGGATGCGGCAACGGGAGTGACGGTCGCGGGGGCCGTTCGAAGGGCACGCAAGGGGGGGATGCTCGGCTGAGTGTGTGCAGGGGCAATATTTTGCATCCCCACTGCTGCCTGGTGAAAAGCTCCGCCATATTTATCACGCACATTCAGCAAGAACACCGTTGCTTGGTACGCAGCATTGAAACGCAAGTCTCATGGCAGCGGAAAGAAATGCCAACACCGGAAGATTGTACTGGTAAAGGAATAATATAATGTATTTAGGCGGGGTTCAGCAGGGATAAGGGAGCACTTGACATATTTAATATTTGACTAGAAGCCCTGCATTCCGGATAGCAAGGGCAATGGACACAATCAATTTTGAACCCTGTGCCTCAGAATGTGTTCTGGCTGTGTTGTGCAGAGCCATTTTGACTCACATACCTCACAATATCATTTTGAACCCCCTGCCTCGCAATGGACCCCCGGTGTATTGCATTGTTTAGATCAAGGTCATGCTTTTCAAATGACAGCCAAGCCATGAGATGATTTCTCGCCCGGACTCCTCTTTTAATTGCTACCTTACCTAATAGATCATGCCAAATTGATGCAACCTTGAGGTATCTAAATCCTTTGGCACTTGCTGCACCTGTTATGGTCATCGGCGATCTCGGACAGCTAGAACTTCTCGATTCTCCACTATTTGTTAGTACAGAGGAGAGTCACTAGCATCAGTTATCGTGTCATCAGCCAGGCGTGGCCAATGAAGAACCCTTCTTCTGGAGCATCGCCATTCGCTGTGCGATGGCAGCTGTCGGCATCGTTCGGCAGGTTCACGGCGACATTATTTTCTCACACCTGGGCATCAGACAATCATAATGGAAAGAAGAGGCATCGCATAAAGCTGTATGACCTGATCGGTATCGTAGTTAGCATATCAAAACAATTAAACGTTCTCCGCCAGCCGCACGTGATACGCTTCGAGCGTGTCACGGTTAACTGTGTTAAGCCGGTCACCCAGCGAGAATGGTTTTTTGAAGGATGCCATGAACCTGAAATTGGGGTAGCCAGTCCCTAGTTCATTGCAGGCATCCCCCAGTTCTCGCCAAATTGGTGTTGAAATCAAGGTAACCACGGCCTTGACTCGGGAGATAGCAGTTGACCCTCGCAAACGCGCAGGGGATTCATTCGCAAACTACACAGTAGTTATACTACGATCCGCCAGGAACTACTTAAACTAAAGGTAGGTGAATTAAACTAACTGGGGAGTATTTTACCAAAGGGAGAGAGAACAACAGTGGGTTCTTACCTGATTCACGTAAAAAATAGATAAATACACTCAGCTAATTCATGCCGAATTAGTGATAGAAAGAAAGCAGTAAAAATAATACATATTCAGTGACATAGGTTTGCAGGGCATTTTTGGGTATCAATGCAGTTACAGGCATCTAGGCACATCCAAGTGATGTTGATTTTTGCCTGGTGATGTCACAATATGTTCTAAAAGATGCCATAGAGTCAGAATGCTCAACAGTTTCGTCTATCGTGCTTGTAAACACATTGGGACAATGGGGAAATACACTGCAATCAGAACATTGTGATATTTGAAGCCAGCGCTGAACTCATTGCAAATCGGACTCTATGACATTTTTAATAATGTGTTAATTCCTTCCTTGACAAAAATCTATGTCATTTTACAGCTATTGGCAGTACCGAAGGCGCGGATCGAAAATTTCCATTTGGGGATGTTTTCAGAGAATTGTCCATAACTCAACCAGTTCTCTACCAATTGAGATGAAATTTAGGTATATCTGTCGGGCTAATTCATATCACATGTTTCCCTAGGCATACATCTTGTCCCTCTCAACATATCAAGTCCCTGGGACATGTTCTGGGCATGCTAGGTGGCATTCGGCGCAAAAACAAGCCAAACACACAAATTATAATAATTTCTTTCTATCAATAATTGCGCATGAATTAGCCCGACAGATCTACCTAAATTTCATCTCAATTGGTAGAGAACTGGTTGAGTTATGGACAATTCTCTGAAAACATCCCCAAATGGAAATTTTCTATCCGCGCCTTCGGTACTGCAAATAGCTGTAACAAGTTTATATGTCTATAGACAGCATTGATTCTCAAAATGCTCCACAAACCCATGTCACTGAATATATATTATTTTTGCCACTTTTTTCTATCACATGGATTAGCCGAGTAGATCTACCCAATTTTTATGTGAATCAGGTAAGAACTGACCAAGATATCGGGAACTCTTTGGGAACATCCCAAAACAGAGAATTTCCGTTCGCGCCTTCGGTACTGCCAATAGCTGTAAGTTTCTGGTCATTGTTCTGGTGAACACATCAAAATTTGATCAAAAACCGGCCGCGCCTTAAGCTCCGCGCATAGCTGTAATTGGGCGGAGTGTCACGAAATTTAAATTCGACAGACCCCGCCGTGACCCGCGACCATAGTTCAAATTTTGACTTCGACAGGGGCTCCGTGACCCGTGACTGTCAAATTGATTGAAATGGTACCGCATGTTCCGGCCGATCGTTCCAACTCGCCGGCGTTTCATCACCGTTTTTTTGAAACAAACTGAGTCTGAGGTCATTTGTTTTTATTTTATTTTTTTATTTGGAGCGTTTGGTGTGATGAGGCTCTGTCTGCCGAAACATTTCAAGGTCATCTGTTGGGGTCACTGGTATTACAGCGGTTTGCGGAACTTAGGGCGCGGCCAAAACCTTTCAAATTTTCAGCCATTTCGCTCAGATCGGCTGCCTTGACCTCAAATTTTGACCGTTTCTTTTGAGAGTAGGACCATTCAATTCGCGCTCTAAATTCGGAGGGCCTGGGCTATTGTGATTTTTCCTATGCACCCCCCCGACAATTTACTGGTTCAAATTTCGGTGTTTTTGGCTGTTGGAGTGCAGAAACACGTCCCATACCCCCAATAGTGCTCGGAAAGACCTAGATTTTTGGTATGATGTTTCTCCAGGTGTGCTAGAGTGAATCGTATTTCAATTCCATGGTCGTCTATGTAGTTTCATACCATCTGGAACTGGTTCAGGGTGCCTCTTACAGTTTTGAACTTGTGTTCTACTTCCTTTGCGAACTCTCTTTTGAATAGACACATATACTCGTTATAGAAAAAAGTGATGGACGCTGGGTTTTTGGGGCCATATCTCCATGATGGAGCATTGTTTTGACACAAAACCAAATATAGGGCGGATTTACGGACTGGTGGAACATTTCTACCATATTGATGGGATCAATTTCTACTGATTTCCCATTAATAACCGCTCAAATCGCAAAATGGTATTTTCTAACTGACTCCAGGAATTTTTTATGGAAAATGTGAAAAGGCCAGATTGTAGTGCTCGTTGATGCAAATGAATCCACAAGTTAAACCATCATGAAATCTGCATCTGTTCATGAGCTATGAAGCCTAGCCGTTTTTCACTTTGGCCCTGTTTTGATGGGAAATCAATGTTTTTTGATAGCATCAATATGCTACAAGTCTTCCACCAGCCTAGTAGATCTCCCTCATATCCAGTTCCAACCACCAAAATATCCTTCCATCACAAATACACGTCCTCAAAATCCAGCGTCCATCACTTTTTTCCATAACGAGTACACGACATTTGTATTAACGTTGAAATTATCTGAAGTACCACTGGCAACTCACTGAGTGTAGGAATATCCAGTAAGCCGGGGGAAATATTGGTAATTCTGGTAATCATATTGGATGACAATGGGAATTTGGTAACTTACCGGCAACTCGCTGGTAATCCTGAAACATCGGTACAAAGTGGCCATTTTCAGCAAATTTAGCCAAAAAATGGTCAAAATTGCCAAAAAGCCCCATTTTCTAGCCACGATTGTGAGCTCAAATCATAAGGTACTGATATGATTCAAAGTGCTATTTTGCACTACTCAAGGAGCACTTTTTGACTATGGGTATCAAAAGTTCCCATGGTCCCTGTAGCAAACATCGATTCCAAATTCTGGCCCCACGGGTACGGGTCCGAACGCGAGTACCCCCGGGAGGCCCGTGACGATCACTCTCCGCTGCCGTATAATGTACAGAAGGTCATGTATCAAGCTGTCCCCTCATCAATTCTTGCACTTCCTGCCGCTCATCAGAACGCCAGTGATGCGCTCCCAACTCCCAGCGGTTCATTCCCCGATTCTTCTCAACTCACCCCTGGTTCATACTCCCACTATCCGGCGCACGGTCAGGGCTACACTACTGCAGGTCAATCAAATCAAAACCCTGTTCTTCCTCCATTTTCAAGCCTTCAGACCATGGGCCTACCATTCTTACAGCAAGCCAATGTATTGTTAATCCGCTTCGATAACGGACATTCTCAGCCAACGCCGAGGCAGCGTAGTCAGCCCGGCAGCTCTGGCAAAAAGCGTGCCCCTGGTTCTACAGATGTTACCAGCGCCGACTCCTTTGATCGAGGAGGATACGGGGCAATTGCCCGACTCCGTTCTTGTTGCCCCATTAGAAGTATTGCGAGATTTGGTTGATGTAGCGAGTGAGCGATCGGCAAAGGTGCCCTTATATTGGCTGTTCACGTGGTCAGGGCACCAACGGCATGATAGGAAAATGGGGACAGCAGCGGACCTCAAAATGGGAGCCAAACGCCATCTCCAAGCCGAACAAATAAGCGAAGAAAGATTCCGCACGAGGGAACACCGCGTTTAATTTTCCCGGACGGTAATCATTTCCTCCTGGCTCATACGCCACAGTCCTTACCGGCGCTTACAGGTGTTACTAAGAAGATTCTGGGGGAAATAGAGCAGGTCCCAGGCCATATGCGCATAGTCTCGGGGTCGATGTACGAGGGCACTCCAGGCACAGGACCTTCGATGGTCAACCTAGCCGAAGAAGAGATGGATGAGGAGGAGAGTGAATGGGCAGTCCGGGCCAGTAACCCGCCTCCTCTGTTGTGAGGTAGAAAGCGAAGGGCGAGCGCAGAAGCGGATTACGGGGACGCGGCCCAAAGAAAACGGCCGAGACTGAAGTAGGTTTTCTTTTCTGTTGGTCGCGTTGCACCCATTGAGCCTGTTGCGTAGCGAATCAACGACCTCGTGGAGTCATATCAGACGACGAGTCTCTGCCGGCATGTATACACCCGACCAGACTATTCGCCAAATTGCAGCCGACTTTGAGTTCACCGTGGACGAGGTGCAGGCGTACTACAACCGGTGCGGGGAAATGGGGCGCACGCGAACTCGGTTTCAGAATATGCGCGAGCTGCTTACGATCAAGTTCCCCGACGACGAGTAATTTTTATCCCCCCAGTGACTTTCTCGCAAATCACAATTTTCTCGTATTGCGGGGTAGAGGCCAACCTTTCTTGCCAGACCCGCGCGGTAAGAACAACGACTACTACCTAGTACTACAAACACCACCACCGCCGGTGGCGAGTACTCAAGCAGGTGCGGAATGACTGTGAGCTGTCGAAGATACCCGGGTTAGGGCTTCTGAGGTACAGCGGCGAGTATCCATGGCGCGCCGAAAATACGGTATTTTTGTCCAACCTTCCCACTCCGCCGCAGGACGATAAATTTCTTCCCACCGGGGCCACGTATGACCTTCAAGTTTTCGCGGATACAATATCATTATCCTTTGGTCTTCCCTATCAACTTGGCCCCGTTTGCTTTCAGTTTCGCCCATGCCCTGGCTTATTTCACTCTTTTTCACCTTCATTCTCGTAAGTTATTTCTAGACGGGATCTATTTGCTAGACATCGTCTGCTTTCATGCTGCTCCCTGCTGGATCCAATAGTCTTGGTTCAACTTGCTTGACGTTCAATTGGTTCTAGATGAATCAATATGGTTCTAGATGGGAATTTGTCAAAGAACCAGAATAGAATAATGTTCCCAATTTGGGTGATCATCGCAATGCCCGACTTCTTCTGGGTCAAATTCTCTGAAATTTGCCCAGGAGATCCCCCAGGAGCCAAGGTATCATCTGAGAACTTCACAGAATTTGTGGAATTTGTGAGAGAACCAGGATGAAATAATGTTCCCAATTTGGATGATCATCGCAGTGCTCGACTTCTTCTGGGTCGAATTCTCTCAAATTTGACCAGGGAAGGAGCCACTTGAGCCCTTTACTCCGAGCGATTATGCTCAGAATTGCTGTAGATATTTGACCGTCTACGCCCAACATGACTGGTCTGACTTTTTCAGTGGGATGGCAGAATACGGGTGAAGGCGAGAAAAAAAAAAGTTGAGGCCAATGTAATACAAAGCCAAACTTGGGCAATCATTACACCTCAGAGGAACCATTCACCCAGTATTTGTGAGCTCAGATTGAATTTATGTGCACAACCTCACTGGTACTGGTGCATTTTCGGGTCGAGACCTAGCTATCTATCAGACACAAACCAAGGAATTACATAATGTATCGAGATCAACATTGCAATTCTTTTCGCAATTTAAATCCTTACCACTAAACGCGTATTAGTAGGTTGTACAAGCGCTCGCCGGCGCTTCGCGCCGGCTCCCACTTCTGCCGGAATGATAGATTAAAAGCGGAGTTCAAAGGCTTCAGACAGACAGACGGACAGACGTAATTTTATAAAGAGGGTAATGACCCATGGCATGATCTGGTGTTCTTGTGCATGCTTAATGACTTTCTTCATAATGTGAGCCCCAAGTCAGTCTGCACAGGCACAAGCCCATCTGTTCAAGCCACACCCGAGTACTGCGTTCCCTGGGGCCGGAGGCAGACCTGGTCTCCCATACCTTGAGTTGAAGTTTTTTTTTTTTCGCAAGCAAGCGGCCGGATGGACCTGGATCCTAGCTATCAATACACAAAATCCAAAACCATCTAATTCGTTATCTCATTAACGCCTGGAGCGAACAAATGACGAAGTGGATGTATCGGAGCTCCATGGGACTTCCGGATGCCATTCCTGACCTGCACCACCTTGAAGTAAAATTGGATTCCGAGGGTAGGGAGATTTTCCGGAGGCCTCTGCGCCAATCGGATACGGCACTCGCGGCTCCGCCGCGTCCATTCTATTTTGCACTGCCATCTCGGCACTAGCGGCTCCGCCGCGTCCATTCTATTTGGCGTATCACAACTCCTGCTCCATTGGATTTCGATGATTTCAAACACGATATAGACACCAGAGGTGGCTACTTGTTTGAATTAACAGGGGAAGAAGCACAAGATGTCTCAGACTTTGGAGCTGAACTGCACACAGCAGAAGTAACCAAGTGTCCACAGGATGAGAAGGTAATTGCGGAGGTAGTTCAACTGCTTCAGAAAGAAGCAATGGCAGTTGAACAATTGGTTCAACAGAGGAAGGGAAAATTGACGAATAAAGTAGTCAAGGAAGATGGAGAACCATTGCTACCAAAGACTGGGTTGAATCAGGACCATGACCACGAGTCTTATACTGAACAGCAACGGTCAGAGGCAGGGAAAAAGGCTGATGAGCGTCTTGAACTTGTAAAGAAATGGTTCCAGAATACAAGAGAACGACCGACTGAAATGTCAGACTCTCAGTATCGGAATTTCATGCGCTATGCCTCAATGTTCTTCATGGATAAGAAGGGGAGACTGTACAAGAAAAGTGTGGAAGGAAGTCATAAACTTGTGGTCGATAAAGACAAGAGAATGTTTATGATGAGGTCCGCTCATGACAGTCTAGAACATAGGGGATTCTTTGCTACCAAGTCCTTGATTGAACTTAGGTTCTGGTGGCCAGAGTATGAAAGGGATATCAGTCATTATGTGAAGACTTGTCTTCTGTGTCAACTGCGACAGAAAACATTGTTGAACATTCCACCGGTTCAAACCCATACACCTTCATTGTTTCAGCAGATTCATGTCGATGTAATGGTCATGGGAACACCGTCGAATGGTTACAATAAGGTTGTGGATGCAAGAGACTCGCTCAGCAGATGGCTAGAAGCAAGAGCAATCAAGAATGAGAATGCTAGAACTCTAGGTCTCTTCTTGCTCGAAGAAATTATATGCAGATGGGGTTGTCCACCAGTCATTGTTACCGACAATGCTCCACAGTTCATAGCTGCGGTGGAATGGTTATCAGCCAAGTATGGGATAAAGGGCATCAGGATCTCGCCTTATAATTCCCAAGCTAATGGCACAGTTGAAAATGGGCACTGGCCAATGCGTCAGTCGTTATTTAAGGCTACAGGAGGAAACCCAGGGAAGTGGTATTGGTTCTTGCCTCAAGTATTGTGGGCAGATCGGGTTACCATTCGGAAGGGATTAGGTTGCTCGCCATACTTTATGGTAACAGGAGCACACCCACTCTTGCCTCTGGATATTGTTGAAGCGACCTGGTTGGTTGAATTACCAGCTAGACCACTTACAACTGAGGAGTTGATTGGATTTAGGGCTCAGGCATTGGCAAAAACATCAGACTCATGTAGAGCAGATGAGGGCCAGGGTCTCTAAAGAAAAGATGGATGCAGTGAGAAGATATGAACGGATACATGAACATACCATCAAAGACTTCGATTTCAAACCTGGGGACTTGGTCCTGGTTCGAACTCAACAGTGGAGAAGTCTTTGAACACGAAAATGGCTCCTAGGTATCTTGGACCGATGATTGTGATTAGGAGAACACAAGGAGGAAGCTATGTGGTCGCTGAACTTGATGGTTCAGTATTCCAATCGAAAATAGAGCAGTTCAGGGTTGTACCCTATGAGGCTAGGCACAGTATATCACTGCCGGAGAATATCCATGATTTAATAGACTTGTCTAAAGAATCATTGGACAAGCTGGTTGACGATGGAGCTGCCTTGGAGTACACAGGAAAAGATTTCCAGTTCGAAAATGTGAAACTGGGAGTTGAAGATGATTATGTTGAGCCACCACCAGCTGAAGAAGAGTTTGATGAAGCTGAGTTGAACCCAAGAGGTCCAAAGGTCCATCAGACTAGAGCAGTCAAAAAGGTTGGCAGAGAATTGGCTATTCAACAGGAGAAAGAACTGGAAAATGCCTGGAACAAATGGCAAAAGAGGAAGAAAAATGGAAGCAGATAACCGGTACACTCAAGACAAGAGTGTGGGAACAGACTTCCGAACTGAATCTAATAACCCAATATGGGTTTGAAAGGTTGATGAGGATGAATGACGGTGTACTTGTGCACACAGATGGACCAAATATTTGGGTCACTCGCCTTGGATCTGTCACTTAATTGACTGGGGACAGTCAGAGTTTCAGGTTGGGGGAGAGAGCCTGGTGAAACAGCTCCAAAAGGCACCAATTTTCTGCCTTTGGTTTAGGCTGAATTGGAGGGTTGCAAAGCAAATAAGCGGCACAGCTAGGAAAGAAGTCAATGGGGTAACTCAGGACTCAACACAGAAGGGATGAGTGTGCAAATCATAGTTCAAATAGCTGATGGCTGGCATGCAATGGGCCTTATGATTGCAATGTCGATTGGGTTGCAAATGCGGTCTCCTAGATTACATTCTGACCTGTAAGGGAGTGACTGAGGACAGTCAATATCTCAGGTTGGGGGAGATGATAAGGTGTGAACTTGAACACACCTGAAATAAATCGATTTTTGCGACCTTTCAGTTGGTTTGACTGATAAAACCCGTGAATAAGGTTAGAAGGGTGCTAGTCGTCTCCCAACGACGGAGCACTAGGCTGTTTTATGCATTTGAAAGCCAGTTTTATTAATATTTGAACCACACTGGTCATAACACTGCTCCTGCAATCTGTACAGTTTGTGCAGGTTCGCTTGGGTAATTTATGGATGCTGCGCCATTAAACACACAATGGGAAGATAGAAGGATATTATAAACAGCTAAAGGAACGAAGGATAACTTGTCCGCGGTGATTTGAACTCTATTTGAAGAGGATTTCCCAATTTGGAATCTAGTGGTTGAACTTACGGAATCTCTGGATTGTTCCGGAGTTCGTTCACATGCATTCGGAGTAAGGATGTTTCGCAGAGGTCTGGAGTATCGTTCCATTGGTCCGGACAGTCTAGACTCTGTCAGAATAAAAGGAAATAAGCTGGGAAAAGATAGGAATCAAAAGGCTGTACAGTCTCCTTGGAGAATGGTTTCTTTTGGAGAAAGCGGTCAAAGCGACCTCGGATCAGACAGGAGGATGTCAGACAATGCCCAGAGCAATTTGTGATAGGTCTAGAAGGACTTGGACGCACTTGGCAAAGTCTGGAATGTGGATACAGGTTGCACTTGGAAACAATTCAAAAGGCTGTACATTTCCCTTGGGGAAATAGCCTTCTCCTCGGAAATTGCATCGGAAGGTTGCTAGGACTGATACAGCTGACTCATGGGCGCTGTTCTCTCGGTCTCACACGGAGTTTTAACCCCAGAAAAGCGGTTTTCTTCACACATACTTTATACCCTTTTAGACAAACAACATGTATTTAAACTGGCATGTAAATTATGTACAGACAGTGAACCCCTCACCCCTGTTGGCATATATTGGTCCTCTCAGACATTGGCTATCGTCTGAAGTCCTACCTGAGCTATACTGGTTGAACAAGGCCTTGCCTTTTGCATTCAACTCAGTCTAAGTCTCTACTACGGCCTTGTGCCATTTGCTTTAAGTCCAGCAGTGGGTTCCTTGGGCAGTAACTGAGGATAATTGAATTGTCACATTGTTTCAAGCACTGTTAGTGTTAAGAACGAAAGGTTACAGAGGTAGTCCATTGAGATTGAAGGACGATACGCCTGTCCTACTTCCCCGAACACACACACACGGCATTTGAGTTGTTAGTGGTTGAGTTGAGAGGATATTGGAGTTTAGACTTTGTCTAGCTCTTTTGTATTCGATTCCACTACTGCACTTAGATGCATCGTTTCACCGCAGTCAACTTGCCGAGTACTCAAAAGATCCGAAATACGTGCTTGCAACCATCCTCAACTCCACACGGCACATTGCTTTCCCCGAATCCGAATGGCTTGCTATCGTTAAAGGACAGGCTGTCGACCTCAATAAAGTCATTACCAGCCAGTTCTCCGTCTCCCACGAGAGACAGCGCGCTGAATCCATCGGGGACGGTGTCCAACTCCTTTTCGGATCTTCTACACCCACCAAAACAGTCAACACCCAGTCAGACTGGATCACCGCATGGACCAGAGCTGCTGAGGCTATTATCTTCGTTTTCCCGCACCGCAGACGTGAGCTCGAAACATACCGACAGTACGTCATGGACCTTTTCACCAGCTCAGCTGAGCACGTCCACGAGCGCATCATTCTCCTCGACCGGAAGCTCCGCAACGAGGCAGCAGGCCGTCGAGACCTCGAGCTCAGTGACTGCCGGCAGTTCAGTCATTGGGAGCGCTCCTTCCTCAATGACAACGGAGCTGCTTACCTCGAGTCAAAGCCAAAAGCGAAAGATTCTTCCGGGAGAGGAGCCGGGAACAACGGCGGTGGCGGAAAGGACGGACAAAAGAAGGTTAATGAGCTTTGCAAGCGTTTCAACGAAGAGCGCTGCCCCTCCAATAAATCCACCTGCCGGTACATCCACATCTGCTCGCGTTGCAGGCGCAACCACCCTGTCACCAGGTGCGACCGTCCAGCCGCTGTTCCCGAGTGATTCAGAGCCCCTTGAGCCAAGAGCTAAGCGGCCGAGATACCTCAGGGAATTTATTTGGACTGGCTTCGACACTAGTCACAGTCCAACTGCGAGAACGACTGAATTTGACCCACCTTTGCCCCGGCCTCCTCTTTCTGAGTATACCCCAACCGTCATGAGGACGCTGACGGAGAACAAACATCTGTTCAAACTTGTTACTCCAATAAACATCGATGTCTTCCAATCTCTACTCACACGTCACCCCAACCAACCTTTTGTCCGCTCCGTTGTGGACGGCCTCCGTGAGGGTTTCTGGCCCTGGGCCGACACTCATCCGGGGTTTTATCCAGAGACATACGACGTATCGGACTGCCCTTTGAAAACTGAGAAAGAAAGGCAGTTCGTGCGCGATCAGCGTGATGCGGAGATAGCACTGGGAAGATTCTCCCCGGCATTCGGGCCTGAACTCCTCCCTGGCATGTACAGTGAACCAATCCACGCCGTCCCCAAACTAAATTCAGAGAAACTGCGCCTCGTCGTTAACCACAAGTTCGGTGACTTCAGCCTAAACTCCATGATCCCGCGTGAAGCTATCGTCGGTTCTCCGATAGACACTCTCAAAAACCTCGGTGACCGCATCCTCTCCTTGCGACGCATCCATGGTCCAGATACGCAACTTGTTGTATGGAAATCCGACGTCTCCCAGGCCTACCGTCGTCTTCCCATGCACATCCTGTGGCAGATTAAGCAGATTATCACCATAGATGGTCAGCGGCATGTGGATCGTTGCAACAATTTTGGGAATCGCGGCGCCGCTCGGATCTGGACCTCTTTATGGGCCTCGTAGCGTGGATTGCGATCAACAGGGGCATCGAGAGCAACGTCTACATAGACGATACTTTTGCTGTTGAGCTTGCGGACGACATCGACTTTTATGAGCCGTACGAAGATTTCTTCCCGGCTGCGCAAGTCAAAACCCTATGCCTTTGGGATGAAATTGGGCTGAACCACGAACAGCCCAAGCAAGTCTGGGGCCATGTCCTTACAGTCATCGGTTTCGAGGTGGACCCGAACGCGATGACCTTCACCATGCCAGGATCCAAGCGCGTTGAGCTATTAGCTGGCGTGCAAGAATTCTGCAGTGTTCCGCGTCGTGGAGCTCGTCGTCTTCCACTAAGGTCATTTCAGCGCCTTGCTGGTTGGATTAACTGGAGCCTGAACGTCTATCCTCTCCTCAAACCAGCTCTGTCACATGTCTACGAGAAGATGGAGGGGAAGACGAACGCCAACGCAGGGATTTCCGTCAGCTCCGGCGTTATCAATGACCCTCGCTTGGTTTTCGCGCCATGTCACCAACTCCACCGGCGTACATCTTCTAGAGGCAGTAGACTGGGAACCGGCAGACGCTGACATCGTCGCGTTCTGTGACGCCTCGCTGAAGGGCCTCGGCTTCTACTTCCCAGCAGCGGGCCTAGGCTACCAGTCTAAGCCCCCCCAAAACGCACCCAAGGACCGCATTTTTTATTACGAGGCTTTCTGTGTCTGCTGGTGCCTCCATCAGATTGCGGACCTTGTACGCGCCAATGGTAGGACCAGCGTGCGCAAAATCACCCTCTGGACAGATAGCAGCAACACATACGACATTTTCAACTCCTTGCGCGCGAGGCCACTCTACAACGAAATCTTGAAATCCGCCGTTGATGTCCTGATCAGCAACAACTTCAAGTTGCGTGTCCTGCTTCTGCCCGGCAAAAAGAATGTCGTAGCCGATGCTCTTTCTCGCTGGATGAACGATGTCGCGATATCTCACCATCCCGACCTTTTGATTGACGGTTCAAAAGCACTGCCAGCAATCCGTTTTTCACCCCCTCGAGCTACGCTGGGGGCAGTGGAAAAATGATTGACCTGTCGCCGTCGTCCAGGCAGCCGATGAGGCAGCCATGGACTCTCGACCGCTTAATTCACGAGCGGTCGATCGCGTTGGGTTTTTCCATAGACTCGTCCACCTCATCCACATACACTTCTGCACTGAATTCTTACATCACCTTTTGCAAAATGCACAATTTTCCCATCGAACCCACCCCCGAAACTTTGAGTTTCTTCACCGTTTACATGAGCCACCATATCAAGCCAGACTCTGTCGATTCCTACCTCTCCGGCATTTGTAACCAGCTCGAGGATCACTTCCCCGAAGTTCGGAAAAACAGGAATTCACGTCTGGTCTCAAAGACGTTAGCGGGATGTAAGCGCATGCGTGGCACTGCCACAAAACGTAAGCATCCTCTCTCCGTCCACGATCTAGCCATTGTCGTCCGCTGGCTCCTAGACCGAGTAGCTCGTGATGTGGCCACCCACGATGATTTTCTGTTCACGAGCCAGCTTCTAACCGGGTTTTATGCGCTGCTGCGCCTAGGCGAGCTCACATACCCGGACAGAGTCAGCCTCCGCAATCCGCGCAAAGTCTCGCAACGGGCATCAGTCTCTTGGTACGAGACGGGGTACGGGTATGTATTACCCGGCCATAAGGCTGACGCTTTTTTTCGAGGGCAACGCACTCCTGATCCAGAAGCTTTCTGGACCCACAGACCCATACAAGCTTTTTTGCGATTATCTGAAGTCCCGTGACAAACTTTTCCCGTACCACCCTCAGCTTTGGCTGCGTGCCAATGGCACTGTCCCCACGAGATCGTGGTTCATCTCCCGGCTCCACAAGTTTTTCCCAAACTCAGTAGCAGGGCAATCCATGCGTGCTGGCGGCGCAACTCGTCTGGCGGAATTGGGTGCCCAGCCCCACGTCATCCAGGCTACAGGCCGGTGGGCGTCCAACACGTTCCAAATCTACATTCGCAAGAACCCTGTCCTGCTCCAGAGCATGATCTACGGACGGCCCGCTTTCGACGCCGTCGCACGTCCCTGAACAGATCCATCCTCGAGATACATACCCTTCCTTCGTATTCCACCGCTTCTCATCCACCGTTCCTTAATAAAAAATAAAAAATAAAATCAATAGCCTAATAGCGGTCCACGGTCGAATACCATCCAGAGCCGTCGCTGGCCGCGCTGGCGACGCGCTGCATCCTCCTTACACCACACGTGCCCTTCAACGCAAGCCAGTTAGTCGGGTTTAAATATTATTTACTCAAGTCTAACGGGCGCGCTATGTTGGTTGTCGCGAGGATATTCGCACCCTTCCCATGCTGGGGTGAAGCGCCTTGAGCTTTATGGGGGGGCTGCCGTACTTCCTGCTGTGCTCTCCACGGTACACGCAGCGTAACGCTCCGCGCGAGTGGATCACCCTGTCTGCATGTGCAGTGGGGCCGTAATTCCTGCTTGTGCGCACCACGGCGCAAGTAGCGTACCGCCCCGTGTGGCGCGAGTGGCATCCGGGACACCGAGCGAGTATAAAGGTCGAGGGAGTAACAGGATATTCGCAGCTCCTCTCTTCCTCGCCTTTCACTGCTCGCCAGGTCCGTCTTTATCTTTACTTATTTATAGCTCTCTTTTGTTCCTGACATTTCACTGCGCGCTAGTGTTAAGTTCTCTCGCCCGCCGTCCTCTCCCTAGCACAATCCATACATGTAGCCATTTCGTAACTACTCAGATGTATTCTTCACGGTCCACGGTCGAGCCCTTTGTTCAGTTGACTGAGACAAAGGCGGTCAATGCAAGTCCCGAAGGACAAAAGCTAGCCGCTTACCCGAGGGAGCTGTGATACCCGAGAGGTGGTCGCGCTCCTGCGTCCTCGTCGCGACCTGAGTCGGTGAGGACTTCTCGGGTAAGCTGCTGTTGCGGGACTGCGTGCAGAGACTTACTCGTCAATTAGACTTGAGTAAACCTCGTTTTAAACCCGACTAATTGCCATCGCCGTCGTGATTCCGAGCGAAGTGTTTGCCCAAACAACAGTGCATTTCTCCTTCTGCATTGGCACACCCTCCGGGAACCCCATGCTATTTATTGCTATATATTCCAGCCATTTTTCCTGTGGGATCGCTAATTCCCGCTGATTCTGAGCTGCCAGGCAGTCAGTATGCAGCCTGCTGAACCTCTGCTACGAAAATAAGACAAATCCGAGCTGGATTGTATTGTCATTGGGTCGGAATCTGCCGTGTTGTCCCAACTTGCATGCCGTTAAATGCCGATGTTGGGTGAATACGGCAAATTCACTAGTCCTGCTTACACACAGCTCAATCTAGCAGTAACAGCCAACAAGAGGAAGGAAAGCATCACCAAAGCACCAGCAGACAAGAAAATAGGGGCTGGGAGCGAAAATCAATTTTTTGCTATTTATTTGCTATAAATTGTTATTAACATGCGTTTGCTACGACCTCCCAGGCCCGGAATTTATAGCATAGCATAGCATGGCCAAAATAATTTACAACACAGCGCTAGCCGCAAACCTTTCTTTTTGCCACATCATCACAGCCCAAGAAAAGCGAGAAAAGGACGCGACGGTAGGTCTGTCGGCACAAGGGAGTCGACCGAAGCTGGCACGCGCCACTCGCCTCCGATTCATTGCTGTGTCTGACCATACCATGAGTTTGGGGGTAGTTAAAATTCCGGTCTTTTCTGCCTCGGACTTGACATTAAACATCTCAAGCGCTATCCGGGTACGTAGCACCAAAGATAGTATGTTGTGAAACGGGTGGCAGTCTGGACCAATACAGAAACTGGCAACCAAAACTGGATTCCAGGAAAGCACGCGTGTTCTGAATTGTATGGGTGAAGTAGGAGTATCTGACATCAGTCGTAGAATGCAATTCCAGGATAGCACACGTGTTCTGAATTGCATGGGTGAAGTAGGAGTATGTAACATCTGTCGTAAAATACAAGTTACTCAATACGCAATATCACGCTGGCTGCAAGAGCGGTTTTTCCAGAACGGCTGCAAAGGTCGCGAAAGTCACACAGCCGCCAAGGGTTTCATGATCGAAATCCAATGGTGGTAAGGCACCTGTCCTACGCGCAAAAAAATCATCATCCTTGTACCTCTTCCGCTTAGAAATGCCTTCGCTGAACAATCGACAGAGGAGGATTATCCATAAGTCAAAGCCTTCAAAGGCAGGTTTTTGCGGAGGAAATCCCTTGGAGGCGAGAACACTGTCCTTGGCGTCCTGCAGCGCTGCCATCCCAAGATCAATCCAGGTCCCAAGCGTGGAATTCGGAGCATGAATATCGCACGTGAGGAATGCGAGGACGTAGAGAAACGATTCTAGATCGTGTCGGTAATAGTGCTTGGGAGGAGGATGAGTCAGGAGATCGCTCGCCATGTATGGCTTCGTGCCTGTGCGCTGCTTGGAGGTCGAAGGCACGCTGCCGTCGTGAAAAGCGGCAAGATCGAAATCATTCAAGACCCCGTACAACTTTCCGTCAATCCTCTGGAACATCAGGTTGCTGATACTGACGTCGCGGTGCATGATTTTGGGCGCCTCATACAGCCAACGATAGCCTGCATCCGCTAAATAAGATCGCAAAGAGGACGAGGAAAAGGCCAACGCACACTCAAAAATCTGCTTGAACGCTTCGGCAAGCTCGGTCGCGTCCGTCAAGTCCATGATTGGGTGAAGTTCTTCCTGAACTACAATCCGAAGAACACGTTCTTCATATGCGTCCTTGAAATTGGCAAGCAGAAATTTCTGACATTGCGGGGTCTGTTCGGGGAGTTCTTGATAGTGATATATGTTGGGTAGATGATGACGCATGCTGGGTCGCTTCGCATCGGCATATTCCACTGCTTTCTTCACGATGTAACCCTCCTCCTTTCGCATCGTCGCAACCCAGCTCCACTTCACGACCACGCGCTTGCCCACGAAGTTGGGAAGAGGACTAGCGATCACCTTGGCACCCACAACAACAGTGCCGCGCCCAATGATCCCGTGCGCCCGGAAGATAACATTGCCCAATTGGAGCTGCCACCCTTCGGACAATGTGAGGACGTAGCCAAAATACATCGCCTTGTAATCGTCAGAAAGGGTGGCGACTGTAGGTGCCTTGAGTAGCGTTGAGGCGGGGTCACCCCACTGAGTAGGAGTGAGGTTTCCGAAGCCAAAAAGGATGGCGAGGAAGCTCGTGGTGTCTTCGGTGAAGTCCAGTGGCTGAGATTTAAGGACGAGCGAACGATCGTAGTACAGCAATTCGAGGGAACTGCGCGATACGAGCACTGCGATCACATGGCTGCGAAGGCCACCGTTCGATAGAAGCTCCAGTGCGTAACTCGCGCATTGAATCTATTACATGAGTCAGAAACACGATCGAGTCAAAAGAACCGAACCGAACCTTGGGATTAACGTTTTCCGTCCTCAACCTTTTGGGGGGCAGCCCCAGAGAACCAGGATCCTCACTCGGTCGCTTGTTTCCAGCCGACACCGCCTCGGGGTTTGAAATTGCCTTCCCGCTTCGAGATAGACTTTCGCGTGTGGGTGCCTTGGGCTCTGCGCGCTGTTTGCTGTTGGCCTTCGCGGGATTCGTGGCCGGGGCCTCCACGGTTGGGGTTGACGTATCAACTGTATCATCTGTTTTATTTCGTTTGAAAAGAAAGTAATTCGAATGGCCTGCTTCACGTACCTTTGACTTTAAACTCCCAAAAAGACCGGAGTTCAGGCCAGTGGAACGCGCCCTCCCTTCCCGGTCCGGCTTCATGCATATGCTTCGGCGTCACCCCCCCACGCCCTTTCTTTCCGAGAGCCTCTCTCTCCACGTTCACTACGTCGGGTTTGCGGCTGGACTTGGTGAATAATGGTAGGGTCGTTCCGACAGAATTGTAGGTGATTCATGCCAAATTTATCCAGGCAGAAGTTGGCGAGCTCGACAAAGGGTTCGTAAAGGTCTGTCTCGCGCCCGACTTCCTGCTTGTAAGCATCCAATTTAGTCTGGAAGCCGTCAGTTGCGGCGAGGTTCTGCATCCGCTCCTTCCCCTCGGGAGAAACATGCAGGATCTCCTGTAAGAACATTTCCAACGGAATACGGCGTTCGTTGGTAACGTCTTCTTCCAAGAACGGCGCGTAATCAGACTGGTTACTCTTGACGTCGGATTGGGCATTGCTTGTGGATCCTCGAGTCGCTGGCGTGCTCTGCTCAATGACGGAAGCATGATTGCGAGTGGGTGTTGCTGGTGGCAGTTGGGGATCCATGGTGGTGAGGGTGCGTTGGACTGTTGGTGGGGACCGGCATGGATCGTTAGATCAATCTGACCTTTGTAGTTGTTTGTCCACTGCCAACATCGATTTCGGACTGGTTCCTGCTTGGCAGAGCTTCAATGGGTCCATATTATATTTAGATGTGGCTTGAAAAAATGTTATAAGTAGCAGTATCTATCCATGTGCAGGATTTGAATTTTATTTGGGGCTCCATTGCCGTGAATTAAGTCTTCGCAGGCCATCAGGTGTGTTTGATCTAACTGATGCGCATTTTCTAGAGCCTCATTGCGACACGAATTCGCGATGGCTTGCTTCCAAAAAATAGCCGTACATTCTTCCTATGTTAATCAACCATCTGGAATTTTTTCAGGGTATGTTGACCTTTCCAAATGAAGCGGCATAAATTCAAACACATAGATGATTGTCAACTCGGTGGTTTGTCCGACTCTGATCAAGCGCTTTTGAGAACAAAATACAGAAAATGCGATGCGATAAAAATACATTTGTTTTCGTCAGTCTAATGATACAATTCCTCCTCATCCTCTTCATTTGCGAAGTCATCCTTCTCTGCATCAGCCATGTGAACATCCGCCTCGGCATCGCCTGCGCTTGGTGTCGCTTCCAAAGCTGGGGCCAAACTGCATGAAGCGTCTCTGATTCCGCCGAATCAGCCGGGATTTCCGAAGAAGCAAACGGAAAACCAACTTCTCATACCGGTCCAAAGCAGCCAAGACAGCATTCAACTTGTCAGCCCGCTTCGGAATGGAAACCAGCGTGGTTTTCAGTATGATAGGATCCCTGATGAGCAGCTTGTAAATGTCGAATTGCTCCTTCAGCTGAACAACGGTCATGCGGTGAAGTACTTCCTTGTCTTTTTCAACACCGACAGCGCGGAGGGCAGTTTCCTTCTTGGTTTTCTTCGCCTTTGTTTCCGCGACCTTGGTCCGATGTTCCTCCGCCTTCCGTTCCAACTCTTCTACCACCGCCTTTCGAAACGCAGCATGCGAGCCGCTGGCGTCTTCGATCCGTACCTCCCGCACGACATACAACAGGTCCTCTGCCGTGAGATATTTCTTGGCGAAAGCCTCGGTATTGTTTCGATGGTATCTTTCCAGAGCAGAGAAGCTGTGTGGGGTACTGTGTGGGTGATAGCGGATATGGACACGGAAGCTCCCAAGGCCACCCTCGTTGTGGTCGTTTGTTGACGGAATGTATAGCTTTGGTCGAATTTCGGCAGGAATCAAGTCGATGGGGCCGCCGACAGCAAACTCCGGTGTAAAGCGAATCCAGGTCTCTGCCGCTCCAGAAAACATAGCGGAAATCATTCGCTCCAGGTCAGGCAGGTCGGGAGCGAGAACGAGTGCTGCTAGATGGACATTGCGGTCGTGGAAAGGCTCGCCGTCCAAAGTAAGTTGTGTCGAAGGGTCTAATAGCAGGGATGGATTCGCGGCAACGGATTCACAGAAGCGGGGTATCTTCCGATGGAGGTCGACAAGATCCAACAGGTTGGGTAGCATCCCATTCTTGTCCCGTTTTCGAACAATCTGCATATACGGCCAGGAGACAGACAGGCTGTAGAGCGCAGCTGCGACCGTCTCAGCCATAGTCCTTGGACAAGCCAGCGCTTTGAGGCACGACTCCTCGACATGGTTCGCCCCAGCCTTGGTTTTTCCATCGCAAATATTGGTGATGAGCTCGGAGATCAAGGAATGGTGCTTCGTAACAACTGCTGCCGCGCGGCCATGAGAACCGTACCGCGTTTGGGATGTGGCTGGAAATCTTCGGACATCTGTCTCTCCGCACAACGCAAAGAGGTTTTCCTGCATGAACATCAGATATTTGTCCTGATAACCCTTATCCTCATCTTTGTTGCGGAGCAGAGATCCAAGGAGAGCGGTAGCTTTGACAACCCCTCGTGTGCTCGCATCCTCAGCCGCGCGTACCGCGGCGCTGTCCTTATCTCCAAGGCGTATTGTGCTGCTGTTGGCCTTGTTAGCAAGCAGAACTGGCTCCTGGCCTGGTGACCACGTTTCCGCCATACGCTTGCATCCACCTCTGAATGCGTTCATATCCTTGTGCCCACAGCAACCTCCGGAGATTAGGAAGTCGGCGAGTGCCTGCATGTCGTCGGATAATTGGTCGTACGTATCTTCACCGAGCTGTGCATCGACTAGCTGTCTCGCAATCGAACGCCACTCCTCGTCGTTTCTGAAACATTGGTAAGTAAATTTATCCAGCGAATAAAAGATCTTACAGTTCGTCGCATGGTTTCCCCGCGATGGACTCCACTTCCTCCTTTGAAATTGCTAGCAGCGCTTCTATGAGCTCGTCTGGAGCCCATGTACTCGTTTCCTCAGCACCCAAGTCTTCGATCAGAATCTCGTGCTTGATTTCACCGACAATCTCGAACTTGAGGCGCTGATCTGCGGCATGATCCGCCATTTGACCGATTTGTTTTCGAAACCAGTCCTTGTAGTCCATTGTGAGTCCCTCAGCGACAGCAGATGGAGAGTTTGTGACAGCCTTAGCAATTTTCGTGGCCAGAAGCTTGGTCCCATCGACCTGAGCCTGCGCGGTATGTCGGAGGGATGGGGCAACCTCGAGAAAACGGGTCTCTGGCTTCCAAGTCGTGGGATCAGAGTCGTCGACACCGTGGGCGTACGTAGGAACCATGCCGGATATGCTTCGGCACTCGAGATTGGTTTTTCGGTGGGACGTTCCATCAGATGATTCAGTGAAACCTAACAGGCATTGAATTCCAGGACGATGAAGAAAGACGATCTTACGCACCGTACATTGTCGTAATCTCCCGCCCAATCTGAATGAGTGAGATATAGCCTCCTTCCTTTTTCATCCGCCCGACGGTTCGTGCACTGAGGCCAAGATTGAGGACGTGGACACCAAACACTTCCGCACACCAAATGATGACATCCCGGACTTTATCCTCTGCTGCGCCGGCCTTCGCGATACGGAGAACGAGGCGGCGCGTCTCCATCGAATACATCCGCCCAGACTTGGCATTCCAGGTGGAGATCTCCTTCAACTGTGTGCGAAGCTGCTCCGCCACCTCCTTGTTGTGTTTAGCCTGCATTCGGAAGAGCTTTCGCTCCTTTCTAAGCTTGTTGCTTGTGTCGGCAGCAGCAGCAGTGCTCTGGTGATGGGACTGTATCTTGGCCTGCAATGTGTTGCGCTCCGTGGTAAGGGAAGAAAGTTGCAACAAATGGTTATAGAGCTCGGTGTTGAGCGCAGAGATAGCAGCCGAATGAGATCGTTGGTCTGTCTTCCGAGCCAGAGAGGCTTTCTTCTTGTCGTGCTCCAAGCGCTTGACACGCTTCCGGGACTTCTGCAGTGCACATCGTTCGGCAGCCAGGTCGGAAGTAGAATCAGAGTGAGCTGTTTCTGAAGCTTTCAGTCGTAAAGACAAAGAATTGGATGTCTTTGCCAGAGCTGTAACCGTCGAAGCTAAAGAAGTGTTCTGAGCCTGCAAGTCGGCAATTTCCGTGTCCAAACGTAAGACCGCGCGCATTCGAGGTCTCCAGGGCTGCCTGTAGATCAGAGATAGTCTGGTTAAGCTGGTATACAGCAGATTTCGCTCGAGTCTTTCTAGAAACAGCCATTGGTTGGGGGTGTCAGATTCTGGGAGGTTGTGGGCCGGAGAACTGATTTGGACAATGCAGCTGCCCTTTGGGCCTTCTGTGCGACAGAAGGACGCGCCATGACTGACCAGGGTTCTGTCGAGGAGGTAAAAACCGACAGAAAAATTGGGATAGGGGCTCCAAGTCGGCTTTCACATGGACACTTTGACCTTAACCCGATCCTGTGGTTTGTCCAATCTCCACCATGAAATCACGGCCAATTCGCGACTCACCTTGCACAGGAAAGTTGTAGAAAATCATACTGGCATCCCGGATTTCGGGCCACAATTTTTTTTTCTCATTAAAATTCGGAATCGCAGTCCACTCTTGACATGTTTTAGCGTGTGTCTTCAAGCAAAAAAGAAATTTAAAAAATCTACGCCGAAATTGTGAAAGCTGAACATCTGAAATAATATTCCAAGACCTGAGCTCAGAGCAACTCCTAGTCTGGATGTTGCTGGAGACGGTTTGTTTTGGCCTTGTTTTTGGAACCGATGGATTAGCGAGAGCAAACAACTACAAAGGTCAGATTGATCTAACGATCCATGCCGGTCCCCACTGTTGGGAAGTCGGGCGTTGGCTGGTGTTTAAGAGAAAACGCCAAGGGTACAGATCAACTTGCGTGGCAGTCACGTGAAGTACCCTTCGCCCACTCTGACATTTCACGTGACTTATAAATCACGTGTATGTTGACTCGCAGTCAGAGTCTCGAGTTTTTTTGTAGGTTCGGAGCAAGCCTGTCTCCGGTCCGGCGCGCCGGACTATCTCGGAGAGAGGCTTGCCGCAAACTCGTGAAAAAAGGGGATGTGTTGGAAGTCGAATATCTACAGCTAGGCTCGAATCCAGCCTGTTATATCGAAATCTTTGTGTCGATAGACAGGCTGGTCGATCGGAGTTTGAAATCCCAATACGCGTAAATTATCCCAAAAAGGCTATTTGTAAGAGCGTCGCCGGTCCAATACATCACAGGTAAACAACGCGGCTTTCACCTAGAACAGCTTGTAGCTTTCTTTCCCTCGTGTTTTAACCTCTCATGGCATCTCCAATACCTCCAAAAAGTCTTCAAGAACAAACTGAAAGCCTCTAATCACAATTTCAGTCCATGCTTCGTCAGAGAAAGTCGCGTGTTAACATACCCGGTGCCTCGAATTTTTCAGCAGCAGAGCAGCCTGTTGCCAGTGCCCAAAGGGACCAATCTGCCGAGAAATATCCACAGACCCCTTTGTATGCCTCTGGCATTCAGTTTCTTCCCTATTTGACTCTACAATCTCTACCACATTCCACTTCACGACCACAAGCTCCTCCACACTCCACATATTATTCCACCACCCTCGCCTCTTGCACCGTTCACTGCCATCAATGACAATCCATTTATCGTCCCAGAGCTTCCCGAAACACATCCTGACTCCGGACCAGATGAATTGACTTCAGAATCTTTGCTGCGCCGTGGAATGATTGTTGTTTACAGCAGAATTCAGGGCATTCTTTTGGAGTTGAAGAAAAACCACATCTCTCCTGTGGATGTCTTGATATAAGCCCTCAATCCAGAGGACTTGTCGTACGATCGTTAACACGGCAATCTCTACCGTGACGACAGCACAAAACTCACACAACTGCTTGACACCATTATGTGAGATCCCAACGGCCGTCACAAGCTTATGAGCTCCGTGCGACCGCACCTCGAAGAGTTTTCCTGTGAAATTGTTGCCGAGGAGATGGAAACCCGTCGGCGCAACTCAATCTTGCCTGGCATCGCCGTTCTCACACCTGATTTCATCGAGAAGTGGACTCTCGACGAAGCTGAAGATCACTCCCCATTTCTCACCAGTATACTCACAACTGCATCTCAGACGGAGCGTGCCAAGAAATATAACAAGCTTAGAATCCTGACAAGGTCTGAATAATTTGTCGGACCATATCTTATCGAAATACTAAATGTTTTGGCTGCAGCTGGTTCAGGTGGTCACACATCAACTACTCGTATTATACCAGTCTTTGAATCGATGCACGTCTTTCCAGGCACAGTTTGGCCTCTTTTTGTGGTCCACCGGCAGCGCTCGACAGACCGTTGACACTGCATTTCGTTATGGGCTCTCTGTGAGCTATGTTTCCGTTCTGAATCTTGTTCAATCCCTCGGAAACAGATGTACTGCGGATAGCGCTCAATTTGCTGCCACTCAGCCGCACAGCCTGGGCTACGACAATCTCAACATGCTCATCGCCCCCATCATGCAACGCCTCGTAGCATCGGCCGGTCTTCACTTCAACCACGACATCAGACTATCAACCGACCATCTCCGCATTTTCCACCACCGTCACTATTACCGTTTCGTACTCCGAATCAAACACTCACTGGCTCACCAGCATGGGTCGCGGGTCCACAGCTTTTCTGTTCACCAGTTGATGCGGTTGGGGTGAATGTGGTAAACTGAGCACGGAAGGTACTCTGCCGGTGTTGTCTCCAAAGGTACGCGACCATGCCTCTCTCTCATCACATTGCGATGCGTCACTGTCGGACCCGTTTCACCCCCAGATGCACAAGTCGCCCACGGTATGTTTGTCTGTAAGTTCGTCGCTGATGTAGTGCAGAAGTTGAGCGCTGTTAAATCATCTAACTACCCAAGTATGTTTTGCTTTCTTGAAATCTCTTCGGCTTATACATATTTCTTCAGGTTGGTTGACCTTGCGTAACTCGACAGCGATGCGGCGATACCGCACACAATCGCGAGAATTGCGAGTGCCGGGCTCGAATCAAACACAACGCGGGACGTTGATAACTTACGCTACAGTCTGTCACAAAAAAAAAATGCGCACCCCCCTATTTTGTCATAATTCGGCAACCACTTAAGCTTTTGAGCCAAACTAAGATGTCACATTGTCGAGAGAGCCGGCGCCGACGTTTTGCATATGTTGATGGCATCATGGTATCCTGATGTGCCATCAGAGGAGGCCAAATATAAAAGCGTGTATTTTTTAGCTTGATGAATGATTTTTTTGGAGAAAATCTAAATCACCCAAATTGTAGCCCGAGATGTACTAAGCAACTTTCCAAGTTGAATCATCCAAAAATATACAGGCAATAACTCGCTACAGAGCCCGCAACGTGGCTAAAAACAGCCAAAAATGCCCAAAACAGCTAAAAAATGCCCAAAACGGGCCAATGGCGTCAACACCAACTAGCAAACACAAACATTCTTTGACTGCAGCAGATAACAGTCCTTTTCCACAGTGTCCCCGAATTGAGTGGTGAGTTACATCAGTGTACCTTTCTGTATCCAAGTCATTAACTTTGCCACCAGCCCCGAAATCAGCCCGCTTCTCTTTTCTTCGGCGGGTCGCCTCGGACATTCCGTGATGTACACATACTTCAATTATCATTTAACCTACTAATTGTGGCTGCAGCGATCTGACCTCAGATAATGAAGAGGAGATGTATTTGCTAACCAAGGCAAACTCCAATAAATACACGAGACTATGAAGAGTCCAGCCAACTTTGCAGACCGACCAAGAGGCCTGTAAACTACACAGAATGCTCGAACTGCAGGCCACTACTGCAAACTTTTAGGCTCTGCCGTGCAATACATTCCAGAGTAATAGTAATATGTTCCGGGGAATCAGGAACATTGCAGACGTGGCAAGTTCCCGTGTTTTAGTTCAGAATCAACTCGCTGAACTTGCTATCATATATCTGCAGACTGTCTGGCTATTTCATGGATCACCTGTCAGAATCTACGGAAGAGTATGGCTTACCGTAAGAAAACAGTAAGGTAAACGCTTTCCGCACATCGAACGATGAGCCCGTAATTAAAACCAAAGATCGCTTGTCCGTGGGGTCGCCCGAGGAGGCCGCCTCAGCGGGCAATATTGTGATGTTGGCGCCGCTTTGGACTCTCACCTCATTGACACGCCAACCTCTTTTGCCGATCAGACGGCCAACGAGATCCGTCGAAATCCATATGCTGTGTATGGCTTGCATTGTTGACAAGGGAAACCGGTTCCCAGTGGGGTACGCAATCGAGATGCCCACACGGTAGGTGGCAATATGAATGGCGTCAGCAACACCGGTGATGCTGAGGATCCGCTGGGAATGAGTTGAACTACCGCATTCCCTTGAACAGGGAATGCACTCGCCTCTTTCAACCCAGGTCGATCAGCTTTGTGAGCGGTTAAAGAGGCTCTTTCATGATGCACGGTCTCTCAGTGGGACATGGGTATTCATCGTACGTGGGCTCTATCACCATGTCTTCACTGCAGCACGCCGAGGGCTTCCCGCTCGACCTCGTATGATTCATTCCTCGCACCCAATCATCTCCGAACAGGGAACCATGGACGCCGACTGCGAACCCGATGATGATGATGACCGTGTGGAGCTGAATACTATAGACATCTCGAAAACGGAGAAGACCGCACTTCTGGTAAACAATAACGATAAGCTTTCTTGTTGTTGCGACGTTCTAACCAAGGCCGCAGAGACTCGTGACGCAGACATTCCGGCGTGTCTGCAACATTCCCGGGGGAAATTGGCCAGACCCGAATTTCGTTCGGACGAACCCCATTACCGACGAGGTGTACCCATCACCCATATTCAGCGCAAAAGTGACAGATCATCGGAATAGTTCTATCGTCCAGGACGTCGCTCAGCGTGTACTTTCTTTCAGAGTTACAAGTTGAGTTTCCTTTCTTCTCAATACAACACACTCACCGTGTTGTAGGATCCGTATTCTGCTCCGCCCGCATGAGAGGCCAGTAAAGCCAGGATCAAGGTTGTAGAAGGACGGTCTTCCTTGATTGCATATAAACCCAAAGGAAACGGAAGTTCTAGGTTCAGCACCATGATGGTCATTTCGTCTTCCGATAATCTTAGCAATTTGAGGTCATGTTCTGGAACCTCCGACAGGTGAGCCCAAAAGCCGGTTCGCTCCGGATATTTCACGAGAAAAAAGTGATCCTGGCTGTGTGTGCGCGGATCTATCTCTCGCACGCGTACACCACACACACGACTTTTTTCTCTCCACACTGGTGAAGCACCAGTTTATCCAGCAGGGACTTGATGTTCACCTCAGGAAGACAATTTGAACCGGATGCATGCCTTCGTTCTGAAAGAGTTGCGCTACCGTTGACTCACTGTAACCATGGCAGATGAGGCACTAATGCTTATGTGGCCAAGTAAGTGGTCTCAAATAGTAAATCTCTGGGAGACCGACATTAAATCGGGAAACTAATACACTATTTGTGTTCTAGACAATATCTGCTCAGCTGCCTGCCTTTTGAGCGAGGCAATCCCTCGTGATCGAGTCATGCGGTAGATTCACATTTCCACTTGTCCAACACCAGTTTTAGTAGCCAGGTCTATGGTTGCCTCCAGTTTGACCTTTGTTCATGGGTCACGCAATCTTTCTACTCGTCTCTATTGCTGCTTTATAACCTGCCGCGCAGCTCTCTCAGTTTTGCTTTAGACTCCTTGTGCTGAAACCACAGTATCACTTGGCCTTCATCTTTAGTGTCAGCCGTGGATAGCTGGTTCATTCCTACAGTTACACAATATCCTAGCGCCAGCCATTTCCATCACTGGCCTTGCGCTATTGACTATCCCACTCGACAGCTGTGAACGCCGTGCGAGTGTCCCACTGTCCTTATACAGCCGAATTTCACGGTACACAGAATAAGTTCAGCTCTTGATCAATATTGCACACAGACCTACGCACCAAATTTGACCGCCCTGCGAGGGTTCCGCCATTCAGTTCAGACATTGTAAATTGCGCTCACATGTTTTCTTTCCATTTCATCTTCAGCTTTATGCAGCTTCACAACGGTGGAAGTTAGATACATCCGTAGCATGTAGTACATGCCCCCGTCGTTCCGATGCGGGACCTGGCACCGGCAACTATCCTATCCTAAATTCAGCTTTCGATCAGTATTGCATACAGAACCTATTTTTGAATGCCCTGCAAGCGTCCCGCTACTCAGTTCAGACATGGTCTTCATCTATACAGTTAACGTTGACAGTATACGGGGTAATTTTCGGCTTTGATCAATATTACATCCGAAACCTACCTGCCAATTTTGAACGCCCTGCGAGCGTCTCACTATTCAGTTCAGACATTGTGAATTGCGCTTACACGCGGCCATTTAGACTTGTCGTCATCATGTTGCAGAACCTTCATGTACATACAGACTAGAACTGTTCAGTTATGCAGTTGGAAGGCGAAATGCCGTCGAGCAAGCCCACCCACCCGCGGCGTGCTTGCTCCGCGTTCCTGTTCTGAGCTAAACGCTCGGAGCGCGCCCAACCTCACAGTCTTCTAGCTGTTCTCTGGACGTGACACCGATAGACGAGGATGGACTATCCCACAGTCACAATAGCCCAGGATTTCACACCACCCCCCCTTATATAACGCAAGTGGCCGGTTACTAAGCTAGTGTGGCCGGTTACCCAGTCGGAAATAATACTTTTGAATATTTCCAACACATCTCCTGGAAAGCTTCATTATATATCACACAAGACTGACCTGTGTGGACACCGTAAGGCCACTTGATACATGATTCAACGCCATATGTTTGACAATGTTTGAGCAGCTGCCCGTCACGCGTCTATATCACGTGCATATGCATCATAAAGGTAGGAGCTAAGCGTGAATCTCAGCGAGAATTGAATTCAGTTTAGATTTGAGTCAGTAGCACAATTTAAATCCCTCCTTTTTCCCTTCTTCCTCTTTCCTTTTTGGGCGCATTTTTTGTAATTCTTTTGGGAACCAACAAACACTCCAATCGTCTCGAGTAAGCCGCAAACCTCGAAGAGGATGGAGGACTTTTAGCCAAAATCAACTCCTCCCCATGCGGAGGAGGAGCCCAGTATCGATATGCCGTTTCTGGATGGCGCTGCTAAACTAGGGACGGGTCCGAAGTATGGTACATGGCAGAGTAGTACAGGATGGAGTGGAAAAAGACTGCATGTGGAATCAAGATGTATCTAAATACTAGGGTGGGTGACGCAAAATGAACTGTGTAACTACCAAAGCAACGAAGTATGAGATGTAAGATACTGGTACAGTAGACGGACAATCAAGAAGGCGTACCTGGCAAAGCAGTGGAGGATGAGGTGGGGAATCCACTGCTTGCCAGGTCGCATAATAGAGACTTTGCGGTGAGCCACCGGTAGCCACCCGGTGGCTCCCGAGGCATGCGGTTGCGAGTGGCTCCATCCCCATTTCGCAGAGCGACGTCATCCGGTGGCTGACCCGGTGACGTCCGGTGGCTCATTTTGGGTGGAGTGTGCGTCATTTCAGGCGCCACCGGCACCGCATGCCTCGGGAGCCACCGGGTGGCTCCCGGTGGCTCACCGCAAGGTCTCTAATATAAACATTTCGGTCAGCCTGAGAAATAATTGTGTCAGTAAGCGCCGATAGAAAGCTCGAGAACAGAAGATAAAATAGGAACGGTGCTCAGACTCTCACTTCCGACCCATGGGGTGGAGAGGAGCAGACTGGGAGTTTAACTCACCAGCTCAGACTCTCGCTTACGACCCATGGGGTGGAGAGGAGCCGCTCTCGTTTACGACCCGGGGGGTAGAGAGGGTGAGTGGAGGTGCACAGGAACCGGCAGAGTAATCTCCCTTACTCGTCGATTAGCCTTGTGTAAACTCCGTTTTAAACTCGAATAACCGAGCCCAGCGAAAGCTTCGTGACTGAAGCTATCGTGAGAAACCGCAGACACCTCCCAACCAATAATACAGAGAGGAACATCCCCGATCAGCCGCTCAATCCGAGAAACATTCTCAGGGAGTAAGTGCAATGACAAGGCTATGGCCTGTTATGAGTTCCCCGATCAGCCGCTCTTATTCCACGATCGACGGTGTGGTGGGGAGTTAGGGGCGGGAGTTTGGTCGAGTTAGCTAGCAGCATCTGATCCGTAGTTACCATCATCAAGCCTTTGTCTTCGTCTGTCACCGACGCCCCCAGCGACTACGGGGTGCTACCCCATTTTGGTGATTGGAGTGGTCTTCTTAGCCTTCCCAGCAGCTCCTTGGCCCGATTGAAGACCTTGTGGAACAGTAGAAGAAGAGGATCGTGCGGTGCAGTGCAGCAGAAGTAGTAGAAGAAGAAGTGTCGAACAAGTCTCCGCGGTGCGCTCCACCTTGCCGTCAGCGCCGTTTTCGCATCGCCACTACCACTGTTTTCTGGTCGTGTCGCGTCATCGCCGTAGTTCCGTTCCATCTTTATTTCCCCGCACATATTCGACATCCAGCACGATCCCCGTGTTGCGTCTTTTCCAGCAATCATCTTATCCTTCCACACAATGTCGACACCGATCTTTCCACCTGAGAAGATGGATCAGCTGCTTGGTTTACTCGTGCCAGACGGTGTACGAAAAGAGGGTGGAGAAAAACTTCAGGAGCGTCTTCGCAATATGTTCGACGTAGCGGCACGGATAGGACACCAGCAGAGAGCGAAGTAAATAGCTTGCGCACGAGAGGAAGGTTACGAGGCCGGTCGCCAGGAGGGTTGGAGAGAGTGCCAGGCACGTCCTCATTTCGAGGCGAGCGCAGCTTGGTCCCGCGCCAACTCTGTTTCAGCCGTGACGGAGACTGAAACACACTCCCCTTCCCCTTCCCCTCTCTACCGTTCCCTGTGCGCCGTGGGTACACAAACAGATGCCGTTACCGTTCCCACATCCCCAGTGCCACTCAATTGGGCGGAGGATGCAGAGGCCCTTCCCATTTCTTCCTCACGTCCCCCGTCGAGGCTGCCTTCCCCGCGCGATATCTCAGTGCTTTGTACGGGTACCTCGCGGCCGTTTGCCAGTCTGCAACGTCGTCACCGCCGTTCACCCCGTGCGCCTTCGTCTTGGATGCAGTCGCGTTCCAGTCCTCGACAACATACAAAATCCGGTGTCTATTATCATCATCCTCAGAAACATACCCCGTGTTCGTATCCTTCATTCCGTTTCACCGCGCCTTCGAATTCCGTCCCGCCTGGACAAGTGCCGACATCACTTGATTGGGATCACGATCCACGCCTTCGTGACCTGAGTCGTGCGCTCACAGCGCTGGGTTGGGTTAGGTCGTAGTATGGACTTGTGTCTTTGTTGGTTTCTTGGTTCTGTGGGCGACGAGGACATCGCCATTTTGTGTTGGGCACATGTGGTGGGGAGTTAGGGCGGGAGTTTGGTCGAGTTAGCTAGCAGCATCTGATCCGTAGTTACCATCATCAAGCCTTTGTCTTCGTCTGTCACCGACGCCCCCAGCGACTACGGGGTGCTACATACCCCAACGGGAGAAACCGCGAAATTCGGCACGGGGCAACATCCCCGATCAGCCGCTGAATCCGAGAAAAATTCCCAGGAAGTAAGCGCCCAATGACAAGGCTATGGGGTTTCCCTGTTATGAGTTCCCCGATCAGCCTCTCTTATTCCGATTGACAGATTTTCGTTATCCGCACCCCTAATTGGGAATATTATTTCCGCAATCTTCCCCGCCTTAATCTCGACCAATATACTTACCAATTTTTTTTTTGAGAATTTGAGAGTGGAAAAAAAACTTGACATACGCCTGGGACAAGGAAGAGGAATGGAATGTCAATATGAAGACATGGAGGTTGACGGAACGCGCGGATGGAGCCGGTACGTGGGGTTAGGGTTGACATCAAGGCGACGGAGATTGACGGAACGGGCGGATGGAACCGGGTACCTGTTCGAATTGAGAGCCTGGGTTAGGGTTGATCGATTTCCGGAATTGTTCCGGAGAGACCTAATTTTGAGTCACGCGTCACCCCCCTGTTGAACTGACAGTGAACGCAAAAGTACAGTACGTATATACGTATTCCCATGTCGGTTATTATGAGGAGGAATGACTGGCATACAAGGAAAAATTTACTATACGTCGCGGTCAGAGACCCTGTCGCCTTCCAAACCCCGCCACATGCCAAAGAAGGGCTGTAATAAAATGGGCTCTCAAGAGCTCGTCAATGGGTTCCGGCGTGGCGGGTGCCCCAAGACGCGGAAACATTGGCACCGCTGTCGCACCTGGCCCTATCGACGGTGCACCAGAATTCTCGAAGCGATAGAATCTGAACACATTTTGGCCGTCCTATGCAACGTTCCTTGAGTTAAACTGGGGAACGAACTCTAAAGGTTGTATCGCTCACCGGCCAGAATCCGAACTGGTAGTCGTCGAACTGGTCATGCACATCGGCCTTCATGAGGATCGCATTCACGGGTTTATCTCCGTTTCCCATACTGTTCCGAGTCGCCGAACTCAGCATGGAGGGCGCCTAGAGAGTGTCAACAAATAAGTTACAGGAGGCAATGAAATCGTCCGACTTTTGACATCCACCCCAGTGGGAAGATATGGGCTACTTGCATTCCTTTGAAGTTGGGCCCTCTCTGTCTCACCGGGACCATCACCCCAGTGACCCGGCATCGAAAGTCCCGCTCGCGAACAGCGCGGCGTGTTACGCGTGACTGTGAAGATTTAAAGAACCATCATGCGGAATCATCATGAGACGTGGAACGTCTAATACTTACGCGAGCGTCGCGTGGTGTATGCGTTCCCGTTTGACCTCTTGTGGTTGTCCTCGAGGTGATCGTTGCGGTTTTAAGAACCGGTATAGCTGGCTGAAAACTCTGATGGGTGACCTGAAACAGCAAGTAGTCGCCGGCCAGGAGGTTGGCTGTCGAGTTAAACTGTTCGTGCGGCCGCGACCTGCAGGCGTTCACGTGAGCATTGAAAGCAGCGGGCCCCATGACAAATAGGCCCGCCGCCGTCATTATGGTATGGTTGCCCGCCGCCACTAATACGTAAGTGGCGCCTATAAAGAGGTTACGTCTGGGGGAGGTGTTCTACAATGGCACTAACCTTGGGGAGCCGGAACCACAATCTGTGCCAACCATTGATAAAATGTTTGAACGGTGATCACTCCGTCGGTCCAACACCCTGGAGACACTGAGCTGGCTCCATTCCAAAGAGTCCGAGACGTACCGGCCACCAGACACGGTCTATTACTCCGACTGAGTTGTGAAGCCCAGACATGGACATTCCTCTCCCTTGCGTTGAGGTACGGAGCTTGCAATGTCCACTCCATTGCGGCGTATATGTGGACGATGTAGGGCTTTTTCTCGCCGACGGACCTCTTATACAGTGACGGACTTCTCATCTGACGTTCTTTCTGATGTTCCGGGAACCCACAGTATCATTTTGTGCGTCCACCTTCTCTCTCATACTTTAGAAAAGCGGTCTGAGAGTCAGCGCCCGAGTCAAAAGCATCTGGTCAGAAGAGCCCCATAGACCCTAATTCCTGGCTTTACAGAAAATGTCACGATATGAATGTGAGGCGGCTGACAATTGACTGTGCCATGTCGTAACTTGGAAGGAAGGCATCAGACACGTTCCAGCGGGGCGTTATTTTAAAAAAGAAGAAAGAGCACGAGGCATCCATGCCGTCTTGCATAGACCAGTAACGGGCTCCGGGACCCACAGTATCATTTTTTGCGTCCACTTTCTTTCCCATACTTTAGGAAAGATTTCTGAGAGTCAGCGCCCAAGTCCCTCGGGACATAGACCCTGATTCCTGGCGTTACAGGGTTTTGCGATGTACAGAGGCGGCTGACGATTGACTGCGCCATGTCGTAACATAATGGAAAGCATCAGACGTTCCAGAGCAGCGTTATTTTAAAGAAGAAAAGGCACGAGGCATCCATGCCGCCTTGCAGAGCAGCGGGGCGTTATTTTATAGACGAGGAAAAGGCACATGGCAGCAGGATCATTGATTTCGTACGAGTGCCGTCCTCCTACTGACTTGTCTTGTATTGAAAAACCTTCCTTCGATGTACAGACTTCATGGAAAGGAACCGCACTGAACCGCATATAAGTACCGCTTCTTTCAGCCCGCCGTGAATTCGGCATACTTACCGGCAGCCTAAGGGCCTGATCGGGTGCCCCGCCTGTCCGGGGCGGCCCTGCCAAAAAAGAGGCATGTGCCTCGTTGAGGCTGTGCTCCGCTCCGCTTCGTTCTGAGCGTGATTCGGCCCTTTCACCTGGGTGACTTTCCTGAACCGTCGGAGTCAGTGGGAGCAGAAGACACTTTTTCTCTTTGGCCTGGGAAATTGGTCTGTATGGAGGGAAAAATTGACCCAGTGAGGTCCGCGGTTGGACTGGCAGTAAGGCGTTGTACCTCATTGCGCATCAGAGCCTTATATTGATTCCATTTCAGGGTTTGAGCGATGTTCTCGAAAACGGTCGGACTCCTTCTCTCGGCCTGGATTAAAGTTCAGAATGAAGACGGTTGGGTTGAGTATGATACAAACAAAACTGATAGCCTTTGCGACTTCTTCCAGAATTCGCTCGAAAATAGTCATGATGGATTGTATCAATTGTTCTGCTTTATCTGAACAGCGCTAAAATCCACGGCGGTTGAAGTCATACGTAAGTAACAAATAAGCGAAAGCAAAACAGGTTCACAAACCTTGTCCAGATTTAAGATATCCTAGACCTGGATCCATCATTTCGGATCTCCCCGTTGCGACTCTTCTCATCGCCTCCCGCGCATTCCCGCCTCACCCGCCTTTCTCTAAGATGTCGATAACAGTAGTATTTCATTCAATTCGTAAGGCCTTTTTTAGCTTTTTCGGTGTGACGACCGGACCCTTTCGTAGCCGAGCCCGTTTAGGCAATTGGATCCGCCGGCAGTGCTCGGCTAAGCTCGGCAAGCTTGGTCGAGGCCAAAATTGGCTCTGTGACGGCCGTGTGACGCGTGACCATACAAATTGAACGAAATACTACAGTAGTTGTAGTCCATATTACAGTTATTTAACTTGTGTTAATGTCTTATAATCTACACAGTATATGGTTGTCACAAATGCGCTCTGAATAATGAATCTCAGGGCCCGGCCTGGCCTGGCTTGGGCCCAGCCTGAGCGGGCCTGGGGAGATTTTCCAGGCCCAAGCCCAAGCCCGCGAGTAGGGCTTCAAGCCCAAGGCCCCGGCTCAGGCCCGGGCCTCAGCCAAGAGTGGACAAATCATGGTTGTGAAGAGATAGAATGTATAAAAATGGTATGGAAGTGCTCTAAGGTGTCTGGGAATACTCAGTGTCGTTGTTTTCTCAACTCTCAAACCAATTTCAACCATTACCGCAAAGGATTTTCCTTTTCAGATTTTCACGGTAGCCGCTTTTCAACCCAAAATGGCGATATTTTATGGTTCTTTCCGGTGTCTAAGCTATTAGAGGGTCAACAGTGACCTAATCTACCAGAACTTCTGTCGAAGTTTGGTTGAAATCCACAATAATATTAGTATAAGGTGGTACCAAAGCCCGGGCTTGAGGCCCGGGCCTGAGGCTTAAACTTGCTCAGGCCCAAGCCCTAGGCCCGCTCAGGCCCTGTGTCGGGCCTGGCCTGGCCTCGTAAGCCCTCGGCCTGGCCTGGCGGGCCTAGGGCTTGAGGCCAGGCCCTGAGATTCACTAGTTCTGAATTGGATGGCATTTGAAAGTGCTCAAAATTATCGCTGTCGGGGACGATGAGCAAAGCGTCTTCTTTGGCTACTGATGCGGCATGAAGAACCGGTATTCTTCGGAACTGCCTTGGGCCGGAGTGACTGATGTGACGGGCACAAGGCGGAGGCGTACAAGCCCCGGACAGGCCCTAAAAGGTGGCGTTTGCGTGGCGTGACGTGGCGTGGCGTGGGAAAAGAAACGTTGGCGGCAGGCTGTGCAAACTCCTTCAGCAGAACCGCCATGTCATATCCGTACGGTCCCTTTCCTTTCGCTATGTTCACGCTCTGACTCACGATAGGTTCGTTCTATCGCAAAGATCAATCTCCCAGGGACGCGACATGTTTCTCTTCTGCTTGCTGGAGTACCCAATTGCGATTATGGGCGGAGGTACCCACATTCGTCCATTCCTCTTTCCTCTCACATCCGTTTCCCAGGTTGGAATCTGAGGCATCATGGCATGACGATAAAGACATTTTATCGCTGGCTGGATATTATCGACGACCATTACGGGGATCGTCCAAACTTTCAGCTGCGAAAGATCAATTTGAAGAGACTCGATCTCCTGCGCTACGTGGTGGATGATACTACGCCAGTGGATGGGCCTCCGCTACCTCGTGACTCCGTGGAGTTGCTGGGCCCGGGGGTCTACGGTCCATTCCTAGTAGGTAGGTCACAGGATTTGATTTACCGGCTACTCTGACTCTCTCTTGCAGATGGGCCCTACATGGGGCAGGTCGGCCATCGTGATCGTCGCGCAACATTCCAGGAAAGGGAAATGCAAGCCCTGCACGGGGATCCGGGTTTACCCGCGGAGCCCTCTGTGCTTCTGCATGTGAGGTTATGTATATATTTCCTCTCGATATAACGTCGACGGTTTCTAGAATGAAATGTCCCAGGCTATCGTCGCGGCCGCATCACAACGCGATCAGGGGGTTTGTTGCATCACCGGCCGCGCCGATCTTCCCACTCGCATAATCTGGGTCATTCCTCCTTATCTGGGCTGCGAGGTAAGTCCGTATTCACCAAAAATGTTCCACTCTGATCAACTCCCTGTCTAGCTCGATAAGCAGAGCGACACACTGAGCTTCCAGACCGTGGAAAATACGATCACTCTGTGCACCGCATTGACTGGGCCTTTCGCGGAGAACATATTCAGTGTCGACGTCGAGGTACGCATTTCGCCTTGGCTAGTACTGTCCAGCTAAGTCGGGATGCCAGGACGACAGCCGCATCGTCACATTTCAAAACCTCTCCGATGCGCCGCCGCTCCTGCCCCGTCCTCGGCCCGACACCGTCGCCAGGTTCTGGAATCTGCATTTCAAATGGACACTTGATGTCCATTTCACTGGCGGAGATGTGAGCCTGGAGCCGCCGGATCCCCATCCCGTTCTCTTAATGGAAGAGCTTGCGGAGGGGGATGTTGATCTCACGGAATCCAAGTGGCAGTCGGGCGCCGGCGCAGAGGTATTGGAGGAATACATGTCGATGCGCCAGGCATCAGGCTCCGTGGAGTTCGACGGTGATGATGCTGCGGAGTCGACGTTGGCCTCCGACGAAGACGATGACGGACACTTGACCCCAAATTTGGATTAATCCCCTTCGTGAAAACCGAGATTGTATTTGGGGCCAAAGTTCTCGGTTCTGCCCGCATGGGTCAGACTCAGGCCAGCTACGAGGGCTATGTAAAGGGAGCAGTAGTAGGATGTATGTAATACTGAGTGGAATACAGAAGGGATGGGGGATTAAATCGCATTCGACGAATATCTAGAGGAGTACAAGAACCTGTGAGGGCAGTGCGAGACACGGGCGAAAAGGGAAGAAAAGACGCACCTGCAGCGCAGTGTGGGATGCGGACGTCTCCCAACGAAGGCTCGCAGGTGCTTATATATGATGAGGACAAGGGCGTGTCAATACGTGAAAGAGAACAACAAGTCGCTTATGCGGCCTCCGTGTAGTCGACGTCTCCAGCGTGTCCGACGATCCCACCGGCACCGGCTTCTTCGAGGCAGCATTCTTCGACAGTGCGCGCGTCTTCGCGTCTTCGCCTCCCTGCTTATTATGTTCAACTCATTATTCTGCCAGTTCACCCCGAGGATGATGCCATTGGGGGCGAAGCCGTATTCGGCGGTGCCTGGTCGGCGTACCCTGATTTGAGAGTGGATACATTCTTGTGAAAACCCTCGAGCATGGGCTTTTCGTTTTGAAGCTCAACAAGACATATTGAGAAACTCTCCTTAACGGTATTAGCGCCCCCACGCAAAATATTTCATGTATTGCAAATTATATCAAATTTACTCCCGTCCGTTGGGCGCGAAATAATAATAAAAAATTGCAACTTCACAACACCATGCATCGTGCGTAGATATACGGAAATCCTGATTTCAAGCGGGGAAACTCCGGAACCACGGAACTTGCCGACTTTTGTCCCACGATCATAGTGACCCACTTGCTTGCCACCTCGACCTGCGACGTCGTCTTCCACGAAATGGGACAATACTGGATCATCGACCTCGACAAACGTCAGACCTACGGCGGCTGGGGTATGTAAGAAGTAATGCTCAGACGGACACACAAGTCGTTTCAAGCGATTGAAGAAATTTTACAGAATTCTTACAAAGGCCGAAGGCGCCCTTCTCATATCTTGAAGAACGGACAACCTGCCTACTCCAAGTAGCCCATCTCAAGATTAAATTTCGCGACTAGAAAATCTTCTCAGTCATTTGAGCTTTTCAGGTAGCCTGCAAGCGTTTCTAGCCCCGCCGAATCGCCCCGAGAAAAGCCCACAGAAGCGACTTTTGTAAAAACGCAGTGATTCCTTGCGCAAAATAGCCGGTGATCGGCAAGGTGAATAGCTGGTGATCGGCAATGTCAAAAGTCAGGTGGATGATATCTCCGGAATACCTCAAGAGTTCGTCCTTGGCATTTCTCCCGATGCTCCACTGATGTTTCTGCAGAGGCTTGTGCGTGCTTGGGCGCTCCATGGTGCCCGCGGATTCCCCGATTCCCTCTTAGCGCCACCACCTTCGGTATGGCTACCGGTGTTGCTGTTGTGTCGGCTCAACATTCAAATAATTTTCCTTCAGATTCTTCCCGATGAGCGAGCGTGACGCCGACCGTAGCGAAAATGGCAAGGCCGGCACTGTCGTCCCTCATCCCACCGAGTTCGTTTTGCCTGTGATTTTCGCATTTTTTCTCTCTTAATCTTTTGTTTGCTGAGGCTGGGCATGATGATATCTAGCAGCCATTGTATCGCGCGTACGACTGACAGGAGACAATGCAACTGGTATGTTTGCCATTCAAGATGTGAAGTGCCGGCGGTTCAAGCGGCGGCTGTAGGTCCGCCATTGCTTTTTATCCTCTGTGCGCCCTTTGAATTTTTCACAACAATTTGGACTGGCAACACATTGAAGGTAGGCTTGATGCTTTCACGCGATATTATTGATTCCTAATTTTCTTGCTTTCATAGTCTCTGGCCGTTTGATGACGCGGTAGTGGTATGTCCCGTCCCTGACTTGAGTCTGTTTTACATGACTGACTGGGAGAGTTTTGCAGATTTGAGTATTATTCATAGCTTTTCTATGGCGTCTTCTTAGTCCGTCTCGAATGCTCGCGACGTCATTTGTCTTTTCGTACGTGAACCTGCCCTGACTTGTTTGTTTTTCCAGGTCTTCGTGTGCGCGTCTGTCTTTCCTGGTACGTGGTATTTGTATTTCGCGTAGTTGTCCAATGTAATTACTGACTTGGACTTCAGAAACCCATTGGCGCCGAGATGATTTATTACTACTTGTATTATAATGCTGAATATACATCCATTTGATTACAACTATATTGCAATGGAATTGAATGCCCGAGAGCCCGTATACCGACTGCCTGAGAACCCTCGATCCGAGTGCGTGAGGCCAGTCGATCCCACTGCGTGAACACAGTCAATGCAACTGCATAAATGGCACAAATGCAGTTGGATCAAGTGTTGGGAAGCACTTGGTACGAGGGTGCCTTGCTTCCCAAGCCAAAACTTTGGTAGAGGAATGATCAAAAGGATGGACTGATGGCCAGTGGGACTCGGCTAACCCTCGGCTAAAGGCCAACAGTGAGTGGGAGTCGGACTCTTGGCTAAAGGCCGTCAGTGGTACTCGAGCCCAGTGGGACTCGGCGGATCGGTACATCCAAATATTTATATTCCCAAAGAATTTGGTTGAGAATTGAGCTCAGAACGAGCTCGTCGAGACGGGAAGTATTTATTTTTCTTTGTTTACAAAATGATCGTTAGTGCCATTAACTCTGCAAACAGCTGTAAGTATGGCAACGCTTCTGTCAAGTACTCTTAGTTCATTCAAATTGCGGCGGACATCCAGCCTGCGCCCACAATACAAATCGGAATGGAAACGTCATCCATGTGAAATTCGTTCTTAGGCGCCCACGAGCTCTTGCCGAACTCTGACACCGATAACGACGAAATGAACTTCCCGAGAACCGACGGCCGAAATCGATTTGGGAAGGCCGTCCGATCGCACGCCGCAACCCACAAACGTCGACATATTTACAGTACAGACTGCAGCCCGCCATCATAAACTTGGAAGAGAGTGCTTCGGATGGTGGGGCAGCGAGGCCTCCTCCATCTTCAAGCCGTCGACCCAACCCCGTCGGAATGTACAACCTCAGACGCGTACCTGTCCCGTTTCCACCTCGCCCCCCCCACATTCTCTTAATTATGCCCATTCTTCGAGTGTTACTCCACCTGATAGCTCTCCCATATCAGCGCAGGCTGGTCCTTCAAATGAGAATACCCATGCAACGTCTGTCGAGCCATGCCCCAAACGTCGCAGAACCAACCTGGAAGTGTCACTATACGGAAAATCTGATGAAGAAGTGTGGGATGAGACGGATGCAGCAATAATCATAGGTGCGTAGCTACCGTTAGTCTTACAACTCACCAGCTGACGCGCCTACCAAGATGCGGCCCTCAAGAACTGGAAATCACCTGTCTATTCACATTATAATATTTCCCTACTTGGCAGCAATTGGGTGGTAATTGGTGATAATTTAGTGATAATTGGCTGCGGGTTATGGGGACTTGCGTAATCTGCCAATTATCAGTAATGAAGTATTTGGGGACATTTTGGGACATTTGCTCCCAAATGTCAATTTCCGGTTTTCCTGATGAAGCACAGCTTCCAACGTGTGCTTTAGGCCACTGCTGGCAACACGAGTCCCTGTATGGTCGTGTTTGCCAACAGAACTGAGAAATAAATCTTGAGACTTTAAATTCCATGGCACACTTGAGACATCTGGTCTTTGCCGAATTGTCTAGAATGAATGTATTTCGTAGTTACTCTAAAGTTGCTGGTGCGGCAAAGACTTTAGAGAGCGCCCGGATTTGTAATACTAGGTAGTTAGTCACGTGATCACGTGATCAACACACTCATTGCTTCTCCCTGTGCCGTCCGCGGTGCGCTACTTGCTGCGGGAGCTCCTTGTGCCGAAAGGTGGCGCTACTTGCGCCGGAGTCAAAGAGCATTTGATTGTGTTGCACCAGTTAGATTTGAAAAGAATATGGTAAAGCAGCCAAGGGGATCCAGAAAAGTTACAAATGGAACATACGCCGATTTGGGCTGAAAATGAGGGCTGGCAATCCGAATCTGACCTCCAAAAGCTCGCCGGGGCAACGGTTGGAAAGATATGGGGACTTTTATCACTTCCCCTTTTGGGGTGATCAATTACTATATAAGGGAATTTATGACGTCATTATTACGTTGGTTGGTTCAACCTTGCTGAATTTTTTTTTCGAAAGTTGCGCGGATTGAGCCAATTTGTCGAAAAAAAATTGAAAGAAAAAATATGATTATTTTTCAGACAAAAGTGGCTGTATCTTTTGAACTACAGGTCGGGTGAACTTTTCAACTTCGGATTCGGATTCCTGGGCCAGTTTCAAGCTAAAATCAGCGTATGTTCCAAAAATTCGAAAAAAGCACCCCCTTGAAAGCAGCGCTCCACTTTTTTTGGCGCTATCTTAACAGCATTTTCAGCCAAAGGCTTCTAAAAAACAAACTAGGCTTGAGGATGAGGATGTGGATGAGCTTTATGAAGTCAGAGACAATGTTTTCACCCTGTAACTTCAAAGCTAACTTGAATCTTAGCCCCGTCCAAAAAAACAAGAAAGCCGCTCACAGCTCAAAAAAGGAAAAAGTTGAGAGGCCCAAGGTGAGTCTCGGACATGTAGCTGCTGTGCTTCATGTCTAATATGAGCTTAGCTGGTCGGCATGGATGTCCCATTTCCTGCCCTCAACTCCTACACTCCTCTTGTGGGATCAGGCTCTTCTATCAGAACGGGCAATGATCAAGCTTTCCACGACTTTTGGTCAAAAAAATTTGTGCAACATGCGGACGTGTTTGTAGCTCCTGTTCGTCTACAAGACCTTCGGAATCGGCCTCGATCTCAGTCAAGTTCTTTCTTGCATTATTGTGGACTTGGACGGGATCGTTCTTCTCGCGTACTTGTCTTCGAGAGTGAGGAGAGAAGGGCCTGAGCCCGATTTTGGAACTTCCATGGACCCTAAATCGTTATTGAGCAGGGCAAAGGTAGAGTTTCTTGACGCAATTTCACCCTCATTCTAAATTTTTCAGCCCTTATCTCAGCAATATATAGGGCTCTGACCCGTTCCCGTCTGAGACGGATCGACGGACCGTCGAGACGGTTTCCGTTCCGTCCGTCGAGGGCTTTCCTTACCCGTTTTAAAAACGGGTAGAAACGGGTTGGTCAATACCTCGCTCTCCGTTATCACCGGCCCTCATTCAGGTGTTCCTGAGGATACAAAGCATCAAAACAGGTAGGTTTGCACATGAATTGACGCACCTCTTACTTTAGCCACCCACCTCGAGGCATAATGGACCCGTCGAAAACGGGTAGACGGACGGGAACGGGTCAAACGGATCCGTCCATTTTCCAAATATTTTGTCCTAAAAACGGCCGTTTTTTCGACGGCCGTTCCGTTTTACGGACGGTTCGGAGCCCTAGCAATATATTGGTCGAACGGCTGAGGACATCAAGGACATTCCAGAATCCGACTTGGTTCGGGATGGACTTACTGTAAATATTCTTCATCTTCTTATCGCATCCTTTGTCTTAAAAAACGGTATATAGCAGGACTGTGCCAGGCGCACCGCAGAGGTCACACAGACCCTAGTTGCAGTTCATCGACTAGTGTTTAAAGAGAACGATCTGAGACACTACATCGGAAACACAGATCGTGATCCGCGCATCATCGAATTCCCGACGCCTCAGCATCTAGAGCCCATTTCGTACGAAGGCTTTGGAAAGCGTACGGAGACTATCCGGAGGGGAAAGACGGATCCCAAAGTCAACGGGGACACCGTTGTGCAGCAGCTTGGCATTGAGCCAGATGAAGTACTCTCATCTACGGGGATGACTGCGGAGAAAGCCTCCGTCATGCACTTTGCTCACTTTTGGCATCAGCAAGGTACCGCTGTTGAGGTGCATTTTATTACTCTTATAATCCCCCAAAAAAGCTGATGTAGATAGGACATGGGCGGTCCATCTCATGACATGAGAGGAAGTTCTGGGCTTCAAATTCAAGCCAACAAACATTACTTCCTTGCCGATGAGTCTGCCAAGATTATCAGTTCTCGATTCAAGGCTGTGTACCCTGAATATCATGCGTCGTACCAGAGGATCTTCGATGCCGGCGTTTTTCTCAAAGAAGATCCTGGCCCATTTCCCGCCAGAGCCATCGTATACAAACTCCAAGTGTACGACCACCGTGACAACAAGGATGAAGGTCCTAGCGCAACTTCACCTAGTGGGTATTGGAAGGGCGGTTCCATGTGTTACACGGACTTGCGCACGAAACTTCTGTGAGTGGCCTTATTGCTCTTGAAATAATTCTAACAGCATTCTTTACAGCTATGGGCCTGGAGATATAGTGTTTTCAATGGGCGGAGATCTCTACCACTCGGTGGAAGCCCGGGAGGCCATTCCATGTCCACCTGATGTGGCCAATGCCAGAATTACCCCTGGTCGCATCAGTACAGTTTTTTTTTGCCCAGAGAAAACGGCTCGGGCACTGGAAGACAAACCACCTGGCTGGGCTTCGCAACGCGGTGGTGGTTTCCTCCCCAATCCTGACTTTCGGACGATCGCACAAAGATTAGCTAGAAAATTGAAGAACAATGTCTAATACAATGGTTATCTTGCTATGTTTCACTTGAGGAATACGGCGGGGGACGGGCACATGAGAGCGTGCAACGTTGCCGGTTCAGCGCCCCCGTTGACCTCAACAGAATACGTTCATGAATTGATCCACGTGGGTGTCGTCTCGGTTTGCTTTTGCGCCCACAGAGCAAGGACTCGGTTGAGGTGTCTCGGCACGATTCTTCGCTTTCTGGATTGGCAACTAGACCCTAGTGACATGCCTGAAACGCCAAGGTTCTTTGCTCCACAGCGTATGCGTACCGCTAACCAGGGCGGGCACCGCAAACCGTGCATCTCAGAATTTGTTCGTTGCTGGAAGATCCATCAAGCAAAAGCCGGAGCAGCGGCTTTTGAATCTCACCCTTCACTTATTAGCTCCCATTTCCCATAGTACGTCGCCCCCGGGCCACCGTTTTCTCTCATAGCTGACTGTAGTCAGTGTCTGACAGATCTTCAAGTCGGAACGCTTTGTTTTCCCTCGGAGCGGGGATCGATGTGGTGACACATGTAGACGGTGTATAGGCTGAGCGTCTCGGGGGTGGGGTCTAGATCGAAGCGGTGGATGTCGCAGAAGTGGAGGTAAGAGTTGGTGGCAGAGGTGTAAGCCGAATGAGAGCTTTTACCTAGAGCCATGCCAAGCGCGACAGCACTGTCAATGCCCCAGGGCACGTTTTTCAAAATGCAAGCCATTTCAATGCCCTTTGAATGCCCCAGATCACGTTTTTCAAAATGCAGGCTATTTCAACTGACTCTGAATGTCCCAGATCACGCTTTTGAAAATGCAGGCTAAAATGCAAGCCATTTGAATTATCGACCAATAACCCTCCTGAACTGTGAATACAAGTTAATGACAAAGACTTATTCCTTACGATTGATGGAGGTAGCACCATGTCTTGTACATCCCGACCAAGCCGGTTTCATGAAAGGGCGAAAAATTGAAGACCAAGTCAACTTGCAAAATTCCTTCTAAATTATGCAGAAGCAGTCGAGTGTTTTGCAACACATGGGCTTCCCTCCCAGGAAACATATGAATTGTTTTACTTAAAACAACTTAATACTTCCTCAACGATCAAACGCCAAATAACTTTTTTTTTTTACTGTTTTCAACCTATTCCTGCATCGCTAGCTACCTTTTTTTTTTAGCAAAGGTTAGGCTGGTTTTCTTTATTAACTCTTAGCTGTTCTTCTTTGCATTCTTTTGCCTGTGGCTACAATTCGCGTGCCAAATTGGTGAGATTGCGCTCCATAGCTCACTTGAGTGTCCAGGACGCCGTAGCGGAAACATCAAAGCAGGTATCCAAGGAACCCTACTATACTGTATTTGCATAGCAATTTTGTTGAAAACATGAATGACAGTTCCACGATATGTTCAGGCTGCTATCGGCCATTTAGTCTAGTGGTATTATCAGATCACTAAAACTTGCATTGACTTCCTATGAACGCAAGTTCGAATCCTTCTTTTGCACATTTTTGTCATTTTATTTGCCGCGCATATCCACATCTTATTCCGGTGTTTACGGCGTGACATAAACAAATCTCTTGCTGTTTACCTCGCCCCCAGTAAGGCCTCACGCGTCATGGATCCAAGTTCAAAATTGATCCGCTCTGGATGACCGCTCATGAGCTCGAAGACCCATTCATCGCCGGTCAAAGCAGATGTGTGGTATGGCTGCTTCCGACGCGAATCCTCACTCCACATACCCCTTCTCCCTCCACATCTGCCACGTTTTCTCCTTCCTCGCCAATACCTCCGGATCCGTAATCTCCTCCCGACACGTCTCATTAAACCTTTCCGTCCCATCCGCCTGCACATCCGACTCCCCCCTGCCAATGATCCGGCATCTCCGTATACCGCCGCGGTCGCGTGTGAGCCTGGTCCGTCAAATTCGAGTACACCGCCCAGGAACCATAAGTTTCTGTTCAGGCAAGGGCAAGCTGTGCATTTAAAAAGTACAATTTTGCGTTCATTTAAACCGTCCCATCTCACACTGTTTACCTGATTGCTTGGCAACGGTTACACCAATTGCCATGATCCTATAGGCATTTCCACTCAGAATTGCTGTGGCTATCCAATGCACCAGCAGAATGTTCTGCACAAGGTCGAACTCGCTTTTTTTCCCACGCCACGAGTTCCCTCGTCCCATCCCTCGAGTGTTTCTGGGTTTAAATTTTCTGAAACCTCACAGTAGGCCTCGTTGGACTCACATGATCGACTTGAGCATTTCTCAAAATATGTGGAATATGCAAGAGCCGCGGAATGTTCTGTACGAGGTTGAACTCGCTTTTTTCCCATGCCGCGAGTTCTCTCATCCCCTCCCCCGAGTGTTTCTGGGTTAAATTTTGTGCAAACTCACAGTAGGCCTCGTTGGACTCACATGATCGACCTGAGCATTTCTCAAAATATGTGGAATATGCAGGAGGTACGGAATGTTCTGCACGAAGTTGAACTCGCTTTTTTCCCATGCCGCGAGTTCTCTCATCCCATCCCTCAAGTGTTTCTAAATTTTCTGAAAACTCACAATAGGCCTCATTGGACTCACATGATCCACTTGAGCAATTCTCAAAATATGTGGAATATGCAGGAGGCGCTGAATGTTCTGCATGAGGTTGACCTCGCTTTTTTTCCCACGCTACGCCATTGTTATTGCTTATCCCATTCATCTTTTATCCAGACTAGGGATTTCTTCCTCCAAATGTTCCGGAACAATTTTCTGGATATCCGAATCGACCCTTACCCCTACGGAACGCACTCATTTCGCCGAGGCGGTTGCCAATGGCTGAGATACATATTGCCGTTGGGGCTTGATTCGAATCTGCCATTGGGGCGGCTGGAGTACCGAGTTCAGCAGCTTTACAATCGTGAAATACCTCATCTCTTATGTGGATGATCCTTCTGAGCGGCGGGAGGACTATATGAATCTGAATCGTCCACCGTCCTTAAAATGCTTTAGCTGTGGTAGAACCTGTCACTGCATTTAGTTGTTTAATCTATCTGGTTTTTGTCGAGTCTCTGCTCCGTTCGTTGTTTCTGAAAACACTGAGTGAATGAAACGAAATTGGGTGGTGCATGAGATCTAAAATGACTTCGAATTGAATGTAACAATGACAAAGTAATTTACTCCTCATCCTCATCGGCGTCCATCTCCCCGGCATCGAGAGCCTTCAATTTGCGGTACTGAGCTACAATCATCGCAGGCTTCGTCATTTTGTAGTGAATTTGAGGTTATATTATTGGAATTTATCAGAATTGTGCTCAGCAACGACCGAATAATAGTGGCTTATGAGCTGAGTGTATTTGAAGGAGAAGTTTCTGTGAAGGGAAGTAAGCGGAGCGACGAGTCCATTTCAGATTTGATACAGAGTACTCCCAAATATGCGCGGATGGACCAGCAGAGAGCAACATTCCACTGTACATCTTCATAAGTATTGTCATCATCGGAGCGGTAACAGTTAATCCCGCAAAGTGATAAATAGAAAGAGGAGCCAGGGGTGTACTCGAGCTCTTCGCTATGCTCATCAGAATATTGTGCATTCTGGCAACGACCATTGGTCTGCATATTGCATCCACGGCGCCAAATGTTGCGGACTTTGACACTGAAAAACCAATTTCGACCAACAGTTTTGAACTGATGCTGAGCTCCAAGGCACTGCGCAAGGCACAGAAGGTTCTCCATCACTTTCCCACCCTTGCACTGAAAATTCAATGGTGTTACTTAGATCATTTACTGGCTTATTGCGCTGACTGAAATATTCGCAATTGCAATCCAGAATGGACCGACATTGTCTCTTTCCCTATTCGACTTCTACTCCAGCTCGTCTGGCGCGCCATTTTCCCTGCTTATTGGATGTTCCCTTGTGGTCACTGGGGCGGCTCTCCGGCTTAAATGCTACAAAACTCTCGGGAGGCACTTTACATTTGAGGCCGTAATCAGCGAAGATCACCAGCTTGTGAAGGATGGGCCGTACAAGTATATACGCCATCCCAGTTACACAGGCGCGGTACTCGCATATATTGGCCTGATGATCTACTACGGTAGTGAGGGGACATGGTTTCGGGGATCCTTTGTTTGCGGCACTATCCTAGGCAAGACCTTTGCAGCATCCGCCACACTCGGAATGTCTCTCCTCATTTGTGGGTTGCTTGGAAGGATTCCAAAGGAAGACGAAGCCCTGAAAGTTAAGTTTGGTCCAGAGTGGGATATTTGGGCAGCGGAGGTTCCTTACGTCCTGATCCCCAAAATCTATTGATGCTGAATAGAGCGACAGACGTATGTAGCCTTGAAAGTACATACTTATGATACAATATGAAAGTACGCTTCGCTCCGACAGGACTTCAGAGGGCCGAGTCGATGAGTCGATGAAAATGCTGAGATATATAACAGTCATATGTAGCAAGATATGTAGTACATATGTGACGGAGGCGTAGAGTACGAGTTCCGTCACACGGGGGTGGCGAATCTGACTGTTGTAAGTTGTAGATTAACCGAAGAACTACTACGTTACAAGTGGCTTTATATACTACGGAAGGAGTGGCTGTGTGTGAATGAATATAAACGGAGGCAAGCAATGATGGTTGTTGACTCGCTGTACGAGCTCGTTGAATACGATAAGAAGAAGAATTAATGAGAAGTAAAGAAAGAAAGAAAAGATAATAGTAATGGATTGCGTACAAGTGTGCAATATGTATGCAGCCGTTACATACGCCCTCCAACTCGGCGTTTACCGGCGAGCTTACGTCTCTATGTTGGTGTCGCCGTTGACGGCACTGCTGCCGCTGAGACCCTCTCCGAGAGGGTTGGCCGCCTCAGCCTCCTTGGCAGCCCTGTGCTTCTCGTAGTCGTCCTTGGCTGACTTCTGCTTGAGAGCCAGCTTCGCACGCTGCTCCACGGAAAGCTTTCCCTCAACCTCTCCCGAACGCTTGAAAGTGCGCTCGCCACGCTTCTTCTCGATCGCGCGATGACGACGCCTCTCCGCTTCCAACATCAAGGAGGTCGCACGCTGTTCGAAATCGATATCGACAAGCACCTTCCCAACAGGGATGGTGGCGTGGGGATAGATGTCCGTGTCACGGACCATGAACTCCTGTAGTGTAGGCATCTCGATGCCTTTCTCAGGCCAGAGGGTAAGGTCGTTGATGGAATCGGGGTGCTAGCGCGCAAAGAGTTGACGCCCAGTTAAGATGGAAAAGAAGTTAAGGAGCGGTGATCTCTTACGGGGAGACGGTTCGCCAGACGACGAATCCGCTTTCTTGAGGTGGACATTGTTTCGATAGTTTGGTAAACTTGCGGACGATGAGCTCACGAGTACGATTAATCCAAAGAAACAAGCATAAAAGAGAGAATTCACGCACATCAAACCATGGCGGATTCATCCGGATAAGGCCGATCCATGCCGGTCCTTATGTTGGATGTACAGCTCTGGACAATCAAAGCCAACAAAACAATCAACCAATTATTCTACCCTAAGCAAGGCATTGATGATTTATGGTGACTCTCACTCGCTACTTTTATAAACGTAGAATAGTAGGTGCCTCTCGCAGCTTTCCCGGCGCGGAGAAGGGGTCGTAAATCTTTGTGAATTCTTTTGGATCTGCCCCATCAGTCTCGTCGAAGGCCGCATTGGGTCTAATGCATCCGTATGACGGTCTACATCTGATTCCTCCGAGTCCCCGCTGGATTGTGATTCCAGGCTGACGGAGATCAATCAGTTGTGGAGGCCGTCTTCAAAATCATCACGAGTCGTATTGACTTATTAAAGGAAGGAAATCCCACCCAATGTGAGCCCATATAGAGGACCCCATAAATATCTGAGGACAGGATGGATTTACAATTCCGTCATGTACTGAAAGTTGAAGTCACCAGAAACCAGTCACCGAGCGGGCCTTTTTTGCCGTGCAATTTTCCTCGGATCTAGAGTATATCACAATTGATTTCTCTTGCCCCTGAGAGACAAGAGCATTTCAAGAGCATTTGATTCTGAGTCAATCACTATGCAGTTGTGTTCAGTGTGTCATGGGGACCCTTTCCGGCCGAATGAAGAAATTGAACTGCTGACGGTCACAAGTGGGCGGCCTGGGCCACACACAATTTTTCAAGGGACTAATCTGCCGAGGTTTGACCAAGGCATCAACTTCAAGCAAAACTGTCTCTTGGGAATTTTTTCCCGTGGCTTTTGCAGCCGGACGCTCAAAAAGATGAATTGTTAGCGTCAACGGCACGGTCGGCGGGTATGTTCGCAGCTTTCAAGGGTGCTCCAATCGTCTCTCGCTTTGCTCCGAATTCTTCTGAAGATGGTGCACGTAAACGTCCCCGTTTGAACCCGATTTTTGTGCAAATTTCATACCACGGCTGTGGCTGAAGCTGTGGGAACCACAGTCAGTTCACGGGGCTCGATATTGAAAGTGGGGAATCAAACGAGAATCGCTTTGAGGTTTGATCGCCCCATTGTGTTCCGCAGAGCCATTTTTAACCACGTGCCTCACAGTGGCATTTTGAACCCCGTGCCTCACAATGGAGCCCACCGTCCAGTGCATTATAATGTATTTTGGCTGTGTTCAGCAAGGATAAGAGAGCGCTTGACGTATTTAAGGTTCCTTGAACAGACGCCCTGCATTCCGGATTTGAATGCCCTGCCAGTGAGGGCAATGAACACAATCAATTTTGAACCCCATGCCTCATAATGTCTTCCAGCCGTGTTCCGCAGGGATAAGGGAGCTATTTTGCACCACGTGCCTCACAATGACATTTTGAACCCTGTGCCTCCCAATGGAACCCACTATTGAGTGCATTATAATGTATTTCGGCTCCTTTATTTTCTTCGTGCAAAAGTGGAATGAGTACGAATTTTAAGCTGGAATAATGTTCCCCATGAGGCAATAAGTCCTCGAGGACGCTTATCGGAAATTTAACCACCGGCGACTGCTGTTGTACAATATCCTTTGAATTTTCCAATTCTGGGCTCATTTTCTCTGCATACCCTTTGCACACGAGGCCCGCTATGGGAAAAATCCATAAGCAGTGCGCGCACGACATCCAGCATGCTGAGATATGCAGAGGGCAAAATATTTCTGCAGTCATCTGCCACACTAAGCCATCTAGGCAGAAATAATATTTGTCCTTTGATCGGCTGAATCGAGCTTCGCCCAGGATATAATATTGTGGTCACTAAATTTACAGTTCGGCTGAATCGAGGCAAGCAAAGAGCACAATATTGTTCCTAAGATAGGCTGCATCCACATGAACACGGCGCAAACGTAAATAGCATATACTTGACATGAAATCAATACTGTGAAAGGGCTGAGGCGGAGTTTGAAATGTTTTCCTTTTCTCTCGCTCTGGGTTCAATTCAATTCATTTGGGAAAATTACAAAGGGAACCCGTGTTCAGGCTCGTCATATCTAAAATTCTGTCCCTTCAGAATTTCCCGTGAGTGCCTGAGAAATGAGTATTGGATAGTCGAATTTAATTGAGAATTGATGGTATTACACAGCCACAATGATCCCGCGCCCAAAATTTCAAACTCAGCGTCAGCCCTTTGACACAATCCGAGAAGTACCAGCCTGCCTACGGCAACAAGCTCGCCTTGTTAGAACACTGTAGGCAGGCTGGTCACGAGCCTAACTGTCCAGTAGACAAACGACCTTCAACGGTAGAAACTTTATTCGCACTCACATATCAAGCGGGCACTGTGGTCTTCATAGATCGGGGTTTAGACATCTCGGTTGTGCATCTTTGTTGACTTCGTCAGAAGTGTTCAATGAGAATCTTCACGTCTCCTCCCTCTATGCAACTGAAGGATTCACCAGACGGCGTTCAGAGGGTCCCTAGAACCGGCCGACGTCCTAGTAGTTCCGCCGATGGGCGGCTAGGCGCATTGCTATATTTGGCTAGGTGTCTATATTTACCTAGACTCACGCGAGTCTTGTTGGCTAGCCACATGCCGAGTTGATGTCTGTTGAGGGAAAACTCTCAAAACTGGGGCTGTGAGATGAACGAGGGTCTGCAACTCAGAAAAAAGCCAAGATGGGTCAAATTAACATCCAGGCTACTTAATAGGAAGTATTGAGACGGACCTGGATGCCCAACTCCATTCCAAGATCCTGGCAACTCCTTCAAAAAATCCGACTATTACCGAGACTGAAATTGGATGATTTGAGATGACGGTCTGCAGAGCGATCAGAAATGAATAAATAAAATCTCAAAATACCTCTCAGAATGAAGTATTGTATAGTCAAAAGGCCCGTGTCTGGTTTCAGACCAATAGCATGGGTGTGTCATGTACCGCGACGGTGGCCAGCATGACTGACCTAAAAAAGCAGTCGTGCATTCCTGAGTGCTTTACAACAGCCCATTGCCATCAGGTAGCATCACAGCAAGAGGCCCAGCATCTGGGGATCAGAACGAGCCCCAAAGGTCGTGGATCGGTGAAGAAATGATGGAGAAATGGCGATGGCAAGTGAGGCGAACGGTCCGACGTCAAGAAATTGATGTCCCCACGCTTCGGATCCCGATCCGCGATGCCGTAGCTTTCGATCAACCGATCATTTTCGGCTAAAATTTGGTCTGAACATTCGTTGGAGGTCCCACTTTGTTTGTACATTATGCCCAGTCATAATGATCAATCCCTGACTCTCGAGCTCTCAAGTGGCCAACTAGGTAGGGTGGCCAAGTACCTGGTCCGAAATAGTACAGTGATACAGTGATAAAGCAGGTAGGGCCAACGCGGCGCCGCCCGCAGGCTCGACTCCTCATTTTTTTTGCGGAGCTGCTGGGTGAGCGGGTAGGTAGGTATCATTACACGGCCGGTCCGAATCACGAACGCCGGTTCCAGGAATTTTCCCGGTGTACAAGCAAGCAGGTATTAATACACCATCGTCCCTGGACTCCATCTGCCATCTAAGCCAAGCTCGCAGACCCGACAGGTCACCCCATGCCCCACAGTAGAGCGTCAATAACAGAAAGAAGTATAATCTGGAACTTGCCAGTCAGTTCACCTCATCCACGGATATACGGCGTCTTGTAGAAAGCCTGAAGGACTTCATGTACAAATTTACCAACCAGCACAAACCCAGGAGCCAATACGTGCTCAATAAATGAGTAGAAGACGGCAAGATTGTATGATAGCATGTAACATTCAGTCTAGAGCTTATCTGAAAGCCAATGGGACACACTGGATGAGATGCAGGTCAGATTCACATGAGCTGTTAGTTTCAAAGTTATGTGATATTGAGGCACTAAAAAAATGCTGGTGCATTCTCCAGAGATTTAGAATACATATTTCAGACAGACTACATCGAGACCGTCAAATGACGGGAATCGTCGACGCGCACGCGTTGTTTGGTCGTGCTCGAATGATAAAAGTAATGCCGGCTGCCCGGTCCGAACCCTCGACCTCTGGCACCGATCTAAACTTCTCGTTGAAGTTGTCAAATCGCTATGAGAACGAGAATATGAAATGGGTAAACTGCAGTATCCAACGAGACGAGGGAATTGGCAAGGGTGTATAGTGATACGAGGGGAGTTGAAATAGGTAGTGAAGGGAGTATTAAGGATCGGGTCGGAAGGAAGGATGAAATGAAGATGAAACGGAACGTCCGATCGTTGAGTTGCAACGATGCTAGTATCCATCACAGAAATCCAGAGGTGTCATATCTCGACGGCCCCAGACATCGCGTCTCACGGTCAAACGACCTCTCCCATAGCTTCCATGCTGTCCGCCCGCCGGCGGCGTTCACGTGGAGGCAGCGTGAACCGATAACGTCTATGGAATGGACCGCCCACCGCACGCAGGCCGCGCTCCCAGGCCTCAACTAAACCCTTCTCAGAGCTATTCGCACCGCTGCCGCTTCGCCTGTGGCTTTTGACGCGAGGGGAGGATCGCAAGTCATCGTTCTCTTTTGCATCACCAGCGGCAGCGGAAGGCGATGGCGGGAGAGGAGGCGCGACGCGGTCGTACTTTCCCTCCTGCTTGAGATGATTCCGACACGCTGCGCGCGCCCAGCGTATCGAAACCTGCGTTAAGCGTGGTATCCACCCCTCCATCTCCGCCTCGTCAGTCGGATTCGATTTGCCCGCTTCGCCCTCGGTATCGCTCGAGCGCATTCCAAACGCACAGGCGTTGAAGACCCGCACGGCGCTCCGTCGCATGCTCTCGTCTGCGTATCGATGGCCTTTGGTAAGCGCGAACGTCCGGAGGTGTGGGAGGTAGCGGAGGGCGCATGCCAGTTCACTGAGTGGCTTCTATGTCATAAAACGACATCAGTGTCGTGCACATCGCGGGGACGGCATAGAGCGGAGAGGAAGAAGAATAGTAACACAGCCGGTACAGTATAGTAGGGTTCCTTGGATACCCACTTTGATGTTTCTGATGCCAAGTCCGCAATGCAAAGAAATTAAATCTGGATTTAAGTTTGTACATACTAGAACTTATAATGAGCTATACTGCCTCGAAATTTCACAATTTAAGTGTGTAGAATGTAGCCAGATAAAAAAATTGATCTCAACGGCCGAACAGTCACACATCGGGTTCCTTGGATAGCGTGATGTCACACATCATCATTCTGCCCCATCGGCTCCTGTGGGTTGACTTTTGGCGGCTATTCCCGTAGCAGTCGGATTCAGGGCGGGATAGGTCGGATTTGCGCGGGAGGCCGGACAGCGGCGCGGCTGGGCGCGGACAAAAGAAGGACGATCACTTGTCAACAAATGTATCACGTGCCCACGAAGGTGTCACGTCTTTTGTGTGCGCGATCTCATTTTAGATGCATCAATCTCGGCCGGATTGCCCGATTTTTTAGAGGAGATTGCAGCCAAGAAGTTTGACCTTAATAAGGGAAATAGTTCAGGTCAATAGTGGCCCGATTAATGGACAATCAACGAGAAGGAAAGTGATTGATGACCTGATTAGGCAATGAATTAGACCAAACGACCTTCTCTTCCAGCACCGACGCGTCTATGCGCTTGAAATTAATTCAGAACACGAGGCTTCGATATAGGATGTATTTCGTAACAAAATTTTAACCTGGGATGACGCTCGGGAGTTTTAAAAAAAAATAATACCCAAGGATGTCTCACTATCCAAGGAACCCTACTATACTGTATAGACACGACGGGGCAAAATCGAAGATAAGAGGTCGCGGAGACAAAGACTCACTTTCCCGAACGCAGTAGTGCACATAAAGTGCAAATCCTCCAGCTTGGGCACGGAACGGCACAGGTCGCAGAAGAATGCCTCGTGCCCCGCGCGTGGCTCTGGAACGTGCACCCAGAGCTCTAGACTCGTTAGACCGGGAAGACTGCGGAGTGCCGCGCACAAGGCCGGGGTGCGCGCGGAGTAGAGAGGCTCGCACATCAGGTCGAGGGTTGTGAGATCGGTGAGGGGCGTGAGCGCGATACTTCGAGCGAGCTGCTGCACGATCCCAGAAAATGCATCTAGCTTTCGTGGAAGCGTGAGCCCGAGCGCGTCGCCCTCGTCGGGTGACATCCAACGCTTGAAGTTCCATGCCAGGCGGAGGTACGTGAGCGTCGGGTGTGCGGCAAGGAAGGTGGCAAAGGGCATAACTGGTGGCGCAGCGAGCGTGAAGTCACTATTGTAACCGAATGCGCCCAGTGTGAGCGAGTTGAGATGGGGCCACCGGCCTTCCGCTACCCGATCGATGGCAAAAAGTCTGCTGGAAGCAGAGAAAGAGCAGAGGGTGAGCTCCGTCAGATTTGGGCAGCGGTTAAGTAACATCTCCCAGAGCTGTGTGGGGAGATCCTCGCTGGATGGAAACATGTCTGTAAAGATTACAGAAGGCTGAAATGGGTAGTAATTTCCAAGGATGCCTACATACCAGTTTCACCAAGGTTATGTCTGACTGAAAGAGAGAAAACCGCCAGATCGCTGAATTTGAAGAGCTATAGCAAGTTAGGGTACGGTGGCAATGCTTGGCGCTGATGGCGCACCTCGCCCTCAGGATCCAGCGCCTGGAATCCGACATTCGAGAACAGCTCTTTGAGGTCTGGACATCTATGGGGAGTCAGTAGCGTTCATTATCAGGGAAAGGGAATGACGCACAACCTGCGCAACGTGAGCCATAGCTCGTCGCGCGGCATTTCCAGCCCGTCCCAGTCAAATGTCCGAAGATGTGTCAGCGTTCCCGCGATTTCGCAGATCATTCTCGTCGCCCATTCCTCGCTCAGCGGCGTGTCTCTTGCCGGCCACGCAAGATAGTAGTTTGGGCGCACTACGAGTTTGTGAATATACGCACACAGATCTGGCCGTTGTGTGAGCATCCGAAGCCCGGAATCGCAGGTGCGGCTTGAGCGGAGGTGCACTGTCCGATAGAGCTCGGGAATGAGCAACATCCGGACACGCGATGACTGTCAGAAGAGCTTTTTTGAGTTTGCCCACATCTCGACGCATGATCACGCACCGTGAGGCTGATCTTGAGGATGTCCTTTGGGTCTAGATGCTCCGCTATGTCGCGCAAAACGTCCTCGGGGAGGGACATACTCGGTCCTGAGGCTTCGAAGAGGAAACTGGCGGGCTGGCGAGGGAACAATGGGACTCCGAGCAGGGGAACCTTGCGATTTCGACGGCGCGCGCACGAGATTGAGGACGAGACTTCAACAGCTTCCAGTGTGGACGCCATAATGTGAAGCTGCTGGGTCAGGGTAAAGAAGGTTTAGGCGTACGTGACGATCAGGCCGCTGTTTGCTTAGGCGTCTTGTGGGCGTCTATAACTTGTCTATAACCGAAAAATGAATCGTGTGTTCAAGACTACCTTTATACTAAACTACTTTATCTTGGCTGTGCGCACGTAACCGGTGTATGAAGCTGTTAAGTTGCTGTTAAGTGAGTGTTAAGTGCTGTGCATAACCACTGCAATGCACCGCAAATTTCAAACTCCGACACATGCTTGGAATGTGGTCAGACACCTTACACTAGACTGACCATTACGTCCCCAGGTATCTCTTTTAACGTATTAGAGCAGAATTTTAATTTGTTTCCAATTGCCCTTTAACAACCTATTTAGAGCGAGAATCAAGCGAGAATGTCTCAAAGCCCTGCGATGTAAAGGAATCTGGAAAATTTGTCCTAGATATTTTATTGTATTTAACACAGTTCCTCCCGCAAATACTTGTACTCAATCTTCTCGATGAGCTGCTTAGCGGTAAGTGAGGACCTTATCAGTCTCTGTTACAGACCAGAAACGGATGACGAACAAGTATCCGTATATGGTCTGTTAGTAATCACGGCCCCATCAGGAAGACACCTACTGATTTTTGAACACCGCGTCGTGGCGTGTACCTTCCAGCGATAGATCTAGAAATATTTGGAGACATAGAAAACTCGAAAATAGTCAGGGTTCTCGATCATCTCTAAGCAGTTCATCGAGTGCCTGTGATGATAGGTGATCAACTTGCCAAGGCAAAATTTTTGATCAAATTTCAGGCTGAGTTCGTATTGAGATATTGGCCCTCTGTATCGCTTGACTGTCGCTGTAAGAAGTGATTCTATATGCCTCCTGTATGCGTATGAATATTCCCTGATTTATCCAGCGCCTTCCAGCTGCGGTAGAAAGGAAAGAACGCCTGGCTGCACAGCCACGCAATTGCGTAATCAGTCGGTGTCTTCCTGAGAGGTACTTTCGAGTTTTCTGTGTCCCCAAATATTTCTAGATTTATTGCCGGAGAGTACCTGCCACGACACGGTGTTCAAAAGTCAGTCGGTGTCTTCCTGATGGGGTCGTGAGCCGGCGAGGATACGCCCGTAACGCGCATGCTGGATATTACTTCGGCCCCGAGCCACACAGCAATTAGCTCAGTGGGTCGGCTCAGAAAGGGAACCAGGCTCAGTCCAAGCGTGGCTGTTGCAATCTGGTCCAAGGCGGTGAAGAAGTTGTCCACGACACATAGAGATTCAGTGCTTCAGAATCCTGAGGCATTCAGGGTGCGAGTTTGGAGGCAACAGCTGCAGTGGCAATTCCTTCCGACAGGGAAGTCGAGGGAAGATGTTGGTATTGTAATCCAACATGTCCCCATTTGTGCTGACTCCGTTTCCGAAAAAATGAAGGACATTCCGGCTGCTGACGCGGTCTTCACCACCATTGAACAAGCTGGTCACATTGATCCCCAATACCGTGCGGTAAGATTCCCCACACTCTCCAACGCCTTCATCTGTTCATTTGTCTATATAGATCACCAAAATGGGAAAGGTGATGTACCAAATTTCCGAGATAAAGGAAGTTCTCCGAGGGGACGCTGAATACAATTTCCGCGACCGTGCGAAGAAGTTGGTAGTCAAATGGGGCTTGTAGGATCTCAGCACAAGAAACGCATGATTGAATCAAATTTGTACCCAAACATTCCACAAATGGGAGATAGAATTAAAAGAAAAAAAGATTAAGTACAGTATCCTTGGATACGCACTTTGATGTTTCCACTGCCGAGTCTGAAACGCAAAGAGATAAAATCTGGATTTAAGTTTGTAGATACCAGAAGCCATGGGGAGCTATGTTGGATAATTTCACCAATTACGTGCATGAAATGTAGCCAGATAAAAAATAAATGCCCTCGACAGCTGATCAGTCACATGTCGGGTTCCTTGGATAGCGTGACGTCACACATCAATCTCATCCTCCTCGATGTCGTCTTCCTCGTCATCTATGCCTGGGAGCTGCGGCTTTCTGCCCAGCTTTGGCTTCGAAGACAAGTCCTTCTTCCTGGCGCCCAATTCGATCAACCCAGTGCACTCCTTCTCCCACTCCTCGACAAGCACCGCGTGCTTCTTCTTCATTTCCGCCCACTCTTTCTCGATCTCGTCCCTTGCTTCCTTCATTCGCTGTCTTTCCACCTTCTTCGCCTCCTTCCCAGCCTCTCTCGTGCTCCGATTCGTCTCAATCTCCCCCACGGCCTGGAAGAACTCGTCGGAAGACAGGCATTGCGCCTTCCCCTTGAACAGCCGTGCCCGGTCGGTTGCCGACTTTTCCTCTTGCTGGTGAAGGGCCTCATTCGTCTTCCGCAGTACCATGTTCTGGTACACCATGGTGGCGTTCGCCTCCTCAATAATTCGGTCTCGGACTTCGACATTTTGGCGCGCAAGTGCGAGCTGTTTTTGCAGCGCTGCAACATCGGCCTCGAGCTGACCACGAGGTTTCCAGGGGTCCTTGCTGGAGCCAGGCACCGAAAGTGCCCAGTCTGGAGTCGGAACGGAGCACGGGACGTCCTGGATGACGGGTGAGAGGATGGGATTGTTGTAGGATTTGATTTTGGGGCTGCTGAGGAGAAGGGAAGCTGCTGATGAACCACCGAGGTGCGCATACAATGATCTGACCTGCTCCGAAGGTGACAATAATCCAGGGTCAATATTGGCAAGCCGGTCATCGCTATCTCCACCCTGTCGCCCCGTCGGCGTCTGCGGAGTTCTCGCAAGGTGGGAGGGGGAGAGGTCGAAATGCGTGGGTGGATATACGCGCATTGCCTGCATAATGGCCTTCACGGGACTGGGCTGGGGCATTGGGAACTCCGCACGTGTCGATGTTGCCACGCTAGGCTTCGTCTGTTCCTGTGTGACGAAGTTTGGATTGAAAGGTACAATACCAGTGACCCTGAAGGCTGCGCGTACTGTTGACTCGTCGAAGGCTTCAATATACGCCAGTGCCCAGACAGAAAGAAATTCCGCCTTTGACACTTTGCGCATCTTCTCGGTCTCAAACGCGATGATCTTCGATTGCCAGCACGACTTCATCTTCGCGAAACACATGACATCGAGCCCCTGCAGGGCGTGGGTGCAATGTGGGGGATACCCAAGTAGGATGATATTGTTCTCCCGGGCGAAATTGACGAATTTCTCCGTGTAGTGCGAGCTATGGCCATCAAGCAGAAGCACCCGGAGAAGTCCGTTGGCCTCGGCCTTGGTCGCTGGGTCAAAGACCTTCGTAAGCCACAGGAACCCGAGCTCCCCGTTTGTCCACCCATTGGTGGATTTGGCAATACTGCGTGTGTCGGAGCCAGGCGAGTCTCGTCCATTGCTTACAATTGCTGAGACTCAAGACTCACAAAGCATGAACAGTGTTCCCGGTCCCCCACACTGTCTGGAAATTGATGCCGGGGAAGATGACCATCGGCGGCACGACCATCTTCCCGTCGCCACGTATGTCACCAATGCGGTGACGTTCTGGCGGCTTGCCCCGCCCTGCTTGTGCTGGGTCTTTGTTCCCCGTGCCCCAACCACCCGCTCCTTCCCCGTGTAACCCATTGGAAACCCAGTCTCATCCATCCCATATACCCTGTCTGGTGAGACTCCCATGTCCACGATATATTTCTGCACCAATGCCACCCAGGATCTGACAGCTTCGGGATTTAAGCTGCGCGCACGTTGGGTATCAAGTGCCTTGCTCCAGAAGGGACGAAGTTCCTGGTGGCATAATAGAGGTAAAAACACGAAAAATGGCCGACTTGTCCAGCACATTGTGAGCCCAAACCTACATCAATTCAGGCCAACCAAGCCATCATTTGGGTCTACTTTCAGAGCACTTTCATGCTGTGTTCACCATTCCCAATAAGTGACCAATTGAAAAGGCAATTTTTCGGAAAATCACCATATTTTTTATTACAAGCCAACGGAACTGGCAAGGTTTGGATTAAAATGCATATAAATTCCCAGAAATGCTAAATGCAGGTGTCTACATCTTATTTGAAGTGATTCGGACCAGAAACATCCCCAAACGGCCGCGTGCAGAACTTTCCGTCGCCACTGTATCAAACTGGAGGGCTGTTGTGGACTGGATGGATATCAACCCACACCTCCCTGTGGACAATTCCAAGCTGTCTCATCCACAGGCATCTGACATTCTCTCCATTGTCAGGGTGATGTGGAGAATTGGCATTACATGAGCAAGCTTGGCGAGCTCGATCAACCACAGGGCTGTGCGTATGTTACGTAGTGTACGCGCGTCTTCGGATCCTCATCCGTTTGCCTTCGTACCACCACCATCTGTGTACTTACCAGGCCAAATGTTCTCTTGCTAACACACCAAACTCATCCACACCTGGAACGGAATATTCGTCCACTCGACTTTTATATAAATCAAGATCACAACAAAAGGATTTACCAGTTCGGGTGCAGAAACATGCCAATTACTTTGAGTAACTTCAAATAACTTCAAGTTACTTCAAGTTACTTGCAAGTTACTTGCAAGTAACTGGGCCCGTTCGAGATTCTGTCTATCGGCGCCAAGATTGAAAAAGTCAAGATCAAAACGGGAGGCGGCAAGAGGTGTCCGATTCGCTAGCCGAGCACACCATCAACAGCACGTGCCCGAAAAGCACCTTCCATATCGGGCTCCGTCTCCGTTTCGACGTCTCGCCGGTGTTGCATTCCATTCAGATTGTATGCACGACGTATGCTGCAGGAAAATATGAAAATATTTACATGAAATTTATAGATGTATAAGTATGTGAGGGAATTTTTCTAGAAGCCTCCGGGTTGTAATAATTAATAAACAAGCTTCCTAGCTTTTGGCGTGCACTATGCGCGGGTCGATGTCAGAGCTCGACACTTGTGAAGTACAGTATCTAAATGCGTACCGAAAAATGATGTGTACCGAAAAATTACAGAAAGATGGTTCTATTTATGATTAACGACTGGACACTGGCCCCCGAGAAAAATTCCATTTGTTGTAATCAGTGCTAGGTATATTCTACACAAATCCAGGGTTGATGCAAGGGCGGGTTGTGCCAGGAGAAAATCATCTTTGCAATCGGATTTTGATGAAATCACAAACAAACTGCTGCCATGCACGGATAAACCCAGCACTCATGCGGTGTTCTTATCCAGAGGGTGGGAGAAGGTCAGAATAATGAATTTGTATAGCACGGACAGGGTTTCTGCGCGGACCTTGACCATGGCATGCGTGAGACGGATGCCAAGCCGATCAAGCATGTCAAGGTCTGTGACCAATTCGTCCTCCTCAGCATGCGTGAGAGCTTGCTGAGCTTCTCGGGCAGCATGTCGGGACACCCGTCCGTTTGCGCGATGCCATGCGGTGGTGGGTTTCACACCGTGACGTGCGGCGGCTTCAGAAACTGTCTGGCCATGCCGAATTTCCCGTGCAGCAGTGTCAATGGCGCGTTCCCGACGTAACCGAGCATCTCTTCGGTTCTCTCCCGCCGTTCCAGGCGGACGGCCACGAGGACGTGTTCGGGCCATTCTGCGGTTGTCCGAAGGTGGTGGTATGACAGCAAAGCGCGTCCAGTCACGCCATATCACATTTTTCGTTACAGGTCGAAACAGGAAATCCGGTGATCACACTTAATGGCGAGTGTTCTCTGCGCCATGTAGGACTACCAGCTGGAAATTTTGGGTGTCCATACATTCGATGTCATAGAAAACAAATTTGAAGGCCCCATCTTCCCAAAAGATAATCCTATTTTTTTATTCACGAAATAGCACTAAGTGTTTCGGTACGCATTTAGCTATTGTAGTTCGGACACATCACTCTGCGGGATTTGTGCTGCCAACGTGAACCGCTGTCCATGAATCCGCGGTGATTGTCCCGGCTGAATGCGATGGCGGCGGGCAAGAGTAGATTTGAAACGAAACATTCCGGGGATATTGGGATGTACAGTGTTCATTTATGTGCAACGAAGGGGTGTATTTACACCAGAATTGGTGGTTTGTTGGTAGTTCACGGTGGCTCTGTTACGCGGGTCGCCGAGTGGTTTTCAGAGAGTTCAGGAGTAGCAAGACGTGTCTGGTACTCCCTATCAAGCAAGGTGGGCACCAGGGAACCAGTGGACACATCGCAGGCTGGGCGGGACACGTCGCAGCTTGTGGTCGCGTTGTGGGGGAGTGCGAATGTTTGTGACATCAACAACCCGATATGGAAGGTGCTTTTCGGGCACGTGCTGTTGATGGTGTGCTCGGCTAGCGAATCGGACACCTCTTGGGAGGCAGATTGACGCCCGTTGAAAAGAGTGTAAAGCAAAAAAGGGGAGGCGGGTATCGGAGCACCAACGTGCATATAGTGAAGAAGAAAAATGAGGCCCAAGGGGTATCGAAGATAAGGAATTTCCTTATAAGGTAGGGGGGGAGGGGTCCCTTGGGCCGTGAAAAAAAAAGTTTCATACCAACTTTTGGAACTTGAGTTTAAAGTATGTTTTGGCCATGGAAAAGCTTTAGGGATGATTTCAGTTCATTTTGCAGTCGATCTTGGCTCAAGAATGGTAACTGCAAGCCCAGTACCAGTCTGCCTGCATGCACCTACCCAGAATTCCAAGAATACAAGAGGATTTTTGACTACAGATGGATTTCAAATAATATCTGACCATCTATGTAGTTTCACAACTCACATTGGAGCATAAATTCGTTTGAAAAGGTTAGTTTCCGAGTGCCGTACGGAAGTTCGGCAGTGGTCGGAATGATCCGGTGATCGGTCATTCGGCGGGTTTCCGTTTGCACCGACAACATCTTAATTGAAGGTACTGGCCTTTCTATTGATGCAGAACTACTCATGAGCCTTGCTAGACAATTGTCAGAGGTACAGGACCTGCTCCTGCCAGCAGGAGAGCTTTTGTTGGCTTCCCCAAATGGGAATTTCCTTTTTTGGAGGGGGGGAGGGGTCCCCGATTTTGCCGGGAAAAAAGTTTTGAGGTGTAGTGTGGATTTCGCAAAAGTGATACCCCTTGATGAGGCCAGTGGCCTTTAGAGTGGCTGAACGCCGAGAGATGGCGGCCAGTGAAGGATGCAGCCGAAGGGATTTAAAATCACCGCAATCAGTCCAAAGTAGTTGGTCTGCCATAAGAATTTTGATGGCTTGAGTGAGGACCTCTGCACGAGGTCCCCTCCCAAAGCCTGGTCCACTGAATAGATTAGTTGAACGTGCCTTGCAATTAACAATAACACTCACATTTGAACACGTAGTCCGAAGAGTGCAACATCAGTGAAAGGACCCTCCACAGTCGGCCGTGGAGTAGGGAACTGTTCCTGAAGCACTTCCTTGAATTTCACTGCAGGGGGGCTGGCGAACCGACTGGAGCCAAATACAGTACGTAATGAGCGCACGAGCAGCGCAGTCGACCGAGTGCGCATTCAGATTTAGACCGTCACTGTCCATGCCGTGAACCTCTGCCATATGAGACTGCCAGGAAGCCAAGGAGTTAACACCGGCACCAGGAATGCAACGCAGTGTAAGGTCGAATAGACCACCTCGATTGAAAGAGCGGGGCTTTTATAAGATTAATGAGCACAAGAATTGAGGAATGGAAGGAGTTTAACATACTTTAACTGAGGTGGGTGCAGTGTCCATCACTGATAGCAAATGGAACCCCCACCGGCACCTCCTTCAAATCAACATGGTTAAATATCGTAAAAAAAATGGGGAAGCTGGACTGCACCCCCTACCATTGGCGGCGATGAGCAGCCCGAGTCATAATCTGTGAGTGAAATTCATTCGGATGAAATGCTACGAAACAAATCAGCTCGCCTGGCGAGTAGGAACGGTGGATGCTGTGCTGATGAGAGGAGGGAGACCTTCTGCAGTAATCTGGAGAAAGAAATTCGGTGAGAACAGGAATTGTGGTGAATGTTCAAGATGGTCCCTACCTGGGAAATGAGCGCCTCTGCTTCAGGAAACTTGACGATTTTCTTGTGAGCTCAATTCTATTTAGTCTAGCAAGACGCACTTCAACATCACTATCGCTATCTTCTGACTCAGCGGTTTCCGAAGGACGAGTGAACGCAAGGAACTCTTCTACAGGAGTGCGAGTATCAGTGTCAGGAGGCCCGACAGTACAATGGGCGTTTCGAGTGCACGCTGGATCACAAGTTGGTGTAGGGTCATCACTCAGCGAGGCAAGAATCGAATGAAGGACGCGACGTGCAAAGCAGCGATGATGGAGGACATGCATGGGAAGTCGAGCAGCCCTGTCGAAAAGACTGTCGATAGGCGCAATTAAATTGCGTAATCTGGGTGCCTCAAAGCACAAAGTCAGAGAGAATCACGCATGATAAATGGGGCGGTCGTACCAATGAAAATGAAGATACCAGCACTGAGGTGGTTGGGTGTATTATTATAAGGACTGGCACGCAACGCGGCGACTGTGAATGTGAAAGCGGTGAGGGACTTGGGATCTTCCACCCATGTACGGTTACCGGCACGGCCCTTGGGTCCCGCGAGGATCCAGGGCATTGTGTTTGGAGTACTAACCAGCTCTCCGTCGTTAGAATAAACGGGGGCAGGAGTAATAAAGACAATCTTGTTGTCTTTGCAGTGCTTCTGAAATCCAGCATTAAGTTCTTCAAAGATAGGACCGGACTCGTTCACATTGACGTGAAAGATGAGGTTGGCAGCTTGGAGGCGACGCTGGCCAACTTACAACTCGTTCCCATTCTTCTAATAATATGGTGGAGAAAGGTCGAGATTATCGTTGTAATCAGACGTGCTGAGCTGTAAATAATGGACTGAAGTTGATTCAATAAAAAAACAGAAGCAAGGGACTCACCACTTTAGGCAAGATCCCGACGGTAACAGACGCGGTGGTTAGAGTAGGAGTAGTCTCAGCAAAATCATTCGCAGTCCCCACTGGAGGACCATATGATCGAGGGGGGCCAGATTGCCGAACATTCCTGCTGCGACCGGACGAGCCAGCCGCAGAAGGTGAGGTCTGGTGCTGGGGAAGAGACCGGTGTATGGAAGCCTAGCGTTCGCGCTGAACCGTAGCAGCCGTGGGTCGCCAGACGGAGTTTGAACCGGGACTTGGAGCGGTGCGGAATGTTGGGCCGGGAGTTGGGGCAGCGACAGCTCTCGGTGTACCACATTGCTGCATTGTCCTAACTTTGGCATCTCAACTAACACGAAAAAAATTAAGGTGCTTACGGGGGGAGATCGTGAGCAGACCATTTGCGTCCACACAGGCAAAGCAGTCGCATATTCCAGAAAGACTCTGTCTGCAGAAAGTCAACAAGGAATATGCAGAGAGTGATTAAACACTAACAGAGTGGAAGGCGCCGCAGCGGTCTGAGGAAAGAGCATGGCCTGCCCCACCCCGGATAAATTGTTGATTAGAAGAGGCAACACCCTTCGGGTCCATGCCATGAGCAATCCAAGTGTGCTCACAAGCAGCACAAGGAAGTTGTGCATTTTGAAAGTCCTTCAATTGTTAGCACGCATTTGTGTTGTGAAATTAACAAGTGCACGTACTGTGTAACGGGGAGAACCATCAGAATCCTCCGAAATGAAGGTAGTGCAGTCGCAGCCTCTCGCGGTGCAGGCAGAGCGGGCACCAAGGTGTCCAGAAATGCTAGAAGGTGGCATAAAAAAACGGGGAAATGGAACACAAAGAGTGCCATCGACGACAAGGCCTAAGTAAGGTTGGCGAATTCCGGACTTGCGTGCGCTAAGCGAGACTGTATGACAGCTCATTATGAACTGTCATGAATGCCTGTCAGTCGTCATGATGGTGAAACTTATTGTGGCAGGGTAAAATCTGGCCTGAGACATTTTTTTTAACATATCATTATGAAGGATCATGGTGAGACTCACAGGGTTTCATCGTGAAATGCCGTGTTGCTGCCATAAATCACTGTGAAGTCCTATGGATCACTGTGACGTTCATCGTGATTGTCTGTGAACAGCTGTGAACAGCTATGAACAGTCATGAAAGGCCAGGATTGCCTGTGATTATCTATGACAGCCAAAGAAAATCAAAATCAATTTATTTTAGTCCAATGGCGGCCTTCATATCTGTGTCTATATTCTGCATGTTGCACTCCAGGTATTCTTTACGTCGAAAATTACCTCCTCGCCAGAGGAATTCGCATTTGAATATTGAGGATGACCGAGGGATCCTTCAATCCGTCAGCTCATCCGTGCCGGCATTTGATTCGGATCAACCAGTACAATTCCTAACACACCTCATCTTCGAAGCTCGTCCCCTCGTCTCAAACTCCTAATCGTCGTACAGCACACGGTCCGATAATTTCGTTCCTCCTTTCGCATCTCTAGCAGGTTTCGATTCCATCGTTCGCTCAGCCGGTCGGTTACGGTACGGTTTCGATTCGGTTACGGTTCGGTTCGGAGTTACGGTTACGGTTCGCGTTTTCGGTTCAGTCGGTTACGGTCACGGTTCAGGTCACGCGCGAGTCGGATGCCTCAGAAGCGAGGACTTGCGGCAGGGAGGAAGATATGAGGGTAGAGGCAAGCTAGATTGTGACAAGAACAGGGCGCGGCCCGTTTTTTTCTGTTTTTGATCCAACAGCTATTTTGGGCGCAATTCTCAACCGATTGCTCATTCGATTCGTATTGGAAATTTGGAGGGCATAGCATTCCCCAATTGCCTATGAGCACCCTAAGATGACTTACTAGCTCAGCTTTGACTGTTTTTCGGTGTTGGCCGGCAGAACATGTCGCATACTCTGTAGTGGTTCGATTGACCTAGTTTTTGGTAATGTTGTATGTGAGAGTATTGCGGAGGCTAGAAATACCGGTACTGTCCTTGTATCTTTGATGTAGTGTACATTATGAACATCGGAGCACTATGCAGGGTATGCAACATGTTCTGCCAGCCAACACCAAAAAATCAGTCAAACCTGAACCATTTGTGATTCAAAATGGCATTTCGGGGCATGTGGTTCAAAATGTGAATTAAACCATTCAATAGTGTTCAAAAGGGCATTACGAAGCATGTGGTTCAAAATGGCATTTCAGGGCATGTGGCTCAAAATGCGAATTAAACCATTCAATAGTGTTCAAAATGGCATTACGAAGCATGTGATTCAAGATGCCATTTCGGGGCATGTGGTTCAAAATGCGAATTAAACCATTCAATAGTGTTCAAAAGGGCATTACAAAGCATGTGGTTCAAAATGGTGTTCCGGGGCATGTGGTTCAAAATGCGAATTAAACCATTCAATAGACGTACCAGAGCCGCAGGTTCTGCCCCTGCTGTTGCTGTCTGATATTCCGAAACACAGCTGGAGTGGAGAAATTAAACGGTGAGAAGTATGAAGGTCCTTATCGGACAAAAGGGTTTTTGTTTGTCGATTTCACCAAAGCCTTGCAATATCTTCAGAGATCTTCAAAGATTTTCAGGTTTCTTTGAGATCTTTGAAGATCTTTGAATATATCCAAACATCTTGCATGAGGCAAGGTTTTTCATCAATCAATATTTCCGAGATCTTCAAAGATCTTTAAAGGTCTTGATGACTCAGCTTCTTGCAAGATCTTCCAATATCTCTCAAGATCTTTGAAGGGGATAAGGGCATTTGAGAGGGTGTTTTTTCACGTAGATCTTCAGAGATCTTGACCTAGAATAAATTCCGACTCCGGCGATACCCGGCGTGGTTCCGGACATGAATGATATCAGATGCCGGCATGCAACGGCTCATGCGGCATCGAGTCTCGACTTTGCTGATGAAGTCATTGCACAAGATATGGACTTAGGTTATCTGATACTTGGCTTGATCCTTTAAAACCCGCCCCGTGACACCCGAGCTGTTGTACAGCGACGTGGTAGCGGCGTCCCTCTCACGAGGTGTTTCTCCTGCTCCCGCCCTGGGGCAGGACGATAATTCTGGCAACGCCAGTGCCAATGTTCTCACTGAGCTCCCTTCTCTGACTCAAGACGTCGATTTCGGGCCCGTCGATTCCCCCATAACCATAGTAAAATCATTGATGGTGATGTTGATGTGTCGCGCTCGGCTCCCAATTCCCGCTCGCCGTCGACTGTAACTCGGGCCACCCTTGAGATGAGTAGAGAGGAGCTAGTAACCCTCGCTCGCCGTTATGAGGCCATGGCTTGCGAAGCGGTGGCCGAAGCGAGCCGTAGGGTTTATGTCCAAGCACACGCTGAACCAGAACTTGAGCATCTTGACGAAGGCGATCGTCTGACGCTCACGTCGAGCTCACAATGCGAAACCGCTGAAAGCATCGAAAATTGCAAAGGTCCTAGATGAACGGCGGCGTGGCAGAGGATGGCAATACAGAGTTCGATTAGTTGGAGGATGCTTCAATGACTGCAGTTGGATACCGGGACGGAAGCTGAAGGTCGACGGAGCAGAAGCATTGTCCATTTGGGAAAAGCAGAAGCAACTGAAAGCTTTGACCTTGTGAGCAGTGGGTATGATGAACTATAGCGGCGCGAGCACCCGTCCCCTACTCTTTGCATCTTGTAATTGTATATTGAGACAAATTCAAGTGAAATACAAGTTTATGTCCGATCGAAGCAAGTACAGCAATCCGGAGCCGGGGAGCGTTGAGGCCGACGTGGCCAGTTCGGGTGTCCAGACCATCCGCAATGAGCGCCAGCTTCAGCGCGTTGCGGTTATGTGAGGCATCTCGCGGTGCCGACGGGGGACCCTGGGGGTGTTGGGCTTCCGGTTCCGTTTGCTCCTTCCACTTGTTTCCGCCTGTCTGGGTGCTTCCGAGGGCTATACGAAAAATTTTCGTAAGTCATACTGTCACAGCCGACCCATACGAATGGTCCGGTTCGTATGCAAGAGGTGTGCGATCTCTGGATCTTGGATAAATTCCCACGGGGGACCTACCCCCCCGAATAAGGCAATCCTGAGTCAGCGGCGTCTTCTCGGCCATCAGCTGCGCACCGCCTGTCACTCGCCAGCACCGCGTCGCTGCTAACCGTTCCCCGCGTCTCATCGGCAACCTGCAAACCGTCAAATGGAAAACTAACACCTTTGTGAATAATGCACATACTGGGCCGTCAAATAATGCAAATATATCTTGGAACGCGCTTGCTCCATCGCAGCGACTTACGGCAGCGCCACTCACGTGGACAGATCAACTTCCAAGATCCAGGTCTCGCTCGCCTCTTGTTCGTATGGGTTGTCACACCCCAAATCCCCACACGAAATGAATGAAATCAAACACTAGTTCCGCACCGTTTAGACTCAGTGGATATTGGGGGCCTGAATGTCAAGGGCTGCACAATTTTGAAGATATTTGCCACCAGACGCGGATGATGGCACGTGACGTGAATCCCAGTAAAATCAAAGCGATGACGCAATGAACCGCGGCAGCCTCGGACATCACGTTCCGAACCTTGAACTACCCTCGAATTCTACGGTGTTTTGGGGCACAAAATATAGATCTTAAGAGACAACAAGGAAGGAATGGAATTCCCATTCATTATAGCAGCTTGAACCTAAAAAAAAGAAAGAAAATTGAGCGAAAAATTTAAGAAAAATGAATAAGTTTTTTGAAGGCCCCTTGAATTTCGAACTCCGGCCCAGCCCTTTTGACAGCTTCGAGAGTTACCAGCCTGCCTACGGCAACTGGCTAGCCCAATTATTGCTGTAATTTCCGGAGGCGGTCAAACGATGTGACATCCTTGCACCTAGCTTCCTTCAGAACCCACAAGAATACATCAAATGGCAGAAAAGATAATCTCACGCTAATCAGGAAATTTCAAAGGCAACTTCCAAAAGGTGCGGTGCTCGTCGACTTTTGATGACAGCTCCCCTGGAAGAGAGGAATCCCAAGGCGCGGGGGCTTTTCTCCTCTCAGGTTGTTGAACAATAAAGGGCGGAACGAAGGAGTTCTGAGTGCACGACTGACCTGATGCGGTCGGTAGACTAGGTTTTGTTCAGAATCGTGCTGGCTATTATCTCAGCACGTCGGACTCGAGAACGGGATTTTAATGAATGCCCAGGGCAAGTTGCGCGTTGAGACACCTAGCACATGCTGTCACTAGTGGTTCGGCCGCCTTCAATGTTTTTTGATTGCCACTAGAAGCTGTTAGGCGGGGACTCCTAACGTGTTCGTGTCACGTCTCACAATTCATGGTCGGTCTTGAGAAGACTGAAGCAAAATGGGGGGAAGCATCACGCTCGATGGTAAATTCAAGCCGGTAATTCCGGTGAAGATCGATTTCTAAAAATTAAATTTGGCAACTTTTGTTTGAGACCACCTCTTCATGAAGTCGTCGTCATGGGCTGTGTCGTAAAGTCTAACGACATTAGGCTGAACGGATTGGAAATAAAGCCTCATCAGAATGGACAGAACTCAAATTACAGTCCTGAGCTTCCCGTGAGCGAGGCTTTTAATTGAACTGATGCACAGAACTCAAAGGACTGTAATTTGAGTTCTGTGCATCAGTCCAATTAAAAGCCCTCTTCTGGGGTAAACCACTGTCCCGAGTTGCTGGCCACTGCGCGGTGTTCTCGGCACGCCCACGGTCGCGAATCCGAATGCGCTGCCACTCATCCAACAAACCCCTGACGATTTTTTCCACTTCGCCCACCATGTCTAGTTTCGTTCCTGTTCATGCCGATCGTGGTCCCGACCCGGCGCGAAATATCAGTTCGTACGACGAGTTCCTTACAACCGTAGTTCAAATGTAGGCACTGGGACCATGTACGGTTTCGTGCCATTCTACCGTCGATGGGGCTGACAAAGATAACACAGATTGTCAGGTCGTTGGGACGTTGGTGAGTATGCTGAGTCTACGCATCTACCTAATTATGAACGATGCTGATTGGACAACCAGTTGAAGGGGAAACCGCTTGCTGATGTCGAAACTCGACCGAACAACAATCTTGTCGACACGGTAGCTGTAGGCGCTCGTGCAGCTCAATCGCCGCTCTTGCAGCGTACTTCAACGGTCCCGAAAGTATCACTAGAAAGTTACCCCCATGCTATCTGCGGGGGAAATCAAACTCACGCCGCCAACACAGCCACAACGTCATCACAATGACTCATAGAACCAGGGAAGTTCTGAGCTCGGGAGGTCCCGCGTTCGATTCGCGATGATGTCAATCTCATTTTTCATTTTTGGCACCACGCAGTGGGCCTCCGCGGCGAGCGGTGAGCCCCGCGCAGCGGTCGGGGTCTGGGGTGGAAAACCCCAGCCACCCGGGCCGGCGCCCGTAAGACATCACGAACAAAAATCAAATAAGGTGGAGGTCGTGGGAAACCAGCACCTTTACATAAGCAGAGTGTGACAACTTTAATTCCCGTGAAACAAGGGCATGTAAAGAGATTCTAGCCCCCAAGAAATACTCTAATAAGTAATACAAGATGTTCCTAGCAGAGATTTTCTTGAAAATCTTTACCATGAGGGTGAAATAACCAGTTCTTTCCTTTTTTGGAAATCATGTTCCAATCACATTATAACTTCATTTGGCGCAATGTTTGCTTCTCCGAAGCAAAAAATTGAAATGATTATGTAATCAAACACGTGACTTTTCACATGGCTTAGGAAACACGATGCGGCTGCATTGCAGCCTCGTTTCGGCTGCACAAACCACTCTTTCCACAACTCCCTCATCCCTACACTCAAGACCAATGGGCAGACAATCAAGAAAGAAGAAAGCAAGCATAGCTAATGCTAGAAAAGGGACTGCAGCACTCAGAAGTATGTCCAATGTTATAAGTCCCCTATCTTTCTGATCCTAGTCTCTAGATAGAGTATCTAGCAGAGAAACCACAGCGGAAAACACTATTCAGCCAGAGACTGAGAGCCTACATACAGGAGACACAGAATTTCTGGCAGTGAACCCTGAAGAAACCACTCAGGCTACAGAATGGGACTTTGCACTCGGTGAAGAGCTCCCTGATACAGAATGTATGGAATTGCAGGAAGACCTCGGAGATGAAGAAGACATTGAACTTGTCCATGAATCTGCATTTGATGCATTCACAAAGTTTCTCCAGGATGCTCAGGTTGCTGCACGGAAGCTGGAACAGCAGCAGAATGGGGGAAAGAGGAAAAGAGGACCTTACACTGGCAAATCAAAAACAACACAGTGGCGAGAAAAAAAGGCGAAAGAGAGACTCAGAGGGCTTGGATATCACAATCTGAAGGACTTGTTTGCAGCCCAAGCTGAAAAAAAATCCAGGCTGAACTCCAAATCTGATGATGGAGAATTGGACAGAGAAGTAGGTTTAAATTACACTTGCTTTACAAAAATTTAATAGAACCCAGGAAGGCACTGTTTCAGAGCCAGAATTATCGGAGCCAGAGATCACTGCTTCAGAGCCTGAAATATCAGAGCCAGAAATGGCAGAACCTGAACTATCAGAGCCAGAGATTATTGCTTCAGGGCTACAGATGACAGAACCTGAAGTATTGGAGCCAGAGATTGATGCTTCAGAGGAAGAATCATTGGAGCCAGAATTCGACTCAGAACCAGAGCCAGAGCTGGAGAAATGTATGAATCCTGTGAATCTTGCTCATATCAGACTCAAAGAAATACTTGAGGCAATCTCAGATGATACAGCACCCTCTGATAACAGCCTTGAAAGTTTCTCAGACAAGGCACTCAACCAGCTCAATTACAGGAATTTTCCTGCTTTGCAGCGGGCTGCAGCACGACTAGAGCTGGAAAGCAAAAATAAGGATCATGATCTTGTATTTCGAGGAAGAATTCTTGCAATGTGGGCGACAGTAACCCTGTATCTTGACCAGACTCTATCATACACATGGAAAAAAGCTTCAATGGTTATTGCAAAATCTCAGGGCCATGGAGTCCATCTAGCACGCAGAATTCGAGACTGGCTGCATACCTATCTTGCAACAAGTAAACTTCCAATCCATAGAATTGGTCGTTATGCATCTTCTCTTCTGGATGATGAAGATATTGCCCTCTCTCTGAAATTACATCTCCAAGCTGTTGCTGCAAAAGATCATCACTTTCGAGCAAACACTGTTGTTGATTTTATCAAGTCAGAGGAAATGCAAGCAAGACTTGAAAAGAAGGGTGTTCCAATCCAAGACCGAACAATATCCGAAAGGACTGCAAGACGCTGGTTGAAGGCTCTAGATTTTCGGTTCGGCCGCCGAAAAAATGGCATGTACTTTGATGGTCATGAGAGAGAAGATGTTGTTGCATATCACAATGCATTTGTGAAGCGATGGATCAAGGAATATGAACCACGGATGGCCAAGTATAATCACGATGGTGTTGCAATTGAAATTCCAGAAGGAACTTGCCCTGATGGAAAACCATTTCGACTCATCCTTGGTACACATGATGAATCCACCTTCTATCTTCATGAACGGAGCAAATATGGATGGATACATCCATCTTTCAAAGCAGCACCGGAACCAAAAGGGGAGGGGGAATCACTCATGGTCTCAGAGATTCTGGTTCCTGAGTGGGGACGTCTAGTATATGGTGACCAAGAAGCCCGGTTATTTTTTGAGGCTGGCAAAAATCGAGATGGCTATTTTACCAGTGCTGAGCTGCTTGACCAAGTGGAAAAATCGATTGATATTTTTGAGGCAAGGGTGGGAAGAACTGCCACTTTATTGCTTGTCTTTGACAATGCTCCTGGTCATCAAAAAAGGGCACCAGATGCACTGTCTGCTCGTAAAATGCCCAAAGGTCCAAGTGCAACATGGGGACAAACTGTTCGGATGCGCAAAGGCTCTCCACCCAATTTGCCCCCTCAAGATTTTTATTGGCCTGATGACCATCCTACAATGCCAGGCTGGTTTAAGGGAATGGAACAAATTTTGAAGGAACGTAACCTTTGGAAAGATGGGCTCTTGGCCCAATGCCCTGGTTTCAAATGTCAGAAGGGGGTAACTGACTGTTGCTGTCGGCGAATTCTCTTTCACCAGCCAGATTTTGCCAACCAGAAATCTGCACTTCAAGAACTTATTGAGAGTCGGGGACATATTTGTGATTTCTACCCCAAATACCACTGTGAACTCAACTTCATTGAGATGTACTGGGGTGCAGTAAAATTCAAATATCGCAAAAGTCCCCGGACCAGTAACATGGGAGAGATGAGAGTGAATGTCAAAAGGTGCCTTGATGATGTGCCAAACTTGTCAATTCTTCGATATGCAAACAGAGCAGCACGGTTCATCTCAGCATATGCACATGGCCTGGATGGATCACATATTTCCCATGTTGACAAGAAGTATAAAAGCTATGGAAAGACCCCAGGATTCACCCAGTCAGAACTTCAGTCTCTTAAAAGGGAATACAAAAGCCACAGGATGTTGCCACCAGATGTAGTTAGAGAAATTAAGACTGAACTCAATATATAAATTTTTCCCTCTGTCATTTTGGCTTGGTTTTAATTGATTTTTTTTTTCAAACATCCAAAATTTGAAACCATGACGCGTGACGTCACGCGTTACAGTCACGGCTGACTAAAGGTGCTGGGTTCCCACGACCTCCACCTTACTTATCACCCTCTTTTTAAAATTATGGGTGTCCGAAGCCTTTTTAAACTCCGCCATCAGCTCTAACCTTTTTCGTCGAGCTCTCTTCTTCAATAATTCCAATCATCCGCAGCTTCCAGTGGATCAGCAGGTCGCGGTAGCGCTCTACCGCTTTGGCCACGATGGAAATGCGGCAAGCATTCAAGCTGTAGCCAATTGGGCTGGCATGGGGAAGGGCACGGTCCACCTTATTACGCGCCGCGTGATGACTGCAGTGCTCTAGGCTCGTTCCAGCTTCTCTCGTGGACTGGACGTGAAATCTGAAGATAGTCGTTCAAATCACGGACACGAGAGAGGCTGGAACTTACGAGTACAGCCGAGTACGAAGTGCCTCGGAGTTTGAAATTGAAACGCCTTGGCAACCGCTAACGATCAGCTCCATCAATTATCGCCCAAAAACCTCGAAAAGAAGTACTCAGAGCTCCTTCATTACCTGCGGTAGAATCCACGAAAAAAATCTGAGCGCCTCATATTGATCGAAATTTGTATCTGCAACAAAAACGGCTCCATTGGGAGCTTTGGAATGTGCGTAGGATATGTCATCATAATTTTCAAACTCCGAGGCACTTCGTACTAAGCTGTATTCGTAAGTCCTAGCCTAGCAGTGCTCCGCCCTGGCTTTATGCAGGCCGCAGTTCGTATGCCCACCGCGAGGGAAAAGGAGGATGCGAAGCGATGGGTACAGCGCCACTCTTGCAAGGCATGGAGGAATGGCTGGTGTTTCGTCGATGGCACTCTAATACCCCTCGACGAACGCCCAACTTGGTACGGGGAGAGTTATTTTGACCGGAAATGTAACTACTCATTGAATTTTCAAGTACGTATCTGACAGTGAAATATTCCTGGCTCGCTAACACAAACAACAGGTCATAAATCTGCCCAACCTCAAAATAATCGATTTCAGCTACGGGCGCACCGGCAGTACGCACGACTCGCTGGCCTTTAAGGATACACGGAGTTTTCGAGAACATGCGGAGATTTTTCAAAATGGGGAATGGATTTGGGCCGACTCCGCGTATATGGTGCGTTTACTTTCCTTCTGTACGAACACTGTCATTATTAAACCTTACCAGATTGACGACTGGCTGACAGCGCCGTACAAGAAGCCCGCCAGCCTCCTTCCCGACAACGAGACATTCAATAACCATGTCTCAATGCTTCGCATTCGGTCTGAGCATGCGATAGGTTTCTTGAAGGGCCGCTTCCACACTCTCAGGCATCTACGTGTCAACATCGCAAGCCAAAACAGCCACAAGATTGCGACGTACTGGGTTTCCGCATGCGTCGGGATACACACATTTGCGATGAACTGTGAAGAGGCGGAACGCGAGGAAGATGCGGACTCGGATGACCTCGACCCCTTCATCGCCGAGGGATTATCCTCGACAGACGACGAAGGTGACGGTGGTGCGGGTGCGGATGCAGCAGCTGGCGAGATGCGGGGGCGTAATACCGAGGGCAAGCGGTTTTCGCGAGGCTCTTAAGGCCAAGCTGATGCGAGCTACAGATCGGCGGAGACAGCGTCGGGCCACGAGACGCGCTGAAGTTCGGGGGGTCTAGTACAAAGGCAGATAGATTTATGTCGTGTATATCTACTGCCAATTTTGTACTACGTGTGTGTGAATACGAGTGTCCGCCGTCTACTTTTAATAGTGCTTGTACAGATCAGAATCATCCGATGGCCCGGGCAGCGCTGGCATTCCGTCGAAGAACCCGAAAGGGCTGTCATTGCGAGAAGAAGACGATGTGGCGCTTCCCGAGAACGACATCGAGCTCGGCCCGGCATGAGCCTGTAACTGGGCCATACGAAACTCGTGCTCCTGCTGGATTCTGAGGCGCACCAAATCCATCTTCCCCTCTTTTTCAGCCTTCTTCGCCTCTGCCCTGGCAGTCCCCCGAGCCAATCGCAGCTCCGCCTCCGCGCGAATCTTCGCCAGCTGAACCTCCTTCTGGCCCTGAAACTTCTCTCGCTTCAGACCCAGGAGCTTCTGCGCTGTCTCTTCCTCTGCGAGCACGGTAGCCTCGAAGCGATCCTTGGCTTTCGTGCCTTTCTTGGCCGGTGCTGCAGGTACGGGTGCAGCTGGGGCAGACATCGATGGCCGCGGCTTGGTCTTCTTCTTCGCGGGGGCGGCGGCACGGGCGGTGCGCGACTTTGCATCGTCCTCGGAGTCGGAGTGCTTTCGCTTAACGGAGGCAAGGGTGGGAGCAGGAGGGAGGTCATCGTCATCGCTAGTGGCGGCCGGAGCGCGAGGTGGGTCGTCTTCGCTGTTGTCTGAGCTGATCTCCTGGTACATATCTGACTGTGTGTCAAAAGTGCTTGATGCATCATCGCCGTCGTTGTTGGTGGGAAGAAGGATGGACGTATCGACATCGGTGTCGTTATTTCCCAAGCCCACTGGCTGCAGGTTTGGTCTCGACGCAATCAGCTGGCGCATCTCGAAGAACCAAGGGGACTCGGCTCGGATTTCATCTACAAGATTATCAGTATAACCTCATCGCAAATGGGATCCTACAACTCACCCCACTTGGTCCCCAGGGCCGTCCCGCCATAAATCTCTTCTGCGCTCCCCACCCCGGCTCCTGTCTCACCCATCGCCGTTATATTAGCTTTAGCCTTGGTCACCAAACTAGGGACAATGTATCAGCTCATTCGCGAAGAACGTTACGACGAAGAACTCACGCCGCAATCCTGTTTTTTATCTTCGTAGTCCAAAGCCCTTTTTGAGCAGTTGTGGTGGCGGCAACGAAGGCATCTTTATACTGCGGGTGGTCTTCAAAGCAAGTCTTTGCAAGCTCGTACTGCCAGTGCGTCTTCGGCTTCGTCTTGAGCAGCTTCGAGGTCTTGACACCAACACCTGGGAAAAGGCCTTCGCGAATGTCGTCGCCATCCTGGATCCCGGTGACCAAGGTCCAAGTGAGCTCTTCTGTCCACCTAAAGATAGCGGTCAATCAGCATGAAGATATTTGAGCAAGGCCTCCGAGTCCTGTACGCACTCTATGTCATCTAGATCTGCAGCGGCCGTCGGGGCAGGTGGTTCGGCCTTTGGTACAGTGGCTTGAATAGGCTCAGGCTCTTCCTGCTTTTTTTGCTTGCCAGAGCCCTTGGGACGCCCTCGAGGCCTTTTTACGACTTGACTCTCTTCGAGCGCCTCAGCAGTGGCGATGGCGGCGACTGCGATGGCCTTCTCCGAAGTGGTAGCCGCCCTCTTGGTCATAACGGGCCGGTCGAGGACGATATACGATGCTTGGTATTATTGATGGCGGGCAGGAAGAGGCGTACACAAAACGAAGAAAAATCAAATCGAATTTGTCAGCAGCTCATGAGGGTCACAAAAACTTGGTAGTCTACTTGGGATCGAAGTGAACGAGAATCAGAATCGGGTGGAAATCGTTGTCGAAGCGGCTCCAGAGTCGCTTCGACGATTCTGGCCGATTCTGATTATTGGACGATTCTCCCACGATTTAATAATTCGATAATTTTCTTCAGAATCGGCTTCAGAATCGGCGTCAGAATCGGCCAGAATCGCCTACTCTGACTGCCCCTATTACTAATGGTACTTGGGCAGAATATTCCAGTAAGTATATTCTCCCCTGGTCTTGCTTACTCATTGCTTACTGATACCTTACCAATCACCTTTCCGAGTACTAGTCTTGTAATTATCCCTGTAGTACTTACTGGTTTGCAAAGAGATAAATCCTCTTGCAACTTCTTAACCTTCTGAGCTTATTTCAACAGTCAACGCTTGTGCACTACGTATAAAGTGCACACACCGCCCGAGTCACTCCTCGGCCGACGCTTCAGCAAAAAGTATGCAGCGTGTTGCCCGATCATGGCAAAATCATCCCTCTCGCTCACGAATTAACCATTCTTTAGGATTTTGCTCGTTCGGCAGTGCCCATCACGTTGCACCTGTTGCGTTTTTGCTCCATAAGGCTTAATTAATCCGCTTTTGCTTCTGCACAACGTCCTCGTGGTCTGCTACGGACTGTGCTTATAATCTCTGGTGAATTCAAAAATATGCAGATAATTCGGAAGCCAATCCGCTGCTGCACTACCGTGTCGGAACAGTTCCGATGCCGTCTCACTGGGTGCTGGGACAGCGGCTCTTCTTTTTCATTGACCATGGTGAATTGAAAAATATACAGATAATTCAAAAGCCAATCCGCTGCTGCCCTTGTGTCAGAATGGTTCCGACACTGGCCAACTTGGTACTGGTACAGCGCCTCTTGTTTTCCGCTAAAATATACAGAAACTTTGAAAGCCAATTTGCTACTCCACCTGTGTGTCGGAACGGTTCCGACACCGTCTGACTGGGTACTGGGACAGTGGCTATTCTTTTTTGTTGACTCGGGTGAATTAAAAAATATACATATAATCAGAAAGCCAATCCGCTGCTGCACTACCGTGTCGGGACGGTTCCGACGCCGTCTCACTGGGTGCTGGGACAGTGGCTCTTCCTTTTCGTTGACCATGGTGAATTCAAAAATACCTAGAAAATTCAAATGGCAATCCGCTGCTGCACTTGTGTCGGAACGGTTCGGACACTGGCCAACTTGGTACTGGTACAGTGCCTCTTCTTTTACGTTGACCATGGTGAATTCTAAAATATACAGAATATTTGAAGGGCAATCCGCTGCTGCACTTGTGTCCGAACGGCTCCGACACTGGCCAAGTTGATGCCGGTACAGCGCCTCTTGTTTTTCGTTGACCATGGTGAATTCTAAAATATACAAAAAATTCGAAGGCCAATCTGCGACTCCACCTGTGTGTCGAAACGGTTCCGACACCGTCTCACTGGGTGCTGGGACAGCAGCGCTTCGTTGACCATGGTGAATTCAAAAATATACAAGAGCGCGGCGGGGTGCTCCGCACCCCACGGCCCACCACTTCGGTCCACGTGGACGCGTTGAACCCATGACTGGAGTTCTTTGACAGAAAAGTGATGGGGGCGCTTGGGTGGCAGACGGCATAATGTGCCGAATGCGACTCGCCGCGAGGCGGAATTGCCGTTTGTCAAGTGAGGGATGCGGAAGAGAACTATCTGATCGAGGGCAACATCCCTCCAGATTTCAGATGGACGGCAGCCAACCTAGGGAAGGTGAATTTCCCAATAAATAGCACGGGATAATTTATGTAGTAATTCGGCAAGTCGATCCGAGAACGGAGTTAGCGGAGCTTGAAAAGCTTCAGACAGACAGACAGCGTAATTTTATAAAGAGGGAGACAGAAAATTTGAAGGGCAATCCAGTGCTGCACCTGTGTGTCAGAACGGTTCCGACACCGTCTGACTGGGTGCTGGGACAGCGGCTATTCTTTTTCGTTGACCATGGTGACCTCAAAAATATACAAGGAATTCAAAAGCTAATCTGTTACTGCACCTGTGTTTCCGACGCCGTCTCACTGGGTGCTGGGACAGCGGCTCTTCTTTGCAACCCCAAATCACCATATATTTTGGAGGATAAGGACTCAAAATGTTCGTAAGATGCATCCCTTCAATCTGACACAGCGTGGACTGGAGCAGCCTCCTACAGCGAGGACGGACTGGGCATTGAATCCTTACGTGGCCAGCTTCCCGATCAAAAATAGTACCTGGACTTGGTCAGACGGTGTCGGAATTGTTCCGACACAGTCGTGTAGCAGCAGATTGTCCTCCGAATTTTCTGTATATTCTCGAGGTCAGCATGGTAAACGAAAAAAAAAACAAGGCACTGGTGCAGGTAGCAGCAAGTTGCGCTTTGAATTCTCCGTACATTTTTGCAGTCACTAAAGAAGAAGAGGTGCTGTACCAGTACCAAGTTAGCCAGTGTTGGAACCATTCCGACAGCAGGACAGCATTTATCACACCTTCTTTGGCATTTCTACTCATGGCCACTCGACAATCACGCTTGGACAGTACGCGTTTTGACTCTTCATTGTAATTCATATCATCAAGGTCATTTACGAAATCTCAAGTTCGAATATTCTGGTTTTTTTTGGGTCCCAACGACGTGTTAGAGCTATTGAATGGTCGCCAAGTAGAAACAAGATATCAGGACATGATCTGGGGCGAGTTAGAGGCGGCACGTCAATCGCCGCGCCACTGCGCGCCAATGATGCTGCGCCGGTGCGCGCCACCCGCATCATTTTTACCAGACTCAGCTTTCAAACTCCTGTGGAAGATGAGGTAAGTTTCTCTACAACTTTGGTTCAGATTTTTAGACCAATGACCCAAATTGATCATTTTTGGCTACACTCATCAGAGTCATAGTTTAGTGGCATATCTTATCCTCAATAACACCAGAAGAGTGCATTATCAAGGTGCGTACATAGCTGAAATACAGTTAAAGACTGGAGCAACATTAGTGGTCCATTCTGAAACTTGGTAGGAACATAGTAGGGAATCACCTCAGGCTACCTGGAGAAGAATTTGCCTCAAACGACCGGGTGATTGCTCAATGAATAGAAATAATCAAAAATAATCACAAGAATTTGTATTCCTCACCTCGTAGTGAAATTGAATCAACACTGCAGATTTTTCAACTCCGAGTGGTCGGGTTCATTGACCTCATGCAGACTGGATGGTACATACATGTGGCCCTCGAGAATCAAACCACTGAGTCGAGCAGAATGTCCTCATTAAATTCGGGTCCCAGTCTAATTTAGTCCTTTTTTGTCCTTATTTTTCAGTTTATCTTCCTTGTTGAGGCAGAGCAATATTATTGCCACCCAAAACTCCTGCATCTCACGTACTTGAGTAGAAAGCCAAGCCCTACTTATTTACTGGGTATTTTCAGCGAGTCCCGATGCAGAAAAGCTTCATGCATCTTCTAAAGGTTTGATCTCTGTGACTCATTCAGCAATGCTTGTGTAACCGTTGTGGTTGTCACTTCGTAATGTCCCCTATCACTTTCTTTTTCATTTCCCTTCCTCTGCTCCACTCGTTACTCGTGTCTCATTCATTCTAGGTCCATTCGACGTGGTTCCTCTGGACCGTCAGCTTTCACTTCACGCTCATTTACCTCCATTTCTGTTAGCGGCGGCTCAATCCGAGATGCGATCATTATTAGCACCGCCCTCCGCAAGCCAGGCATTTGCCCGGTTATCCGGCGCGTCCTCATTCGGTGCGAGGCCGGAGTACATATATGACGGCGGCGGGTCGGGGAGGACTACGCCAGAGCTCATCCCACTGTTACATCTCGGAACTATGAATGGCTTTTTCGTCAAAAATCATGTGCAATACGAGTTGAACATGCAACGGAGGTATGTGAGTAATCATTTGTGTACAGGTTGTACAGATATTTCCATTCTTTGGAGGGGGTGCAAAGAGCAATACACCGGCCGATCTCGGTCTCTTCATCAGCAAAAGCATCCCCATTCATCGAGAAGTTCAAACCGGTTGAAACGCTGTTACACTACGATTACCAAGCAGGGTGAAGTTTTCCTCCCACCGTCATGGCTGCCCCCATTTCTCAGCGGAACATACAGCCTCGTCCCCCAGGACGAAACATCCAGCTGAAAATATACAGGGGTTCCTTGGAAAACCGGGAAGATTCCCATGGGCAAGACTTGCTTCGAGTTTCGGTTGTTGGAAATGTCGACAAAAATGAGACTTCTGTGCGTAACGGCTGGCTACATGTTTAGACCCAATTAACTCGTAGGGCGTTGAGGCTGCCTTAGCCACCAGCACAGTGCAGATCCCTATACCCGGCTCCATTCAGCTCGTCGAGAATTATGCGGAACTGTATCCTCGTAATAGATGGATGGACACCGAGACATACCTTCAGTCTGCGCAAACCATCTCCGAAGCATGTTCTGCAGCCCTGTTCGACCATGACTATACATATTTCATGGACGAGGCCGACAAGATGTGGCTTGACAACACAAATTACCAGTGTCGCGTTGAAGAGCATATTGCTCAAGAGACGCCGTCGGCAGAAACAGACGAGATATTCATTGGGGTATCTATCAGTGAAGACAAGTTTGAGCTTGTGATGGGGTTGTTCGAGATTCTTACTGGCCCGAAGGTCAGAATAATGATTCTCATATGTATTGCCACTGACTATTGTGTTAGCTCCAGCAGGAACTCCCGGATTTCTCGTTTTTTCAAGCCATTCTTTTTAGCCCCATTACGTCCCGATACATTCGCGTCTCACGTTGTGCCAGCTTGGATTCCACCACCATCTGTTCTGTCATCGATTGCTCTCACTATCCACCCACATTGGCGGCAACGGCGCTCGCTCCGGGGTGGACGCAAAATATTTCCCTTGCTCAATGTATGTCCTTCGCGCAATGTTTCCATTTATTTCGGGGACATTACTAACAACTGCACACTTACCATTCACCCATAGAGTGAAGAAAATGACTACATCAACGTGGCCTATGTATGTTTTCGTAACATCCCAATTCGCAGAACGCGGGCCCAAAACTTGAAAGTCGGCAAAGGCAAAGTTGGGCGGCTGCAGGCGGATTCCTCAGCCCAGCACTTTGCCAATGAATGTGAGAAACTCAAAAAAGCGTCTCCCCGGAGATCACAGAGGCTCAAATCTCAACGCGTTCAACACATACAAGGACGGGCGGGAAAGGAAACAGCGATAGGGTACGGTTAATAACTCCCGAAGAGTTCTTCACAGATGTTACTAACAGCGGCCTCCTCCCAGAGGTTATTCACAGTAGTTAGTAACAAAATCGTTAATAACAGTTAGTAACTTGTGACCAACTGTTATTTACATTGTTAATAACCCTCGAGCATGTAACTAACTCGGAAACAGGCGAAAGAAAATACCTCCGGGCTTCAATCGGGCTTCTATTCTTGCTGCGTCCGAATCAGGAGAGCTACCTCCTTCCTGAATGTTTTTCCCGATCTTGGTGTTCAAGGCCCGAGTGGTCTCCGGTGGTCGTAAAAACGAAACGGGTGGTCGAGGAGGTCTGATGGAAGTGAGAGTGTTTTCAAGACAGTTCGCATCCTGGACGCGGTCAATATATGACCTGTAGCTTCCTCTATGACCGGCGGTTACTCACAGTTGTTCACAGTCTTTGCAATGGTCTTTTGGGTGGCCTTGTTAATAACAGTTAATAACAGTTATTAACACGATGTTAATAAAACTGATGTTACTAACATACCAGTTGTTCACCGAACCCTAAACAGCGACCCAAAATCAGCCCTCGATCAAGCACAAGGTCTCCAGCGCGAGGACGATGAAATCACACACTCACGGCCACTCAGTGACTACTACAGAACAGACTGTGAGCCCGGGGCCTGATTCCTTTGGGGGACCCCCGAATATCCTGCGACCCATCGTTCAATCGGAGAAGGTGGTCTACTTTTTGTTCGCTTACAGCAGACCGCGAATGTAATAGAGCGCACCAGCTCATTTCCGACACTAGGGGTCCAAAGAGATCACAAGACCTGCCTTTGAACAGGGAGGGAACATCGACAGGCAAAACATGCATCATTCCAGTCACCAGGGTGTCGGGTTCATAGCATATCCCATCACCCCCCAAAAAGTCCAGCGGAGACGGAATGGCAGACTCACTTAAAGGGGGTGAAGCCATCCGTTGTTGATACGCATCCCAGCGCAGACTACAGACACCAAGACTTCCAGACAGCTCCATGACCACGGCCCGGCTCGCAATGAAAACGTCGTTCACCATCAACTTCTTCACCGGGCGCTTCGCCCTTCCTCCGACTTTGCTAGAATGCGGGTTCTTGTTTCTCTCAAATGCAAATATTCTCCGGCCCATATCAAAGCAAATTGAAGTAACATCCTAGCAACATGTAGAGTATTATGCAGGCCCCCATGATTCATCATAAAGCCTGTGAGATGATGGAGGGAAAATCTGCTAAACTTGAGGAAACGTCTTCCGAGAAACCCAAACCATGGAAAAATTGGGAGGACGAGACCGACCGTAAATTAGATGAGAGTCATCGAGGTCGGGCCAAAGTACACGAGCTGCAATCGGGACTTCGCGCAGAACATCTGGCCTGCAAGGACATCAAAGAGTTCTGGGATTTCGTTCGAAAGCGTACGAACCTTCGCCCAAGGAAGGCCAAAGTATCCCTTAATGATCTTGCGGATGATTTCAAGGCGAGGTTGAACTACCCAGCGATACGGCCCAGGACGTTTAATGCTGAGCAGATTGCCTTCAATGCACGGATGGCTCGAGAGCTCGAGACAGAGCCGCCGGACATGTCCCCACACCGATCTTATACGCGGGATATTACCATGGAGGACATTGAGTGGATGAAGCGGCACATCAAAGAAGCATGGCTTAGACACTGCAGTTGGCGTCGACAGCTTTTCGTACCAAGACTGCCTGGATATACACAATGAGAAACTCTTGGAACTTTTTCTATACTGTGTCAAACATCGCAAATTTCCGCAGTACTGGTTGACCTCCCTTCTGGTCGGGATTCTGAAAAAGAATAAGGACCCCACAGACCCGAAAGGCTATCGCCTTATTGCACTGGAGTGCTGCATGCTGAAGATGCTCACACTGATCATTGACCGTCGGCTTCGAGAGGGCGCCGAAGACATGGGCGCGATCCCAAAATCCCAGAATGGATTCCAGGCGGATCTCCGTACCAATGACAGCGCGTTTGTGCTGCTCTGCCTCACCGACAAGGCCGAGGCATTGAACAAGCCCTTGTATGTTGCATATCTCGACCTGAAGAACGTGTTCCCAGGGACGGATAGGTCAACCTTGTGGGTTAAGTTCGCGAAACTCCGAATTTCGGGCCCAATGATTGAGTGGTTGAAGTGCTTATGTGACAGGATTCGGTACATAGTCCGCTTGGACGGCCAGTACGCCCCGCAATTTAGGTCTCTGTTAGGTATCCTGACTGGTGATCCCGGCTCGCCGCACCTGTGGAATTTATTCAGGTCGGACTTCATCCTTGCTCATCATCTGGAGGATGTTCGACTTAATGGCGTGCCTATCAATCAAATCGAACACGCTGACGATGTAATGACCGCGTCAACCTGCCGGTCAGGCTTCCAAATGCATCTGAACGAGGCACAGTCGTGGGCAAATGATAACGGCTGCGAGACGTCCATCCCGAAGTGTTTATATCAGATCTATGGGCTGCGACAAAAGTTATATCCAACATTTCACCTCGCTGGAAATGCCATCAAGCAGGAGCAGACGGCGTGCTACCTGGGTATCTGGTTCCAAACCAGTTGCAAATTTATGTGGAGAGAACAATATCGTGTCAAATCAAAAAAGGCTTCCAAGGTGGCAAATGTAATCCTGGGACTGAACCGGCGTTGGTTGGGGTACTGGGTGATTGCGACATGGATGCGAAGAAGGAGGATAGGCTGGGACGGGCTTGTTCCTCGACCTTACAGCTATCTGCGGTACATAAGGCGCGGACCGTTTTTTTTTTTTTTGGCAACATTTTGCTTAGAACACTCACCATGACCTCAATTCTGGTCAGAATCCTTCGGGAGTAGGTGCGTTCGACTCGCACTGAAAATCCGCAGGGGATCGAGACCGGCTTTTTTGATGTAATTATGTAATGAAATTTCTCCCAAAAAATCGTGGTTTCCATTAACAGCTGCTCCGCAATGAATCAGTTGGAACAAGAGCAGGAAGCCGAGATGTGGAGAGAGTATGGGATGAATGGGGCAGATTTGGTTGGCAGAATGGAAACCGAGACCTCCGAAGCACGTCTTTACCAGCGATTGCAGGAAGAAGCGGCGACTTTTGGAATTTTGGATCCAGAGGGAACAGCAAGAAAGCTTGGGCTGGAACGAGATGGTGATGAGTTTGAAGATGAGGAGGATGACTTTCTGGTACAGCTCATGGCCACCATCGGTGAGTTGCGCGTTCGTCGTGGTCGACTCGAACATTACGATCACATGATCCATGTGATCGCACTCTCAGGCGCGCCTGCGGTCCTTCTCGATGTTCATGACACCGTGACGCGTTTTTCGTTGCTGCCCTCTCCAAAATTAATTCCAAAGCTGATCTTTTGCCTATCCAAGCTCTGGTGGAGCACGAACCCGAACAAAAAGATGATAATCAGCCGCTTCAGTCGTTGAACTGGTTTCCGTATCCCTCCAAAACTGTAAGACCTTCATTCTCTTCATAACAATGAGCTAACTTCCTCCAGATGTTCCTTCTTGATGCTCTGGATCGGCTTCCCCGCCTTCGAATTTCCAGTTCCTTAATGCGAGTTGTCCTCTGGATGTTGAAGGAACTCAAATGCAAAGATGTTCCTTCTTTCGACCACCTGCGCCGCGTTCAGAAAGATATACTCGAAAAAGGGATTCCAACGATTCCCTGCAGGTCAGTGCAGGGCAATGTGTTTTTCATGAACGATCCGCGAGCAATTCTTGCGCAAGTAAGTGCTTGATTGCCAAGCTCGTCTATTTTTTCACGATTGCGATAGGATTGGGTAAACCCGGCAACACGGAAACTCATCCATGTATATCCTGAGATTCCGGAGGATGGTGTTATTCGAGAGATCTGGCATGCGCACAAGTGGCGGAAGGAAATGGACCTCGACAAACTCAGTCCGATGTACAATGCAGGAGTCTGCCATTTTTACGTGAATGAGCTTTCTCGGTTACGAGACGGGAAGCTCGTTATTCCTATCCGTTGGGTTGTTTTTCGAGGAAAAGTATGCGCTGATGCTTTTGTGGTTACTTCGAATGAGCAGGTACATTGGAAGTTGATTTTATTTCATTTGCTAACAGTCCAGTTGCTAGAATGAAGCTGTGGTCATGGACAGAACAACTGAGCTTATCTCTGCCGAAGACCTGGAGTTGAATTACTTCGATCTTCGGACCTCCTGATCCAGCATTTTTCAAGGTATTTTTTTTATCTCAAGATTTTTGTTGTCTCACGCGGTTTCTTCCAGTGCATAGGGCAACAGAACCGCTGAATTTGTCTTATACTCGTGTCTAATAGCCTACTTCAAGGATACTCTCTTGCAATCGGTCATACTGGGGTTCGAAAACTCCGATCTCGTGCGTCAATCTGTGCCTCGCTCGCTCAAGGTCAACTTGAAGTTGGTTCAGGAATCTAAGTACAGAGTTGAAACCCGGATCCGAAAAAGCCTCAGATCCGAAAAAATGGCGAATTACAAGCCCAGTTTTGACGGAATTAACCCGAAATCTTTTTGGCGTAACCTTACAAGGACCATAACAATCCTATCTACTCAAAAAGCCCTACCCCATTCTCCAGCTACCCCCCAAAAAAACCGAAAACATGCCAAAAACGGAAATTTGTGGCTGCGCCACAAGTCGTGAGCAAAGAATTATTGTTATGAGCATCTACCACCTTTTCCAGACCCAACATTGTACAAGGGGGAGCCTTAGCAATGTCTCTATCTCTCCAGGGTCACAGATGAGGCTGGGGATTCGATTGCCACGGTGCGTCACCTGATTTTTCGCATCCGGGGCCCACAGCGAAAATGGCACGCGGAAGTACTGACCTCACGTTGCACAACGACGCACCAGAAAAATCCGAAAATATTCGTGGACACACTCCAAGGTAAGGGTGTCTGTCACATTCAAACACTTTTAAATGCCAGAATTTCCAATGCTATGAGCAAACAAGGGGGAAGTGAGAAATTTTTCTTTTAACTCTGTATTTAAGATTCCCTTACTCTGGTAAAGCTCCGAGTTGATTTATTGAAAGCACAGCCTCCGAAACCACCACAGAAATAATTGCAAGCCGCCAGGACGCCGCACATCAAAAGGCGTAGCTCGAGTACAATGCCGCTGAGGCGGGATTGCAGCAAACACGACCTTCTCGCATTTCCCCAGCCGTTCACGGTAGGTACGCAAATACAACGCTCCGCGAACGTGCGTGATCGTGTCCTCTTCGAGCCCATATCTTCAATATTTCCACCGTGCTGTGGCGATGTTGCGGCGGAAGACCATTTCGCATCCCTGGGTGTCAACGCCGCCGCGGCGATCGACACAGGCGCGCACAATATCGTCTGGATAAGGGGTAGGCTCGGCAGCTTCTGCTGTGACGATGTTGCGGCGGAAGGACATTTCGCAGCTCTCAGCCTCGACACCACGGCGATCAACACAGGCGCGTGCATTCATGCCTGAATGAGTAAACAAATAACACGGGAATAATGAGACAACAATATTAATTGAACTTGCGTTCGGTCGGATGACCCGATGAGAGCACCGCGAGACTGACAATGGCAAGAATAGCGGAGAATTGCATATTGAGGGGGGATACTTGCTCAAAGCTTGAAGTAACTCAAAGTATGTCAGCTTATGTACTTACAGCACTTTGCGGAACATAAGGCGCGGGTGCTTTTTTTCTGTTTTCAACAGTTTTGACTAGAACACGCGCCACGGGGTTAATTTTGATCGGATTACCTTGAGAGTAGGTGCGTTGGAATCGCGCTGGAAATCTGCAGGGGATCGAATGCCGGTTTTTTTAATGTAATCACATAGTGTAAAATCTTCCAAAATATCATGGTCTCCAGTCACTGCATTCAGACCCCCCCGTAGGCACAGGTCTGCCGGATCCCAGTAGGCATATGTGTAGGCAGACCACGCCGACCTTTGCCGATCCATCTGCCGAGGTTGGTCTACATGTTCCGGCCGGAATAGGCGGACCTACCTCGGCCAGGGTCGGCCACGATCGGCACACCACCATCGGCTCGGATCGGTCAACGTGGGCAGGCTTCGCGTAGGCAGACACGCTAGACCAACATAGACCAACATAGACATGGATAGGTGCATCTCGGCAGAGATCTGCAAACATAGGCACATGTGTGCCTATGGGGGGGTCTGAATGCAGTGAGTAGGACAGGTGTAGCACAAGGAGTACTTGTCTGATTGACCTAGTTTTTGGATATGTCATGAGTCCTAGCTGGTGCTAGAGGACCACGAGCTTTATAAGAATGGGTATAGCCAAAGTCCCATACAGAGCTCTACTTATCATGGGTCATGAATATTGCCCTACTGAAAATGGGCATCAAATCATGTTCACCCAGCATGTTGCCTATAAACATGTGTCATCCTGTAGTAATATCCTAGATACATAACATATCCAAAAACTAGGTCAATCGGACAAGTATTCCTTGTGCTACACCTGTCTTACTGGAGACCATGATATTTTGGAAGATTTTACACTATGTGATTACATTAAAAAAACCGGCATTCGATCCCCTGCATATTTCTAGCGCGATTCCAACGCACCTACTCTCAAGGTAATCCGATCAAAATTGACCCCGTGGTGCGTGTTCTAGTCAAAACTGTTTAAAACAGAAAAAAAGCATCCGCGCCTTATGTTCCGCAAACTGCTGTAAGGTCGCGGTGACCTAGGAATAAATACAGTGAGTCTGGACAATCGATTCATTCTCCATCGGCGGCCGCAGATCAAACATCGAAATAGAACCGTGGTTCTTGGAATGCTGTTGGAATCTGGAGCCTTTGCTGCTCGGACAGATGTGACATTGAGGGGTTGGAATGTTGGATTACAACCATTTCTGAGACGTGCGGCTTGGAAAGGACTTCATTGGAATTGAAATGGTTTGCAGCATGTCAAGTCATGCAGTTCAAAATGTGGACCATTGCAAAGGCCACGCGGTCGCTGGTTTTGTGAGGCGGTGGGATATGGGTCGGGCGTCCATGATACCTTTCGCTGCATCTACTTTGGTGGACCGGAGCACCCGAAAGCATAAGCTGATGTCTGCGCGCAAAGTTCGGATTACTCAGTACGAACAATGTTTGGGTGAGAGAAAATTGGGTGAAACTCCGCTCACGCTACTCTGACTGCAGGACAAATTCCACAATTATTTTGGGGTGCTGGAATCAAGGTTTGGCATCCAATACGCCCTGTCACCAAGTTATAAGAAATTTAACGAGAACAAATCCGGCGCCAGGTCGAACTTCAAAGAAAATCGGTTGAAACTCCGCCCATGCTACTTCGGCTGAAGGACAAGTTCCACAATTCGTTTGAGGTGCTGGAATCAAGGATTTGCATCCAATAATAAGTCTCTTCACCAAGTTACCAGCGCAGAGCACGTTTTGGACTGGTGAACTCGGACAAAAGCAGCTGATGGGCCGAGTCCACCATCTAGATGCGCCCCGCCGGAGACATAAACAACTCCGTTGGTGGATGAACCAAAAGGCTCTGTCGCCGATGAGGAGGGAAACGCCGGGCTGGTTGCCAGGCTGCAGGTCGATTGAAATAGAAATTTGTAGCGGGGCGACATAAAAAAATGGTTGGAACCTCAAAATCAGTGGCTCATTGGCTGCACAAATACAGTCGCCTCGTAAGGCATACCCATCGGTGGACACCCAAAGGTATGTGTTACTGCAGAGTATGCATTTTGGGAAGGCGTGGGAAATATTGTCTTATCTTATCTGCTTATCAAAGCACGTGATCTAGAATATGTTTCTCTTGTTTAACGTTAAAACCTGGTCTGAAGAAGGTATCTACCTGCTTAGGTGTAAAGAAATCGGTTATAGCTGTAGGTACGAGACTGTTAGTCTCCTCTATGCGAGCCTCGCGTCCAAATCTGGCAAGGCCAATCTCGAGTTTTAGCTGCCAAATCAATCATACGAGGATCGGTGGAGGTCTCCAACATCCATGCAACTGTGGGAAATTCAGGAGAAGGTTCGGGGAATGGGGCAAGAAAGATTGTTTCCGTGCCACGTTTTCCCAGGCTGTTTGGCTGTACATGGGAGAGGGGCAGCACTGGCTTTTTCGGAGAGCAAGTTGTGGTGTGACACAGATGGTCTAGAATTCGCTGAACGGGGTTCTTTGAACTGGGAGTGGGCAGCGACCGTCGCATCAGCAAGCTGTTTGTACATGTTGCTTGATGCCGGCCCACCGCTAACTGAGAGGATCAAAACGCCTTCACATTTTTGAGCTGAGGGCTTTTGAACCAAGACTCAACTCCACTGTGAAATGTCCTTATAAATATACATCTTCCTTCGACTTCGTAACTTTTTTCCTACCCTGCAGAATTTAGTGTACCTAAACCGCCGGCATCGACAAAACACAAACCTGGTTGACATTCGGCACGACCTCGAAGTTAGATAATATGAATATAATGCCGCTTGCAGCCGGCCGGAGCCACCAGTCCGGCTTGATGAGTCCAAAAACGTGAAGTGGCGGAACGCCCATCAGATGCGTTATTTCCGTGCAACATGTTCTTGGCCATGTCAGCGAGAAGTGCCCCAAAATGTCGTTTGTAGGGACCGACAAAAAGACCTTACGGAAATCGATGCGACACGCATAAGAAGGGATTGTGATGAAGGCTGTGCGACTACAACGGCAGATTCTTCTCTCAACAATGATTCAGACAACAAGATGTCCATCGATGAGGAGGAGAGCGACAAGTGTGTGAGTTGAGTCATTATTTTTTGTTTTTGTTGCGACGCTCAAGTGGATCATGGACTAGGTTTTTTTCTCTGAAGCCCGGAAGATTAATATCAAACGCTGCTTTGATTCCTTTATGACTATCATCGAGAAGCCAGGGGGAGTTCATCCAAAGATGGCCAAGATTCTGGAGACTGTTTTTGACACGGTGAAACGGTGCACTAGGGTGCGGCCATGTAATCTAATGAAATCAACTAGAGAGTGAAGCGAGCTAGTCACTAATCACAATCCAACCAAAATCAAAACAAAACACTAAGCCAATCCTAATGCTCGTGTGTGTGTGTTCGGGGAAGTAGGGTATGTATCACCTGTCAAGAGGGTGTGCAAAGGTTTTATAAGGCTCTGTTTCAATAGCAAACTATGTGGTCTAAGCACAGTTATGCTGGGGTAGCAGGGACTTCACGCCAACAGAATATCAAGACTCAAGTAAACCTTTGACCGTTCAAAGTCTTCAGTTTCTTTGTGAGTGGCAGAACATAGCACTACTGGCAACTAGCCAAGAAGCAGAAGGTAGGGCAGACTATCAACAGACGGACATTACTTCGATATCAACCTTAACTGCACGAATGGCGGCGGTATCAACGAAACGAGGGCAGTTACACACAAGGTGGGGGCTGGGCTAATTGCGCGGACAGTTACACTGAAGGCGGCGGTCTCACTTCTATTTGCGTCTCTGCTCTTCCTTGAGTCAAGACTTCAATGATATCTAGATTGTCCCCGATAGCGTCCATGTTTTTGAGATGTTGAACTAGGGCTGTCTCCACATTCCAATTCATTTCGAAATTGAAGTGATGCCGCAAAATACTCATTTACGCCAGGCCTTTTCTTTGTGTGCGCGAAGAGGACCAACTATTCGAGGCCCGGCTCGGGGGACCCCCCGAGCCTCATTCGCGCTTCTTACTCTATTCCTCTCCCCCCCAGCCCCCAGCCCCCAGCCACTAACCCTAACACTAACCCTAACTGTCGAGGCGGGATGCTACAGCTAATTTCCGGAGTTAGGGCGCGCTGCGCTTGCCCTAACTCCTCGATAGCGGGACGCAGACGTCGCCAACTACAGTGGTGCTCTAAATAAATGCCTAATTGTAATTTGCACAATTCCATCAGTTTCACTTCGAATTGGCCCAAACAACTTGGTATACACAAATTAGACATGAAATAGAGACCAACCATATACTTGTCCATTTTCCTTTTTTGGTAATCTGCCAGAACAGCTTAATTTTCTAAGTTGCTGAAAATTTACTTTTGGGGGTTACCATATATGGAAATTTGATCTGCGTGACATGAAAGGCCTTGAAAAATAGTCCACATTCATGTCTTGAACCAAAGGAATCCACCATGTGGTTGTTGAGATACGGGGAAAGCAAGTTGCACATTTTGACCCAAAAGTTAAGAAATTGCAAGAAATTCACTCAAAAACGCGACTTTGTCTGCCCCGTATCTCAGCAACCACATGGTGGATTCCTTTGGTTCAAGACATGAATGTGGACTATTTTTTAAGCCCTTTCATGTCACGCAGATCAAATTTCCATATATGGTAACCCCCAAAAGTAAATTTTCAGCAACTTAGAAAATTAAGCTGTTCTGGCAGATTAACAAAAAAACGAAAATGGACAAGTATATGGTTGGTCTCTATTCCATGTCTAATTTGTGTATACCAAGTCGTTTGGGCCAATTCGAAGTGAAACTGATGGAATTGTGCAAATTACAATTAGGCATTTATTTAGAGCACCACTGTACATGCTTTATCTCGGCAGCGGTGAACTCGCCGCTTACAAAGCAGTTCACGGAGTTCACGGAGTTCACGGAGTTTACGGGGTTTACGGGGAGTGGGTGAACAATCTGATTCAAGGATTTACTGAAAAAACCATAACATACCTACTTTACTATCCCGAGATAAAAATAATTGGCATAATCTGAAAAATCGACTTTGTGGAATTGGATGCTATCATATTTCGTGCATTTTATTCTCAGTGGATTAACTGCCACATTGCTATACAAGCTTGCGATGTCCGGCCAAACAGTTTCGTTCCAAGCACATATCCATTACCCCGGCGATTCGGACTCCGTAGGGCTTTGACAGACAGATGGGGGACAGGTCGATGCTGCAGCAGAAGCAGTCACAGAAGTAAGCACCTCTGGGAGTGTCACGGATGCCGACTTCGATGTTAATATTGCTCCCCCTACTGGTGGAAACGGAATAGTGAGGGAGGACACAAGGTGGGATACTGTGGGGGCGCTGGTCGAGACACCCGTCGATGAGGAAGTTGCTGGACCATTTCCCGCTTGTATAATTGTCAGATTGACATCTTCTTCAAACTCCAATGTCCCCCCATCTGTGATGTTGACCGAAATGTCCATTTCCAATGCTGTGGAATCCATGAGATTACCTCATGTGTATGGAAACTGAGAGCCTACTGTCCCGGCCGTTGTAGTTGTTCTGTGTCGGTTGGGAGGTCGCTCCGCTTATCAACATAGTCACCAAGATAGGGATTAATGATTGCCGCATTTTGATTGCTTTTACGCTCTCGCTCTTGTGTACCTAGTCGGGAGTAGCTCAAGAGGCGTCTGCCATTCCGTCAAACGCGCCAGAATGGCAGTGACAGTCCCGGATACAGGCGTGTAGTACGACAGAGGCGGCTGATGCCAGCATTGAAGTAGTGGGAGAACCCAGCAGTTATCATGGACGACCGCTAAACGGAGATGAGTGAGCCAGCGTGTCGGAATGTATTTAGAAATAAATTGGGCCTGTCTGCCAACGGTTCTCACATCATAGCGCTGTTACACCTAGCAACCTATAAACCTGGGAAAATACAGGATTGGTTGTTCCAACTACGCCAACAAAATGCTAGGTCCATCGCAAATGGGGGTAGCTCGCTATAGAGGTGGTCGAATTGAGCCACTCCAGATCAGGCTGCAGTCGTCTTCGAGGTACCAGGAGCCAAGAGAGAAGCATTTTTGAGGAAGGTGTGAACCTATGGCGACTTCTCGAAGTCAAGGATGAAGATGAGCCCCGAAACTTGTGGATTGGTGAAGATTTGGTGGAAAAACAAACAGGACAGTCGCATGGACGCTGTTCAGTCAGTTGTAAGGATTTTATCTCTTTGTAGAAATACTCATATTAGTCCTAGAAGTGTTGCAGACCACGAGTCCAAGGTTACCTTCGCCCGCCTGACCACTGGTTTGCATTTTGACTCCAAAAGGCGAGCTCAACCCCCAACACCACTGGTTGGCTGTGAAGATTTTTACCCTCATTAGAAATACTCATATTGCTCTTAGAAGTGTTGCAGACCACGAGTCCAAGGTTACCTTCGCCTGCCTGATCACCGGTTTGCATTTTGACTCAAAAAGGCGAGCTCAACCCCCGACACCACTGGTCAGCTGTGAGGATTTTTTCTCTCTGTAGAAACACTCATATTGGTCCTAGAAGTGTTGTAGACCACGAGTCCAAGGTTAATTTCGCCCGCCTGATCACCGGTTTGCATTTTGACTCAAAAAGGTGAGCTCAACCCCCGACAGCACTGGTCAGCTGTGAGCATTTTTTTCTCTTTGTAGAAATACTCATACCAGTCCTAGAAGTGTTGCAGACCACGAGTCCAAGGTTACTTTCGCCCGCCTGATCACCGGTTTGCATTTTGACTCAAAAAGGCGAGCTCAACCCCCAACACCACTGGTTGGCTGTGAAGATTTTTACCCTCATTAGAAATACTCATATTGCTCTTAGAAGTGTTGCAGACCACGAGTCCAAGGTTACCTTCGCCTGCCTGATCACCGGTTTGCATTTTGACTCAAAAAGGCGAGCTCAACCCCTGACACCACTGGTCAGCTGTGAGGATTTTTTCTCTCTGTAGAAATACTCATATTGGTCCTAGAAGTGTTGCAGACCACGAGTCCAAGGTTACTTTCACCTGCCTGATCACCGGTTTGCATTTTGACTCGAAAAGGCGAGCTCAACCCCCGACACCACTGGTCAGCTGTGAGGTTTTTTTTTCTTTGTAGAAATACTCATCCCAGTACTAGAAGTGTTGCCGACCACGAGTCCAAGCTTATTTTCGCCTGCCTGATCCCCGGTTTGCATTTTGACTCGAAAAGGTGAGCTCAACCCCTGACAACACTGGTTGGCTGTAAATACACTCGTCCTCTTTATCCTCATCGGCAGTGCAAGGCCCTTTTTCAACACCTCCGCCCAATCTACAGGTTCACCTCCCCTGATCGCCGCGAACCGCCTTTCTTTCCTCTCCCTATGCATCTACGTGCCCAACTCTTGGGGCGCAGCCGCGTCCGACTTTTACGTCTACTATCCAGAGAACACGTTGAAACGTTGCACCAAAGTGCAGCAGTGAAATCGAATACAAAAGAGCCAGACAAAGTCTGTGCTCCAATATATCACAAATCACCAACTAACAACTCCAATGCTTGGTTTGTTATTGTCCGGGGCAGTAGGCGAGTCCTATCGGCCGTCAATCTCAATAAGAGCCCTTAGTTCCCTTGCCAATTCACAATGCCAAACTCCGCTTTTCGCTCACTGTTAAAGCTTCCGAGGCGCTACAGTGATACGAGGAGGTGACCTGACAGTGTGAATGAGAAATTCACAGGTGTTCTTCATGCACTGATTCTGGCGAAAGGTTTCCGGATCGTAGCTGGAACGCCACAATTCCGCGAACGGCATCTTTTTCTGTCCCCAAAAATCGCGCTGTATGGAAAGAGGGAGGGCCTCCCTGGCACGACAGTGGCCAAAGTCCACGTCTTCCCCGTCGCAATCGTATATGAGCAGTTTCTTCCCCGTGGCCGGTGCTTTTGGACTGATGATGATGGCCGCCCATACATGCCATTCAGCTAGCACCTTTTTACCAACCCAACTTTCAATTGCCGTGACAAAGAGCCCGGCCCACATCCGCCCAGGCGCCTTCTTGCGAAAGCACTCGGCAAAATATGAGTATTCCGCAAGATAGGGAAAGTCCTTGGTCCAGTTCAGACGTTTTATTCCATTGGCGAATCCAATAGGGTGGGGCCAAATCGTTATGTAGTCGCTCGATTGTTCGCCCCCATTGATATAGTTTGAGAGACGCTGTAGACTTCCAAGAAATTGCCGTATTTGAAGGTTGGTTGAAAATGGTGCTGTTAAGGGTCTGGGTGCGCGAATGCGCATCTAAACCGGGTCAATGCGTTCGCAGATGAAATGGGAATCGTCTACCTTCTCTTTCGCCGGAGGAGTTTGATGCGCCTTTCTCGGCCGTAATATCCGTACCATGGTGAAGTGGGAGTGACGGTGGGGAGGGTGTACAGCCTCTCAGGGGAAATGAACCGGCGGGGCTCGCAGTGGGAGGGTGGAAGCAAGACGAAAAACCCAATGTGATGGCCGAATGACAGGAATGAGAATATAATACAACCAAACTACGCTACATGCTGCCAGCCCTGCCACAATGGTAGAGGAAGACGTGATCTAGGGACTGGCAATTTATTACGCGGTTCATATATCATGGCTCAGCTCAAGATCTACACGATACACATAATCTCCTGCAGTTTGAGACCAAGGGCACAAGTAAAACTGGTATCCCACCCGCCAATGGCACCAGTAGGCAGCCCGGACAGGAACTCCGAGAGCACTCCGTCTCTAGCCAGCTCTCCCCCAGGGGAGGACGTAAGAGACAAGTCTGTCGGTCCTTTACTCCGTCACCAACAAAGCCTCGCGTCCAGGAGTGCAATACTCGAGGATTGGGGGGTGCGGTAGTGGCTTTTTTAAATGATGGAGTAAAAGGCGAATGACGAGGTGATGGTGGGGGCCGCTTATATAGAGAACCGGGACTTAAACTCCGAGCAAAGCCGGCGGCCGGCAGAAGCACAACACACGAGATCGGGTCCTTCTGGAATCTGTTGGATGGCAATGCGTTGTTTTGGTCATTGGGTTACTTCATGAAGGCGTGGGACAACGGGAAATCAGAGCGAAAAACGTTTTTCGTCAAAAAAAAAAATCAAGCCCCACTTTAGCAATTGATGTTCGAGCTAATACTCGGTAGAGCTTTCCTTGTGGGTCGGTGGTCGTCGCAGCTTCCTAAAAGAAGGTGCACGACCATTCTCAGTCGCCGTATCCGTACTTCGGACTCCACAAACGCCCTCGCCTGCCCCTCCATCTCGCAGCCCCGGTCCGAGGCCTCCAACTGCAAGATCCTCCACACCGCCTCTGCCTGCCGATGTCGCGCCCATTTTGCTGCATCTGCTGAATCTTGCCGGCGTCGCACTTGTGCTGCAGGAGCCCCGGGGCGTGTACTTTAGGCTTAATTCCCGCGTTGGCCGACCTCACTGCCCTCAGTGTTTCGGCCCAATGGGCTTCAGCTGCTCGACGTTGGACCTTGGCAAGCTGTGCATCGTGGGGTTGGTGAACGCCGACGTCCTGCACCGCGGCCGTCTTTCGATCCCCTCTGGACGTCGACCGGTCGTCAGTGTGGGGAAGCGCGTCCACAGTGAGGTACTTAGCAAATCCTGTCTCGGCCCACGGTGCGTGTGCCTGTATCATGTATATTCGCTCGTGTTCATCCTCAAGCAGTTCGTCTTCCGCTGTCACGACACTGCGAGCGCCCGTAGCCGCCTGCGCGCTCGTTGCCGTCTGTGTTCCCAGGGCCGTCGGAGTTGTAGCCTTTGTTGTAGGGAACGGGCGTGGTCGTTGTGGGGAGGTTTCTGTTCTGGGGGGCGGTGAGTACCCGAAACCAGGGAAGGGGAGAGGCTGCCAGTGCTCAGCTCGTCTCTGTAGCTGCGCCGTCTTCCGCTTCTTTTCCTTCGCCCTCCTCTGCTCTATCCTCTCGATCTCTGCCTCCAGCCACTGCTCCTCGGGTCCCCCCGCGCCCATCTCCATCCCACCGAGCTCCCCGTCCCTTGCGCCAGCATTCAACAGACACGACGTCGATGTGTTTGCATCCGCTATGCACCCGGGCGTCGGCTCTGTCTCCGCTGCACGCTCCCAGCAACGCGCTCTGACGCTGCACTTGCATCCACGCTGCCCTCGCGTGCCGTATCTGCATCCCGACTGCATTCCCGGACTGTGCTCGCCTCCGCGACGTACCCGGATGCCGTCCCCACCTCCGCCTCGGTGTGCACCCTCCGCACTGCGCATTCCACCCTCCGCGTGCGCCGCGTCAGCTACGCGCTCCGTCTCGACATGCACCACCTTCACTGCGCCTTCCGCGTTCCCCGCGTGCGCTTATTTTTCATCGTCTGTGCTCGTTCGCATGTCTTCAGTTTTGGCATAGATTCGGGTGTTTCAATGGTATATGCCAAATTCGATCGAGTACCTATGTCATCGTCCAAAACTGCAGCAGTCTCTGGTTCCGCTTCTGATTCCGAGTCGGAGATAATCATAGGATCCGCAAGCTCCAAGCCAGGCCCAGTCATTGCAATCTTGATCAGCATAGGGCCGCCAGAGGGGTCCCTCTTCACCAACGCGCAGGTCCCAACGCCAACCTATAGGCAGGGCCAAGGTACGCACGAACAATGTTGCGAGATACATGGTATAGGTGAGAAGCTACAAGGTAAAACAACAATCCCAAGCTTTATTTCATTGATTTTGGTCAAGATTTGAGCAAATTGTGTTTTTGACAGTGCGCAGTCTAAAGGCTATAATTTGCAGTTAAGCTCTCATGACCAAAAACACCATCTAGTGGAAACCTGCCAAAATTCCTTCAAATAAAGCTGAACATTGCTCCTTCCCATTGGGAAATGCTGTTTCAATGGTTTTCTTTGCATTATATGCAGTGCTTAAGGCCCTTTTGGACAAATGATCAGAAATTGTCACTTCACATATCTCAGGTTCAGGTCGATGTTTTGCCCTGAGTTTTGAGTCAAACAATGTTGTATACTTGGGGTACCTCCTACTCGGCATTACCAAAAGTAACCGAGCACTTTGTTTTGCACCGATTTCAGACGAGTGGGGATGAATCGCCGGGAGGGCTGGTGGCCCAAAACTCCCACAGGTATTCTCTACCCATACACAAGAGAAAGAACCCGTGATGGCCCTTGGTCCCCATTGAAATCATCAAACAATACATTCTTCCCCTCTGAGGTGTAACTTCCATTGAGATTAATTTCCATCTGTAGATCGATGGATTGGGCCCTATTTCCTGAGGTTTTGTGTGTGTGTTTCAGCATAGGTAACAGCATTTTAGAAGTCTAAAGACCTGGCCAAATGTCATCTCAAAAGGCGTAAGTGCAAAAATACTCAGATTTTCGAAATTAATATTCTGCTATGTACAGAACTTGTCAACTTGAGTTGGACTGCTGCAACCTACGCTAAATTGATCGTAGATCCATAATCTATCCATAAGAATTTGCAATAGTTGGGCTATCTGGCGATACGAGCAAATGCTCGGTTACTTTTGGTAATACCGAGTAGGATGGTATACACCGTGTTCTAATGCCGCAAAGCAGCCTAAATAACATGAATATTCAGTTGAAGCCTGAACATCACCAAAGTCAATATGTAGTGGACTGAGGAAGAATAGAAGTTTCAAAAACAGGTTCATACATCCCATATGTCATGTATGATGATTGGAAAGGCACACTACATAAGGAAAGGGCAAGGAAAACAACAAATAAGCAAATTGTCCATTTGCTCAGAATTCAGCTGTATAATGCCTGAAATAGGGGAAGACCATATAGAAGCACTGTCTAATGATACAATAGATATATCCTGGGACTGCCGATAGTGAGCCATGACTATATGTGAGGTAGGAATGCCAGGAGTCGAAATTTTCAAGTTCAGACATTATCTCCATGTTACACTGTTTCCCCAGCCCAAAATGTGATGCAAGTCTCTTCCACACCTATAGAACATAACAACTGCAAAGTTGAACCAAGAAAAACGGTCAATTTGCGCCCAGCTGAGGGCAAAAACGAGGAATTTCCATTTTGGGCCAAAAGCGTAGTGGCCCAAAAAGGAAATATGTCGGCCTGGGAGGCTCCGACACCAAAAAGTCCAAAAATAGAGTCAGAACCAAAGTTGTAGAGAAAAAATCGCTGAATCCAGCTGTCCGATCCGTTTTTCGATCAGTGCCCTGGTTGCTGCGTAAAACACAAAATACTCGGCCAAACCCGGCAATAAATGAATATTTTAATCGAATAAAATATTCATTTAAAGTGATCTGGATCATTGGATCAAGATGATGGGTCATGATAGGAACCCGGGGGGGTATTCTTACTCAGGCCATAGCATGATCTATAGGTGAAATAGATGGGACGTCCCATTCTTGATAGGAAATAGATGGGACATCCCACTCTCGCTAGAAAATGGATGGGACATCCCACTATCGCTAGAAAATGGATGGGACATCCCACTCTTGCTGGAAAATGGATGGGACATCCCATTTCTCCATAGAAAGTGGATGGGACGTCCCACTCTTGCTAGAAAGTAGATGGGATGTCCCACTCTTGCTAGAAAATGGATGGGATGTCCCACTCCTGATAGAAAATAGATGGGATGTCCCACTCTTGCTAGAAATTGGATGGGATGTCCCACTCTTGATAGAAAATAGATGGGATGTCCCATTGTTGATAGAAAATACATGGGACACCCCACTCTGGATAAACATCCCCTTCATGACTACCGGTGATGTGGGCATATCTGTTCAGATGACATATTCATATTTGGATGAAGGTTGTATTTCACTATTCAAATGTACCCATATTTTGATATCCGAGCATGGGTGAATATACCTGTGTTTTGATATCCAAGCATGGGCAAATGTACCTGTGTTTCAATATCCAAGCATGGGCAAACATACCCATGTTTTGATATTCGAGTGTAGGCCAATGTACTATATTCAAACACAGGCCAGCGTACCTCCCAATGTACCTACTTCACTATGGGATGAAAGCCCCAGTGAACTCTGTTGGCTGGTACACGCCTGGGTGTTCGTTCCCGGTGAGCTCACCCGTGCCGTTGCCCGGCACGCTTGAGCCACGTGACTTGACATCCTGCAAACCATGTCAATTCCAATGAAGTCCCAGGGTCATTTTCTGAGCTGCACGTGTCAGAAATCGATAGCCCTGATCACTGCGAATATTTACAGCCACTCAGATCACGCTCGGAGGCATTATTGCGCTTGCAATTACCCTATTGGCTTTTGAATGGTTTACATTTTGAGCTGCGTGTCCCTATTGCCTTTGCAATGGTCCAAATTTTGAACCACGTGGCTTGACATCCAGGGCCAAAAACCAAGAAATCAAAAACCGATTCTCGCTCATCTGTAACACCTGGTTTGGAAGGAAATATGAAGCTTTAGCCATTATATCTGTATCACAGTAATGCTTTCTACTTTAATGTGTTCTAATTCCATTGAGAAGGTATCCAACATCATAGCCAGTGGTTTTAAAGGTTCAGAATGGTTGAATTGTGAGCCAAAGAGGGGCTGATGTGAAATATTTCCTTTTTGGGCGATGGGTGTAGTGGTCAAGAGTGGATGACGCCATCAATTCCCTCGGATTTTAGCGGGATCTATCAATCAGTACATCGAAACAATCAATAATGGTGTGCTAAGCACTTAATAAGCGCTCAATAAGCGCCCAATCAGCCGCCCAGCGCTGATTGATGCGCAATGAGCGGGAAGGCGGGCAGGCACTGAAATATCCAAAAATATACTCGAAACCAAAATTGTAGTCCTTGCTGAGCTCTTTCTGGCTGTAAACACAGTTTGTGAGGAACTGCTTGGTTATTGCATAAAATGCAAAATACTTTTTTTAGACCCAGCAATAAAATGATATTTCCTTCTGGTGTTTGTGATAAAGAGGTGCACTGTTTTGTCTTTTCCCCTCACTTGGTAGAAAAAGGTATTGGCCAAGGTAAGGTCAGCCACTGTACAGGTAGACACCATGGATTCCATGGTGTAGTGGTTATGTATAATGTGTTGGTTGTATCCTCATTGGAAAAGGTTCCTAGTTCAACCCTGCTTCGCTCGCGGTACATCTAAAATTGAATATACATGCCGTTGTGACGCTACGTGAGTTCCATGTGACTCTGGTAGGGGCAAGCACATATGTACGAGTGGTACACGTGAGGAATGATCAGCGCAAGCCTAACAGAAATGTCAGGCTGCTAGCGTGACGTGAAAACAAAGCAAGAAGGAAAAAAAAAAGAAAAAGAAAAAGAAAAAGAAAAAGAAAAAGAAAAAGAAAAACCATACAACATGTACAGCAGGATGTTGGGGCCAGAACCGGCATTGCCCCACCATTGATTGAATTGACCGAGTACACTGTGAGAGAGTCGGTAGGTAGGTGTTTGCACTCATAGAAAGCTAGATGCAATGTAGTGTAAGCCAAAACCTAAAATTTTTCTAAGTCCACCACCTGAAACATCAATGGTAACCTAGTGGTACCAATGGTATATCAGTGGTAAGGCAAACACCTAGAAATGCCACTAAATTTACAGGGGTTAGGGCCCTAAACTCCTCTAAAGTTAATAGGTTACCATGGTATTATCAGGTGTTACAGACTGGTACATCTCGTTGACAGGTGTCGAGCTGCCAACGGAGTTTCGACAGATGCCGATCTCGGCGGGCTTACTCAATCACGCTTTCTCATCACTTCGCATTACATCCACCACCGTCGCGTCGCTCTCGGCCTCCCTCGCTCCTCCCTCGTCCTCGAATCCCACCCAAACTATTCTCGAACGCTCTCGTCGCCCTCTGCTCTGATTTCTGCGCAAAGAGCCTTCAATTGCATCACAAAACACCGATTCTTCTCACCGCAAGTGCTGGACGTGCCGCAACCCACCCTTGAGCTGTAAAGCGCGTTACACCTGCGGAGACCATTTCATTTGCCCACCATCACTATCGTCGGAACAACCGAAAATTTCCACAACCTCGATTTCCTGGCACATTTCATTCCCAAGAAATGCATGGTTTTTATTAACAACATTCACGCAGCCAGAGGGACCCTGTCGTGAGTTGGAAAGAATGGATGAGTTGAATACAACCACGACGTACCTTCGGCTGCACGAAGAAGCCGCCATCGACCCCAACACTGATGGCGCGCTTGAGCTGCGACACATGTGCGGGGGTGTTGAGCTTGTACTTCTCCGCGGCGAACTGGTGACCGACGGCAGTGAGCAACGAACAAAGACGACTTGCCAGCGAACACCACGAACCTTCTTGATAGCGTTGCGCGAGACGCCCCGGCGAGTGGGCGCATCGGAGGTAGCAATGCACTCCTGCGAGAATGTTAGAAGTTGAGGGTATGTATGCACCATGTAAACGAACGAACCTTGACGATTTCCCTCCACGAAGGGTGGGCGGTGGGCTTGTTGGTAGCTCTTGCTTCTCGCATCCTTACCTCCGTCACATGCTGCATCACAATCAACGCTTTGAAGAAAGGGATCAACAAGGAACTAAGAGCGAAGACTATACAAGAGAAAGTACATACCCGAAGGGACAGGGGTAGAAACTTAAAGCTAGTGATTAAGTTCCCTCAGGCCATGACAACGGATGGGCTCAAGCCGAGACTGGCGACCTCCATATATTCAGTCGGGAAACGTTTGGTAAAAAAAACCGAGGCCACCACAGTAAATTCAAAGAAGATGGTCCCCATCAGGAAAACCGGAAAACAGCAATTGCTGTCAACTGTTGACAATCGTCGAAAATTGCCCGATTACCAACAATTATCAATGATTGTTTAATTATTTATGCCCCTGACAATTGACGCCAATTGTTGACCGATTATCGGCCAAAACACGCAATTGTGAACGATTAGGAACCGTTTATGAATGATTACCTGGGGTGTATTCGTGTTCATATTCCCAGGTCACCCAGATGTTTGGAGAACGTGCATGTATTCAGATGTCTGCTACGAGTACATGTTGATCTAACTACATACATACACTAATTAACCAGGACGACATCCGTCAATACCCGATACACCGCACCCTAGATCTACTAGACCTCGTCAAAGGGTGAATGCAGTGAGAGGATTGAGATTGCAGACCGCGGATGCATGTATCGGATTGAGCCGCTCCAGGATGCCAACCAGCTGGGCTGGAAGCGCCGTATCACCTCAATTTTGAGGGATCAAGGTTTGTTGAAGTATGTCTCGGGAACTCTTGCCCGCCCGACACCTGCAACCGCTAATAAACCGACCGCCGACGAACTTAAAGCTATAGAAAACTGGGACGACAACGATGCTCGCACACAGACTCAAATTGAGCTAATGATAAGCGACTCACAGATGATTCATATCTCTGGAGCTACGCCTTCTGCACAAATGTGGAAACAGCTTGTCACCGTCAAGGAATCTCGTGGGAAACCGGGAATTTTATCTATGCGCCGCCGTCTCTATCTGACTACCGCCGACGAGTTTACCGACATTTTGGTCCACATTACTGAGCTTAGGGAATCCAAGAACAGCTTCGCCTCATGGGTAGCTATGTATCTGACGACGATTTCACGTTCCTACTCCTTAAATCTCTTCCTGAGAACTGGGACCAATTTAATACGGCATATCCAGGTGCAAACTTCACTGCTACTCAGGCTAAGGCCAGCTCTACTGCTGGTACTACTTCACAGGCGCCAACTTCACTTGTATCCAGGCGTCGGGAAACTCACCGGTGACAGTGATTCTGTCCCTTTTCGCTGGCTATTATCACAGAAATATTGAGTTGATGCGCTGTTCATGCTAAAATTATCACAGAACCCTGTCCAAATGTAACGCCAACAGCTTTTCTTGTGAGTGTTGCAGTCAGACATAGTTACATGAATATTTGACACTGGGTGCTAGGTTAAGTCGTTCTTCCATTGAAGGACAGACGGACAGGTTGACATCCGGCTTCTTAACTCTGTGGATCTTGTGCGGCAAATTAGTCAGTCAGATAGTTACATTGCGGAATATCCACTTTCATACCTTTGGCAGAGGGTTCCCTAGCCGTGGGAGTAGGGAAAGCAGTGAGCCCAGTAAGAAAACCCTCCGAGTTCTCGGACACCAAAGTTTTGGTGAGGAAAATGTTGTACTAAATCACTGTCCTTGCTAGCTATGGTCCGGATGCGAAGAGGCGCGACGGTTTAAATCATGATCTGGTTGTATTTGGCCAATATCTAGCGACGCGTTGATCACGGGATGCATTCCCCTCTTTCTTCCCACATGCCGCGATGCCGATGTCCGTGTCTCACGGGCGTTGTTGATCCCCTGCCAGTGCCACTTCCTCTTTTGTACCTGGTGGTCGACGCCTTGCCCGCTAGTTAGCAGGTAGGTACCCCTCCAAGTCAAACAGCCGACGTATTATATGTATGTTGGCCGAGAATTCCTGGCCTCCCGAGATCGTAATGCATGCGTGAACGCAGAAGAGGATTGCGCGAACGGGCCAGATATTTTGGGTAGGATACAAAAGGATGGCTCGCAGATCGCAGTGAGGTACAGGCCACAAGAAAAAGAAAGGAATATATTAGGATGTAGAAGTACAGGCACGCAATATATGGGCAGGAAAAGTACTCTAGGTGCATATATGGGTGTACGATACGAGAAGCGAGATGTCGGGATGGAGGAATAGAAAGGAGTGGTAAAGAGAGATGTACGCAACGAGCGCTAGGCGGGGAGAAGCGAAATTTCCCTTCTAGCAAAAAATGACGGCGATTAAAGAAAAGTCGAAAAAATAATCGTCGCAAGGCTCAGCCACATCCCGACGACGACGAACAGCTCCAGAACGACGACGAGCAGTGGAGAGCTCCCCAGAATCACGCGGGTGGTGCATGGAGGGTATCGAGCTCGTGCCGATATAGTCCGCGGGAAGAAGGAGGTAATAGCAATGAAACATGAAGTGGAATGCGAGCTCGGTCGTCCGTCGGTGTATGCACCGACTATTTCGTCCGACGTCCATCCAGCGAGCGACGGACAACGACGGGGAGGGCGCGGGGTATCCAGCGCGCACGGGTGAGGGTGGAGAAACGAAAATTCCCGGAAGCGGGAATGCATGTCTCGTCTTTTCGCGAGATAGCCAAAGTGCCACTCCTTCGCCCGCTCGCAGCAGGATCAGAATTCCAGCGATATCGCCGATATCTGCGAGCTCCACATGAGGAAGTGCAGTATCCGGAGCATGCTGCATGAAACTCGAAGGGCGAGGGCACAAAGCCCAGACGGCACTCCCGCGCAGCGGGTAGAGCGGGTCAAAGACAGATGGGTCGACGTCCCCGCATCCACGGGCAAGCGCGGGACCCCAACGCACGGCCTCCGCGTCTGCTCCGCAACACGACACCCCTCCCACGCAGGGAAAGAGAGAACCCCTAAAATACCGCATCCCCACAATCGCAAAAACAAGGAAAGAAAGACTCACTCACAAAACAACTGCCCACTTCCACCGCAGTGTGTGACCCTGGCGGGCGTGAGCCGCGGAGCCGCCGAGAAAGGACTGATATCGGTTGCAGTGGTTCTTGAGGGCAAACCGCGCGTCTTAGTCCTCGTAGTGCTGCACTTGGGCTTCAGGCGCGCCTTCGTGCACAGCGTCGCAATGCTTGTACTGTGGTGCTGCGCTGGTCGCGGGTGGTGGTGACGGAGGAAAAGGTGGCGTTGGTGGTGGTAGAGGGCCGGTCCTCCCGAAAGCAGCACGGCCTGCGGCGGGTCGGGGTCTGTGAAGAGAATGCGTTAGCGTCATGCACGCTGGTAAAGAGAGACCGAAGAGAAGAGGGAAGAAGAACAGAGGGAAAGAACAAGGCGGAGTGGGGGCAGGTAGATGGAAGAGTGGTGCGTGTGGCGTGCAGATGAGAGGGAGCGAGGGCAAGACGCAAGCGCCAAGGGGAAGCAGTCAGCGATGGAGGGAAAATACGGGGGCGTGCGCAGAGGAACAGGGGGAAGAGGTGAGGAAGGATGGACGACGAGGGCCAGGATTATGAAGGGAAGCGCGAAGCGGGTGGTGGAGGGGGAAGAACGGTGCTATCGCGGATGAAAAGACAGGATCATCGGTGGATAAGGAAGACGAGTGAAGTCGCACGCGCGAAGGATGCGATGGAGGAACGAAGGAGGGGCAGATCATGAACGAGCAAAAAGCGCGGGGGCCGCACCCGGGGAAATGAGGAGGAAAGGGCGAGGAGGAGTGGATGGTGAGAGGGCGTATGAAGGAAGGAAGGTAATTAGAAACTCACATCATCGAGATCCATATATGCACCTGCAGCGGCTTCCGTCGTGGTTCCGGTACGCAGAGAACTCTGCGCAGGGCGCATTCGAGAGGTGCGTTCGCGCAGCGGAAATGGAAGAGGGTCGACGTGTCCATGACGGAGTGCGCCTCCTACGACGCGTGTAAGGCGCCAGCGCGCGAAGAAGGAAATCGAGCTGCTAGAGAAGGGAAGTAGGCGGCGGCGGGCGGGATGGTGGGAAGGCACGGAGAGCCGCACATGCAGATCGTGCGCATCGATCGTCGCTGGGGTACGCATGCACGCTCAACATACGTAGTGGAACAACAAGGGATGTCGCCTTGCATGCGGGAGTCGTATGCTTCTGCGGCTGGATACGAGACGGACGTTGCCCTCTGTGCGGGTGTCCACGCCCAACCTAGGATGTCTTTGAAGCCGTCTCTACGCCTAGACGCGGAGGCGGGCGTGCTCGAGCCTCGCGACCGTACTCCGCATCCGGGGTCGGTGGGGCTGTAGAATGCAGAGAGGGGTGTATGCGCGAGCGTGGCGAGGACGGGACAGCAGAGCTGCTATCCGCAGGTCGTGATCCACGCCGCACGGGACGCGCCAGCATGGAGCACCACGAGGCGGAGGTGGGCTGTGGCGTGGGCGTGGGGAGGGCGCTCTGGGCCGCACTGAGGGCGGGCAGGGTATGAGGGGGCTCGTTGCGAGAGATGAGAAGGCGAGAAAAAGTGAGCAAGACAAACATGGGCAATGGGGGAAAAGCACGCACTTCCTAGAGACGAGAAGGCGAGAAAAAGTGAGCAAGACAAACATGGGTGATGGGGTAAAAGCACGCACTTCCTAGAGACGAGAAGGCGAGAAAAAGTGAGCAAGACAAACATGGGCGATGGGGGAAAAGCACGCACTTCCTAGAGACGAGAAGGCGAGAAAAAGTGAGCAAGACAAACATGGGTGATGGGGTAAAAGCACGCACTTCCTAGAGACGAGAAGGCGAGAAAAAGGGAGCAAGACAAACATGGGTGATGGGGAAAAGCATGCACAAACTAGAGACGAGAAGGTGGGAAAAAGTGAGCAAGACAAACATAGGCGATGGGGGGTAAAAGCACGCACTTCCTAGAGACGAGAAGGCGAGAAAAAGTGAGCAAGACAAACATGGGCGATGGGGTCAAAGCACGCACAAACTAGAGACGAGAAGGCGAGAAAAAGTGAGCAAGACAAACATGGGCGATGGGGGAAAAGCACGCACAAACTAGAGACGAGAAGGCGAGAAAAAGTGAGCAAGACAAACATGGGTGATGGGGGGAAAAGCATGCACAAACTAGAGACGAGAAGGCAAGAAAAAGTGAGCAAGACAAACATGGGTGATGGGGGAAAAGCATGCACTCGCTAGAGACGAGAAGGCGAGAAAAAGTGAGCAAGACAAACATGGGTGATAGGGGAAAAGCACGCACAAACTAGAGACGAGAAGGCGAGAAAAAGATGAGCAAGACAAACATGGGCGATGGGGGAAAAGCACGCACAAACTAGAGACAAGAAGGCGAGAAAAAGTGAGCAAGACAAACATGGGCGATAGGGGAAAAGCACGCACTCCCTAGAGACGAGAAGGATGAGGAAAAAGTGAGCAAGACAAACATGGGCGATGGGGGAAAGGCACGCACTTCCTAGAGACGAAAAGGCGAGAAAAAGTGAGCAAGACAAACATGGGCAATGGGGGAAAAGCACGCACTTCCTAGAGACGAGAAGGCGAGAAAAAGTGAGCAAGACAAACATGGGCGATGGGGGAAAAGCACGCACAAACTAGAGACCAGAAGGCGAGAAAAAGTGAGCAAGACAAACACGGGCGATGGGGGAAAAGCATGCACTTCCTAGAGACGAGAAGGCGAGAAAAAGGGAGCAAGACAAACATGGGTGATGGGGGAAAAGCATGCACAAACTAGAGACGAGAAGGTGGGAAAAAGTGAGCAAGACAAACATAGGCGATGGGGTAAAAGCACGCACTTCCTAGAGACGAGAAGGCGAGAAAAAGTGAGCAAGACAAACATGGGCGATGGGGGAAAAGCACGCACAAACTAGAGACGAGAAGGCGAGAAAAAGTGAGCAAGACAAACACGGGCGATGGGGGAAAAGCATGCACTTCCTAGAGACGAGAAGGCGAGAAAAGTGAGCAAGACAAACATGGGCGATGGGGTAAAAGCACGCACTTCCTAGAGACGAGGGGGCGAGAAAAAGTGAGCAAGACAGTGTCGTCTTGAACCACTATGGCAGATCTGAGGATCTGGGGATCTCAGCCGATCAAGCTGTCACTCAATCGCATCATCAACTTCATCTCCGACGCCACCGTCCATGGCCAGGTGTGCCAGCACTGGCTTCTCTCTCTCCTCGTGGATTCACGCCCTCTGTCCCAAGAATCCGTCGCTCAAGCAGGCTGATATCGGGCTGAGCCTGCCCTAGTTCCGAGCGAACACGCATCCTCATCCCTTCCTCGACTCATCCACTGATTCAGAGGACGTCCACTCATCGTACTTACGCACCATTGATGGCACTGGAGACGCATTGTGTCATCTTCTCGTCTCGTAACCCAGACCTGTCGCTTCTCAATCCATGCCGCTCAAATCTCCACGCTAGCACCTCACTCAGATTTGGAGCGCCCTCCCACCCACGCCCACGCCACAGCGCGGTGCTCCATGCGAGCGTGTCCCGTGCGGCGCGGACAACGACCCGCGCATACTCCGCTATCCCGTCCTCGCACCGCTGGCGTATACACCCCCTCTTCATTCTAGCGCCCACCGATATGCGCTCGTCCGCGGGCACCGGCATGCAGATCCCGTCTTGACAGGCGTCCGTCTCGTATACATCCGGAATCGACACACCCTCGCCCTCGCGCACGACTCACGTTGGCAAGGTGGCATTCCTTACCTATGCGCCGCCTCGCCGTCGACGCCGCTGCCCCGCCCTCTTCGCAGAACACAACCTACTCCTTGTACGCCTAGCGAGTGCATGCTTTTCCCCCATCGCCCATCTTGTCTTGCTCACTTTTTCTTGCCTTCTCGTCTCTAGTTTGTGCATGCTTTTCCCCATCGCCCATGTTTGTCTTGCTCACTTTTCTCGCCTTCTCGTCTCTAGTTTGTGCATGCTTTTCCCCCGCCCATGTTTGTCTTGCTCACTTTTTCTTGCCTTTTCGTCTCTAGCGAGTGCGTGCTTTTCCCCCATCGCCCATGTTTGTCTTGCTCACTTTTTCTTGGCCTTCTCGTCTCTAGCGAGTGCGTGCTTTTCCCCCATTGCCCATGTTTGTCTTGCTCACTTTTTCTCGCCTTCTCGTCTCTAGCAAGTGCGTGCTTTTCCCCCATCGCCATGTTTGTCTTGCTCACTTTTTCTCACCTTCTCGTCTCTAGTTTGTGCATGCTTTAGTGCGTGATTTTCCCCCATCGCCCATGTTTGTCTTGCTCACTTTTCTCACCTTCTTTGTCTCTAGGAAGTGCGTGCTTTTCCCCCATCACCCATGTTTGTCCTGCTCACCTTTTCTCGCCTTTTCGTCTCTAGGAAGTGCGTGCTTTTCCCCCATCGCCTGTGTTTGTCTTGCTCACTTTTTTCTCGCCTTCTCGTCTCTAGGGAGTGCGTGCTTTCCCCCATCCCCCATATTTGTCTTGCTCACTTTTTCTCGCCTTCTCGTCTCTAGCTCAATGCGTGCTTTTCCCCCAACGCCCATATTTGTCTTGCTCACTTTTTCTCGCCTTCTCGTCTCTAGGAAGTGCGTGCTTTTCCCCCATCGCCCATGTTTGTCTTGCTCACTTTTTCTTGCCTTCTCATCTCTAGTTTGTGCATGCTTTAGTGCGTGATTTTCTCCCATCGCCCATGTTTGTCTTGCTCACTTTTTCTCGCCTTCTCGTCTCTAGGAAGTACGTGCTTTCCCCCATCGCCCATGTTTGTCTTGCTCACCTTTTCTCGCCTTTTCGTCTCTAGGAAGTGCGTGCTTTTCCCCCATCGCCCGTGTTTGTCTTGCTCACTTTTCTTGCCTTCTTGTCTCTAGGGAGTGCGTGCTTTTCCCCCATTGCCCATATTTGTCTTGCTCACTTTTTCTCGCCTTCTCGTCTCTAGCTCGTGCGTGCATTTCCCCCAACGCCCATATTTGTCTTGCTCACTTTTTCTCACCTTCTCGTCTCTAGCTCGTGCGTGCATTTCCCCCATCGCCCATATTTGTCTTGCTCACTTTTTCTCGCCTTCTCGCCTCTAGGGAGTGCGTGCTTTTCCCCCATCGCCCATATTTGTCTTGCTCACTTTTTCTCACCTTCTCGTCTCTAGCTCGTGCGTGCTTTTCCCCCATGTTTGTCTTGCTCACTTTTTCTTGCCTTCTTGTCTCTAGGAAGTGCGTGCTTTTCCCCCATCGCCCATGTTTGTCTTGCTCACTTTGTTCTCGCCTTCTTGTCTCTAGCTCGTGCATGCTTTTCCCCCATCGCCCATGTTTGTCTTGCTCACTTTTTCTCGCCTTCTCATCTCTAGGGAGTGCGTGCTTTTCCCCCATCGCCCCTGTTTGTCTTGCTCACTTTTTCTTGCCTTCTCATCTCTAGGAAGTGCGTGCTTTTCCCCCATCACCATGTTTGTCTTGCTCACTTTTTCTCGCCTTCTTGTCTCTAGGGAGTGCGTGCTTCGCCCTCCCCCTTTACCCCCAGCTTCACTCATTGCCACCTCCTCTCCCCATCCAGATTGGTAAGACCTTCCATTACCTTCATTTACTCCCACATCACCCTCCCTGCTTGAAGCCTTACAGCAAGATTTGGAAAGACGGCCTTCTTGAAACATATCACAGCCTCTTTCCAGGACAGGGATGAAGGTATGGATCCCTTTGATCGTGGATTTGAATGACAAATTCAACTCAGATAAACTACTGGAAACAAACCATACTGCCATCCTACATGTGTTGGGCAATGCATATGCACACAAGTTTAATGCAGCCACATGCCTGCTCCATTGAATACTTCACCATTTATCGCTCTGGATGAAAGCACCATCTCCCCCTTTTGAGAGCCGCTACTTCTACTACTATTTACTTCTGTTCCCTTTTTCAAAAACACAAAACATCAGCCTTGCAAAGTCCAAGTAGAAATTGATGAACTTCTGATCGCAATTGAACAGTGCTCTGAGTCAGATGTTGGCTTTTGGGATGGAGCTGACATTGTTGTAAACAAAAGTAGGTGAGTCTGCGTATATCTTCAGGAGAAGGCACGGCAAACGCAACCGCAGCCGCCATTGTTCACTAAGAAGTGCGTTTCGAGCAAGCCTGCTGGGAAGATTAACTTAGTTTCGCAAGGACGAAGATTTGATTTGATTTGAGGGACGCACGTACATACAGCGCGAAGATGGCTACACTGATTTCAGTGGATGCGATCGCGTGAAATTTGCTACTTGCATCGAGGTCGACCTGGAGCTGGCTGCTGTGACGCTGGTATTTCTCGTGTTCTGGTTGAAGAGTGCTATACCGAATTTGCGGGTTCGACCTCTTGAGAATTTGCTTGCCTGAGGCGAGGTCGAGATGGGCTTGCTGGCGGTAATAAACCAGATTTATCCTGACCTTGGAAAACTGTAGGTCTGGTGTTGTGCGTCTACTCTTGATCATGTTCGCATTGGTTTCGTTGGCCCTGATTCCCGCCGTCCAAAAAACACACCCGTCAACGTGACTTTGTCCGGCGTCAGGAAGTGGTTCAGGAAAGCATACTGGGGGAGTGGTTCAGATGCCGTATGTATCTGAGTTGCGATTTGAGGAACGTACATACAAGCAGCGCGGAGCGCGTATACTCGAGCTGGATATACTATCCTGGACTCTGAAGATTCCGTACATAAAGCAAGTAAGGCCGACAAGCGGCATGGCCCGGTAACGAAAGACATTGGACTAAACTAATCTTATACTGTAATTGAAAAGGAAATAAGAAATAGGTTCATGATCAGAGCCGCAACTTCATGAACTGTGTCCAATTTTTGAAAAATCAAACACATAGGAACAACAAGCAGGAAGTTCCGAGAGGACCAGAATCTTTGTGAAGGGCTGAACTAATGTGCAGCATTCGGAAAATTTGAAAATAGTGGTCATTCCCGCTACCGTAAGGTACGGGTTCTTTGGGCGCCCAAACTTCAGCCACTTGCAGAGCATCACATTTTTGCTTTTTATGGAAGGTAGCCATCACATTTTCGTCAGCTGTTTTGCGTAATCCCCAAAAACTGTACGTCTTCCGGGCCCAAAGTCAACGTTTCAGATCACAGATCATTTTGGAATCCGCTTCTCTTGTCTTGACTCCCATGTCGCCTTCTGCTACCTTGTGCAATGTACTGCTCTCCTCGCCCGTTGATCCTAGCTCTGAATGTTCTCTGCTGTCTCTTGACTGGGTCCTATCCTCTTCTGGAGTCTCGGCATTTCAATCTTTTTCTGGACGGCTTACTCTCCAACGGTTGACTTGTAATGTTCATGCACATGAAGCTCCGTGTGTGCTCGGGTCTCCCTTATGACCTTGTTCTTGGCCGAAATTGGTTGCTCACTCTTCCACATGCATCCTTTGTCTCTCTTCCGGTCCCATTGTGCCAGGAACGTCGGCAATCAAGTCTCCATCATTACATATTATATTCGATGGCTGACCACTTTATATAAACCCCACCCCCCTGCCTTTAATGTCGGCATTCCAGGTCCTGCCTGTGATCCCGACGGCGCGATGACGGCGCCTGACAAGGGATCTCATTGTAAGTGTCTGCCTCATCTTTACACGACTTGATGTTAACCTATTACCCAGCTCTGCTGCGGCCTTGTATTTGCACCGAGCTTTCCTCATGTCAATACCCATCTACCTCTGTTTTTTACCATCACTATGACCACATTCTATGACCTCATTCAATATTATTCATGGTATTTTACTTGGCCATCATGCAACCCACTCCTGTGTCTCTGGATTCCATTCAGATTGCCATCACTTAAGAGGTCTTGAGCTGCAGCTATACCGACTTCTAGTATGAGTTTAACACAATGCAACATATTCTCTTGGATCATATTGCGACGGGAGCTTGCGCAAATTATGGTGTGGAGGTGTCCGTCAATCCCAGGCCAGATCACTCGGCTTGTCGAGCTCTGTGCAAGCAATTTCGGTTGCGCGGCAGAGATAATGTCAAAGGCAGTTTGAATATTGTCCTGGACGCTGATCACAAGCGATGTCCACTCTGCTGCTCTCAATTATATCTATCCCTGGTGTTCGTAATTTGCAATTCAAACTGCGCGCTGGCTTAAAAACCCATTCCGCCAATATTAAATACACCAGCCCGGATATCAGTTCTTCTGTTTCAGACTTCTTCAAGTCATCTGAAAGCGATCGAAAGTCGTCCTGCTCTCCATTGCTGCTTTGCATCACATTCAATTCTCAGATAACCCTCCATTGACTCCCTCCGCCATCAACTTACCCACCATATCCTGTCTGGTGATTGCACTCAATTTTCTCAATCTCATCCATCAATCTTCCTCCCGAGTGTGCTATCATTTCCAGGCTGATGTTTGCACTGAATGGCGAGTTAATAATACTGACCCCGAAAACTCAAGAATTACATCCTCAAACTGCGAAAGGGGAAAGACGCGGAACGGACGCAGCGGCAGAAACATGAAAAACTAGTGGAGGAAAAGAAACACTTGAGTTCGTTCGTCGATCGTGGCCCCAACTTGTACCACAGTCTCTGATAAATAAAATTCCCCGCCTGTTTCCCAATGAAACTAGTTTAGAGGCTCTCTCGGCTTTTACTTGTGCTGCATGTGTTGAATCCGTGCCTCTTCATTCCACGGCTTGTTGGATGAGTGCAACAGCCCTGCATTCAGCTTACCACAAGAGATAGCTTATGCATCGGTCGAGATTTCTTTTTGCTGAACCTTTAGGTTTGGCTACCCAGGAGAAGAAGGATTTTGGGCTGATTTTTGCTACATGTACAAACAAAATCTGGAAGGATGGAGTGCCCCCAAAATTCTTGAACAGTGCGAGCTTGCCAAGGCGGGAAAATACACCGCCCGGAACTATACACAATACGAAATTGATCTTGCCATACTGCTTTACGAGCTCGGCGGCGGCGGCGCCGTATACGCAATGAATCATTCCATTTTTGCACTCCCACCCCGGAAATACGATTCACAGGTTGGGCAATGTAAGGATACCGTCCCTGCGCATTCCTTGGGCGGAGAGAATGAGCCTAAACAGAACAATTGAACAAGATTGGGGCACACATGAACTGTTCTTCCAACGAACGGTCACATGTGTCTTGTCGGACGATTTCATTTTGCAGGAAGGGGCTCTGGGTCCGATATTGCCGATCTGGGGAGGTATCAGTCTCTCAGCCGCACAGGCTGATTTATTCTCACATCGCGTCCACATTATGAGTTCTGAATTGCACCTCAGTGTTTCGCAGTGTCCTACATCCTACTTGCCCAAGACCCATCAAAAGCTCATGATACCTGCCTTGCTGCAGTATACGTGCTTGCATTGGCCATATCACCTTGTTGCAGCTCATGTCACCGAAGTTTCAGATGTTGTCGCTGCCTCCCACCTGAAATCGCTGGAGGATGTTTTCTTGCCAAAGTTTTTGTTTTGGGTTGAAGTTCTCAGTGCACTCAACAAGGCTAGCTGTGATCAACCTTAATCATGACAGCATTGACAACGAAATGTTTGGCACATGCTCCCCAATATATGACTGAATTTCTTGCAGATGCCAATGAGTTTGTGGTTTTTTCCTGGGAGCTGTGGAAACCAGTGTGGCACATATATATCTTTCTGCTCTTCCATGTCTGCGACCAACCTCAAATATTGCGAAAGTATTTTGGCCAAAGTTGGATGTATGCCACAGGTGCATACTGCAGGAATTCAGCGTAGGCAACAAGCCAGGCTGATATTGAATGAGCATGATGGATATGTCCAGTGCATTTCCTTCTCGAGAGATGGCACATGTATTGTCTCATGCTCAGATGATAAGACTATCCCCATGTGGGATGCGAGGACAGGCGAGGCCCTCATGGAGCCTATTCAGGGCCGCACAGACTCAGTTGTTCTGTCGCTTTCTCCTGATGGAAGCTATATTGCATCAGGCTCAGCTGACAAGACAACGAGCATGAATGCCAGACAGGTGAGGCTGTCATAGAGCCTATTGGAAGCCATACAAAGTGCATTCGTTGTGTTGCATTTTCACCAGATGGAACCTGTCTTGCATCAGCCTCAGACGATCAGACATCCATGTATGGGAGGCCAAGACAGGCAAAGCTATCCTAGAACCCATTGAAGGCCATAGACTGGATTTGTTGCCTTGCATTCTCATTCATGGTAGTGCAGGTGTAGTGTTAGAATGATAGTGAGAGGATGAAATGACACGTCTGGTTTGGGTGATTTGATGCCTGTGACCGATCACGCAATCTCAGCTTCTGCCCGGCTCCCCTATTATACCCGCACAGACCGCCTCTTTGTTTGCGAGTATTGAGACGGAACGCGGAGGCGCTGCGGCATTCTAATTACCGGCCCAACATATTTTCACTTTTTGAATTTTCGTTCCAGGGAATCTGTAGAGGGCAGTCATCAAGATATTGTGTAAATAGTGGAGTTAAAACCAGAGGAACAGTAGCAGTTTCCAAATCGGGACAAAAGTTTGTCACGATGTTCGGTCTGCAATCATACAGTCCGCCACGGTTGCCTCCATTTCCAAGTCCA
>JARKIC010000887.1:0-178004 GCA_029378375.1 Mycena olivaceomarginata | reverse complement strand
GAAGCGAAAATGACGTTGCGCGTTCGGGGGCAAAGTAAATGTCTTCGTCATCCTTTTCTTGGAATTCTTCGTCGACGGCAGCGTCCGCCTCATCAGCCTGCATCTCCTTCTTCTCCGCCAAACGGCGCTCGCGTTCCTCTCTCCACCGGAGATCGTCCTCCATACGATCGCCAGCGAAGAACTTGCCCATGACCGCGTTTACTTGCTCGATTAAACGCGCCAGATGGTAGTATGCTTCTGTGGGAGAGAGCTGGAGCTCTGTGATAAGGCGGTCGAATTTATTTATGACCAGGATGGGTCGCAGTCTGTCCACCCAAGCTTGGCGCAGCACGGCAATTGTCTAGTTGAATATTGAGATGCAGACTCGCGTCAAAGAGTCGTTCTTACTTGGGTACAGACGCCTTCGACGACGTCGACGAGAACCAGCGCTCCGTCGCACAGCCGAGCCGCGGTAGACACCTCGCTCGAGAAATCGACATGTCCGGGGGTGTCGATCATATTCACCACATACACCTTCGGTTTTGCTAGTAGAGCATTACAGATGGTCCGGAAGCGGAAGGGTATTAAGACCCAGCGTACCGTCCTTGTCCATGACCTGGAACCGCAGAGATACAGCGCTGCTTTCCATAGTGATTCCTCGTTCTTGTTCGTCCTCGCGACTGTCCATGTATCTCATCTTGCCGGCCATCCTCGACGAAATAATGTTGTTCGCAGCAAGCAGGGCATCCATCAGAGTCGTTTTTCCATGATCTACGTGCCCAAGGGTGGTGATTATTCGAACGTTAGCTGGTTCCGGAGCAGACATGGTAGTCGCGTAAGAAGAGTTTTGGCGGAACCGAAACGCGCTTGCTGATTTGGAGCCCGGATGACTGATCGCGTTTTACGTAAAAGACAAGAAGCAAAATATAAAATAAAAATACAGAGATACAGTACAGTGCGCTTGCTACGACAAATCCATAGGGCCTTCGCCCTCAGCAGGAAAGCACAAATCGCTCTCATCTTGCGCCGCTTCATCGTCATCTTCGTTCCAGTCACTCGTAGTCTCCCAGTCATTCTCAAACTCGACGTCTACCCGCCAGCACCTCGTCGTCGTTTCTCCTGCTAGCGGTAGGAATGAGAGCATATTCATCTGGCCAGGAGCGCGGTGCGCTATGGGCTGCACCCAGCGTCGTTCTCGTAACCGCTTGTGGCGTTCACGATCCTCTTCAATGCGCTTGAACACCTCGGAGCGAGAAAGTGAGGAGTGAGATGATCGTCGGTTCGGTGCCGATGCTGCTGGGGAAACCTGGCTCGCACAGGTGGTGTCCGCTTCTCAAGCGCCGAAAGAACATCGTCGTCGACGATCTGGGGGTCTACGACACGTTTACTTCGCCAGTTTTCAAGGATCTGGGGACAGTGAGTAATGAAATGCACAAGGAATACGCCAAAAACGCGCCTCTGCTTCGTGCTGGTGAGGTTGGGCAGGCCTTCTCGTCCTGCAGGTACAATGCACTCGACAATTTTTCCAATGTCCCGATTCACAAAGTCCACATATTGGTTGTTCCCCGGGTCGGATCCAATCGAGCTGGAATGGGATTTGACAAGAAGACATGTCTCGCAAAGGGAGTCCGAGGAAATAGAGGATGTTATTCGAGAGTTTATGGAGCCCTGCAAACCTGAATCAGCCTAAGAATCGACAGAATGGACGATTCCCCACCTTCTGGCATTCCTCGACGATGCAGTCCCAGAGATCTTCACCACATGGTGGAAAGAATTGACCGCGAAGCCTACCCTTTTTGTATCGACTGTTGGGACTAGTTGAGCGAATTCAGGAGGAAATTAGAGGGAAACCAAGAGTGCTACTGACGCGTGTTAAGCGCTTCAAAGGGGCCAGAAATTGTATGCGCACTTCGAAAGGATCCATGTCGAGGTCGAGGTGAAAAGCAAGGATGAGTAAGCGACCCAAACGACTGGGAACGGCAACCGCCGGCAAGCAATGAACCAAGGGAGCGGTTCAGATTTTGTGCTGCTTAACTATGAACATGACGGTTATGTTGCGCTTTCAGGCCTCACTATTTTCGAAACGGCGGTCAGGATGTTTGGTGCATTATAGGTCCGGCTATAACAAGTCCCCAGTCCAAGTCACGTTTCCACAGCTCTTTTCTCCGACCACAACCTCAGACCATGGAATCTCTCCCACTGGAACCAATTCCAGCACCGTCGGATGCCGCTACCACATCTACGACATCCAACGAGTCCTGATCGCAGTAGCGGTGTCTCTAATGAAGCGGATCCCCTACTGCTCGCGAGCCGGCTCCAGACGGCAGAAGACATTCAGACTTTGCGTCAAAGGAAAAAGAGGCGCAAGCAGGGCAAAGTTGTGGGCGACTTTTATGAGCGGCAGAATAAGCAAATCGCTGCCTTCTCATGACAATGGACCAGCACATTGAAAGTGCACAGGAGGAAGAGGATACCAATAGGCTTGCGGTGCGTCGACCCGCATCCGAAGCTAAGGATGAAGGTCCCTGATATCTCATACAGATCAAGATAAGCAATTTATGGTTCCCTTATTGCCAACTGGTAGGTCTTACTAGTACTCACAACCGCACTAAAAACAATTATATCTGACGCGCACTTCCCCAGCGTTTTTGGCCGTGCTTCAGATTTATGCGGCTGTTTCTTCCTTGTCGTTGTCATTCTTCGCGACAGCCATGGACGCTGTGTTTGATCCACTTGCAAATCTTGTTCGTGATTCAATTTGGAGCGCCGGACCGAATCTAAATGAATCCCAGGTCTCCATTACTGCCATCGCATGGCGCTCAACAAGCGGATCCACGAAGATACCCTTCCGTATGTAAACCGTGGTATTGAGGTGCCTGCGTTCTTATTTCTTTTCAGGGAGGAAGCCGACTAGAAACGTTGTCACTTCCTCCGAGTCGTTTATAAAACTAATTGTTGTGTATCATCTAGCATCGGCGACATAGTCTACGCCAGCGCCATGGGTTCTGTCTCGGTAGTTCTCATTGTTCGTACCGAGAATTTCTCCATCATACAAAGCACCTCATATCTCCGCCAGGCTTTCTCAGTGCAGGAGCTCGCCAAGGGGCCACGGGCAAAGAGGGCTTGCACATCCCCTCTGTCGTGGCTGTGGCAGTAGCTTTTGGTCGGTTCACGGTTGTTGCTGCCTTCCTTACTCGTTCTCAACTTGCGCCGCAGTCACAAAGCTTGTTCTTTTCATCCTACTGCTTTTCCGTGAGGTCCAAAAACTCGCAAGTCAGAGTGCTTTGGGAGGACCAGTGAGTTAGCACACCTGTCAGACCAGAATCGGCTCTGATATATTTTAGCCGGAACGACCTTTTTGTCACGGCTTTGGTATTTTGACTCCGCTGCTGGCGCAAAGCTTCGGTGTGGATCGATCCGCTCGGCGCTCCTCCTCATATCTGGTTCGCCAGGCTCCTTTACGTCCTTCTCAAATAATTTAACACTCCTCAAGCGGCGCTAATAATCGTGTGGGGGCCGCACGCTCTACCGCCAATTTCTGCTACTCGCAGGTTGTCGCGGCGCCCATAGAGTTCCCAGCAGCTCGTCATCTACAAGGCGATGATGTATGCCGAAGGCAATCAAGCAGATCGATTCGTGTACGGTGTACCACGCTGGGCCCGTAAGAATTTGTCCCATATCTCAGGTTCAGGTGATGAAGAAATTAACGTTCGCACAGGACTAGGTCGTCGAGCTGGACATCGTCATGGACGCTGACACGCCGCTCTGGAAAGCGCACGATCTCTCACAGGCGCTTGCAGGACAAGATTGAGCAGCTGCCGAATGTTGGACGAGGTACATGAATCTCACATTGGTGGCGCTCGATTGCTGACGGTGTTGCGACAGCATATGTGCACGTTGATCATGAGATTAGCCACAAGCCTGTGAGTCCTTCCATGGAGTTGAAAGCACACCACTAATCCCACGCGTTCTCAGGAGCATCGGAAAACGAAATGATTCCTACTAACGCGACATCAATACAATAATGCCCTATCTGTTATTACCCATACAATCTCGAGCATCTAATTGTTTGTGAGTAGACGACTCGATTACGGGGTTCTACATTGTTACACATTTCAATCAGTCATATCTTCTTCACGAGCCCCCTCGTATTTCTTGAGGTCGGCGACGAGCCTCGCCCATCTCCCCCCATGCCATGCCATCATATCCTTCCACAGGTCGCTCTCTTCACCGAATGCCTGCCTACACCAGTGCATCTCTCCCGCGATTCATGAAGTCCGCAAACGACACGACGTTTGCCCATGACGAACGGCTTGCCTTTGTTCAGCGGCTCGTTCAACCAACGGTCGACTTTGCCGAAACCTGCTTCAACGTCCTTCCATTTACTTCGTGGGCCTCGCCAGTCGGCCATATGTCGACCAGCTTTTTACCGAAGGCTTCCTCCCGAGTGCGCACGAAATACTCAACGCTTCCTTGTCGGAGGATTTTGGCGACGGCGGGGATGATGTATGAGACCAAAGGCTCTGTCGCGCCGTCATAGGCTGCCAGGAAAGCTCTCTGCAGAACGTGCGTTTCTGTAATCCAATCATATCAGGTCCCATCATTTTGGAGACCGCGAAACAAGCGCACCTGCGGGGAATACCTTGGGTTGTGTCGGGATACGTCTCGTCCAAGTACTCCGCAATGCGCGCCGAGTCGGAAATGACCGCGGCCGGTCTTGGGGTCCTGGATGACGGGCAGAGAGTAGTAAGGTCTGCCGGCTTTGCGTATCATGGTGGGCTCCGCGCCGATCTTCTTGCATAGGTCCGCAATGTCGGGGTATTCGATCCACTCAGTTTTATACGCCAAACCTTTGTAGTTCAAGGCGTATCTAGTTATGCGTTAGATGACAGGATATCTTGCACGGCCGGCACGAGGTAGATACCTTGTTTTCCATGTGTTCGGGGACCATGCACAGCCGGGCGCCTTGGAGGGGGATGTCGTAGAAGATTATGGGCGCGTTCGACATGGTGGTTCACTCGAGAGGAAGGAGTAAGCAACGCACCCGGACGAGCCGCAGCAGCGAGCGCTCACATCATGATGAACATCCCGCAGCCGTATATGTAGTGGTACGAGCCACGAGACTAGTAACTTGGCGCCAGAGATGTCTTGGACTGCAGAAAATACGGGAGAAGTCGCTGGTAAAGGCATTGTCGTATGTACGTAAACTGGCGAATCAATCTTGCTCCAGACCTCCACACCGTTCTCTGATCTCATGTTTTCTCGTTTGAACCTGAAGCCAACCCCGGCGTTGAAACGAAGTGTGCGGAGTCTGAATACCTCCAGCATCCCTCCTGCTGTGTCTTTGAAGCGGTCATATCTCTATGTTCCCTCCTCGTCCGATCGCATGCTGGAAAAGTCTCTCTCAACGCGCTCGGACATGATAATATACGACCTTGAGGACAGCGTTTCTTCTCCGTCTGCTGCCGACAAGACCGCTGCCAGAGCCCGCCTTTCTGGCTTTCCTCGGGGTATGCATACCTTTATTGCGCTCTGCCTTGAGCCCACAAGCATTGCTTAGCGAGGGGATCTTCCTCCGCGCGAACGAGTGGCCGTACGCGGTCAACGATATCAGCACGCCATTCTTCAGAGATGATATATCCCAAATCGTAACACACACGCTCCCAAATCCGGCTCGACCTGATTCTTGTCGCAGGTTACCTCGAAATCAGTTGGCAGCCTCGTCCTTCCGAAGGTCCATTCCGCAGAAGATCTCAATACGGTCTCGACAGCAATACGTGATTGCGAATGGCAATGCTCTGGGACTCGTTGCCAGTATCGAGAGCGCAAGAGCATCGTGGAATCTCGGGGCCATCGCTGCTTGGAAATCGGAATTCGGAAAGCTCGGAGGAGCTTTGACTGCGTTGCTGGTGAGTCCTTTTACTCAGAAAAATTCTCCTCTAAACTAAATGGTGGTAGTTCGCCGCCGAAGATTGTAATTATTCACGTCTTTCCCGTTTTCTGTGTATTCATTTGGCGCCAAGATTGCGCCGACACGTCAATATTGAGGTCTTCCTCGCGACACGAGCTGTTGTATACTAGATCTTCAATCGTTATTGCAGCCAAGGCCTTCGGGTTGGAGGCTATCGACATGGTATGTATATAACGTCGCACCTGAGGCTGCACCAACATCATTACCAGGTTTGTGTGAATTACAAGGATCTCGAGTATCTGAAAGACGAGTGTCGAGATGGGCGCCAGCTCGGATTTACCGGAAAGGTCTGTTCGCACTTTTGCGTTGTGGAGCATGACTGACGAAAAAAACAGCAAGCCATCCACCCGAGCCAGGTGGATGTAATCCAGTCGGCGTTCGTCCCCACAGCTGCTGGTGAGTTCCGCCGAGCCAGTTTGAATTCATGCTTAGGCTCGACGTTTTTTAGAAATCGAGCGTGCCGCGAAAATCGTGCATAGGATGGAACGCGAGCATGCGCTGAATCGAGGCGCTGCGGGTTTGGAGGGGGAAATGATAGATAAACCGATGATTCTGCAGGTTAGTATTGATTTCGACTTTCTACTCGTTCTCAAGTCTTCGTTCGCAGGCCGAAAAGGTTCTCCAGATAGCAAGGGCAGCTGATTTAGAAATCCCTTACCTTGACTCCGGGTCGTAGTCAACTCCGTCCATATCAATATTTTTTTTCGACCCAGAGGTTATCGTCAGGGTCATCGTCCACGACTGAGGATGGGTGCGGTTACGTTTCGGCCGGTACCAGGGGAGCTCGGAGGGCCTTTAAGTTGGTGTACGAATCATTAGTCTGCTGTTTTGACTCGAGGGCGAGAGTCGGAGAGTCGGAAGATTTTCGTGAGCGAATAATCAAACGGGACATGAACGACACTGTTGGCTTGCGGGACAGGGAGACTTGATGGTATCGACGGTGATGGCCGCAGGCGGACTTTGAACTCAACTTCAACTGCTTCAACCTGTCCAATATGGCACCTGAATTATCTTAGGACGGCAGTGCTTGAACAGCAAAGATCCTGTACATTCAACAAATTCATAGGCCTCGTATGTCATCTCTCAAGCGACAACCACGAGTCCTCTATCGGGAATAGGAAACCAAATCCCCAAGGCTTCACCGCTCCCCTCGTCCGTAATGACCCAAGGATGAGTCAAATAAGTCTTTATGTCCACCCTCCCACCGCCTCCGTCGACGGTTCCATAACTGACCCTCCTCCCCTCAAATGAGATCCACCAGAGATGCAGAGGTTCGGCTCTGAAGTTCACGAATGTGATACTGGTTTCTGTGTTTGAGTTCACTGAACGCAAACCGGGCTCATTGTAGGCACCAATGGGCTGGATATTAACAAACTGAATGACAAAGAACGTGAGTGGGCATCGCACATGATAGATGCTAACGACGGACACTTGTGTGTACTCCGCCTAGTAGCCAGGAGAATCAATTACTGATCCTAAAGATAAAAGCATAGAAAACTGACCCTCGATTGTCTATGATAGAGTGGGTTCGTAATGCAATGGTTGACGGTGAGCTGCGTATCTACCTGGGGTGTCACCGATGGCATGTTTACGATTGAAAAAGATAATTTCAAGTAGGAGTAGTACTGAAGAGACCGAGGGAACTGCGTTTTGATCAAGTGCCCTTATATATACGTTAGAAGAGTGCAGTGCTTCGCGCCCAAGACTTCGGCTAAGGTCAGAAGCTGGAGTATTAGCGCCGAATCAGCGCCCCGTATACGTCACAAGAGCGCTGTGTTCGTTCCCAGCACTTCACTTCGGCGAAGGTCAGAAGCTGGAGTATGAGCGCCGCGGCCGAATCAGCGCCTTGTATATCTCACAAGTCTCACAAGAGTGCGGTGTTCGTTCCCAACATGTCGATCGGTAAGTTTATACGCCAAACCTTTGTAGTTCAAGGCGTATCTAGTTATGCGTCAGATGGTAACTTGCTCAACAGAGATAGATACCTTATTTTCCATGTGTTCGCGGACCACGCAAATCCGGGCTAGAATATTATAGGCGCGCTCGACATGGTGGTTCACTCGAAAGGAAGGAAACGAGGAATTTATTTGGATGGGCCACAGCAGTGAGCGCTGAACATCATGAAACAGTATTGCGCGGCTGGCTGATGCGCCGGCATGTTCTCCGGAAACTGTCGTAGCATGGAAGTACGTGGGATTCACCCGCCGCCAAACCTTTGTCGGATATACTTTTTTTTTTCTCGTTTGAACCGGCGTTGAAATTAAAACGATTGTGACCGACTTCAAGCGCTTGCCCTGAACGATGTTCATGACACAATATTCGCAATTAGGTTAGTCTCCCTAGTCAGACCAAATGATCAGATTTCGTTTTTCTAAAATAAAAAAAGACGAAAAAGACCTGATATATGCAATTAGGTTGAACAACCGACGATTGAACCGTGGGAACGCCATCATTTACTAATTCCAATAGTACAGTAAAATAAGAAACTGGAACAGTCTCTCATTAAAGGTTAGGCCAAAATGTTACTTGGTTCACTGCAACTATCTTCATCGATGTGTAGCAAATTCGACAGGTCTTTTGCCTTAGTTGAAAACCAGATATAGCCACCACCGTCAGTCCCCGTGCAGCCATCGATGTCTGTCCCAGAACGCACCAGTGTAGAAACTCTGGAATAATGATCAACGCGACAGAGTACACATTGATTTTGATATACTGACCCAGTGGCCCTGAGAAAAACATCACCTAACACCCAGAGCGCTGCGACCAAAGTATCTCAGACAGTGTATTTAAAGAAAAACTATGCTTGCGAACTTGCACCCGGGGAGGAAACCAGTCCATGAACGCAGTCATTGCCTTCCCAGCTCTAAGATCCAACATTGCCAATGCGACATGAAATATCTAATTTGCGAATGTAATCCCCACGGTGAAAAAATCCGGGCTTAGAATTTCAGATTAAAAGAGACCAGCGGAAACACTCCCGGAAACCCGGCAACAGCAGGATGGCTGCCTCAGTGTTCCACTCACTGGCAACGATACCGGTCTCGATTTTGCTAGACGCCCGTAAAGTGGGATAATTGTGAAGACGGGACGCCACCTTACCTCTCGGTTTTGGTCATCTGTATCTTGAGGCTGTTTATGCTGCTCAGGATTCTGCCATTCTCCTTCGCGGAAGCCAAGATATCATCACGTTTCGACAGTGGAATCTTCGGCAGCGCAACAGCGCAGACGACCAAGTAGAAGAGCGGTCATCTTTTGAGCGGAACCATACTTGCAGCAACTGGGCAAGGGGGGGAGCGTACATGCTCTAGCGAACGACTCGGCTGATATAGCCCAGACATGAGTGCAAGGCACTGATAGAGAAGAACGGTCGACATTTGATGTGAAGCGCAAGTTAAATATGGGCGAACCAGTCACCGGATCAGGAGCGCCGTAACAGTTGGATCTCACGCAAAGTCGGCTGCCCCCCGCTGTCCTCGTCGTGCAAGTCTCCGCGAAGGGAGCATTCACGGCGGAGGCATTCCCGTGGGGTTGTGGTTGAAAATGGTACCTATATGCCACAACCGGCGTCGTGTCCCCGAGTTTTCGAGTGGAGAACGACCGAAGGAAGAGGGAGGATGAGGTAGTGCATCTGACCGCGGTCTCGCCCAGGAAAAAAAGAAACCGAGGAAGCAAGCCCAGGCATTTGTTTCAATGTTTGAACTTTGAAGTTCCTACCACCGCGGTACATGATGGGTGGAGAACCAAGTCCAGGTGGTGTACGGGAAGTGCGAATGAGAATCAACAGGCCCCACGGTCACTGGCTACTAGCTCGGTTTGGAATAAGTAAATCAGAGGTTAAAAATCGGTTTTTTGGGTCCGGGATATCGAGTACAACAAGCCCAGACGACCTCAGTCGGTCCTTGGTGGATCGAGAAGGGATATCTAGGCAGGAAAGGTTCGCTGGGGCGAGTTTCAACGATTTTGTGCAGCGGCCGCGATGGATACGGCCGTCAGAAACCTCGGGAAATGTTCCAGAAAGTGTCTCAGAAGGGCCAGGAGTCTAGATCGGTAACCGTTCTGTCCAAGTGGCAGCAAGTGGCGCGGTTACCAGACTACCAGAGGTCGAGAAACCGCGGAAAAAAACTCCTGGGGCCAAAAATGGCAAAGGTCGGTCCAAAATAGAGCTCAGGAGCCGATTTTCATTAATATTGAGCAAGTCAGTCGTCAGTCGAGATTTCCGAAAAAAAAAAAAGCGGACCGACCCACCGGGGCCTAAATCCACCATACTTATCGTCTTGACACGTGAAATTCTGTAGTGGGCGTCGGTGGGCGCAGTGAAACTCGACGATCGCGATATATTAAAACGATTATTAGATTCGATTACCTGTTTTGCTCTGCGGAGGAAAATCCTACCTTGATATCGATGTGTCGGGGTCATGTTTCGTTTGGACCGTTTCACCGGACACTTCGCCTAGCTGTGAAAATACAGGTACGCGTAGACCTAGACCAGGGATTGTCAGGCCGGAACGCGGCGATAGAGTTCCGCCAGATTTCGCAGAGGGGCTGAAAAAACATAGACAAATTCCACACGCCGATGCATGATGAGCGCAAGGGCGAACAGACAGATTGAACGGAGGTCGCGACGTCGACGTCTTGTTGTCATAGATAAGGCGCGCGATGGCGGCGTAGCGATTTCGATTCTTCCGCCCGTTCATTTTGAATATTAAAGGAATTCTACACGTCGATCGTCGGTCGTGCGAGATGGCTGTCTGGCGCGGGCGGGGCTCGTGTTTTGTGCGCCTTCGTGCGCGGGAATTTGGAAGAGAGAGAAGACTCAGACAAGACAGCGCCAGACTCAGAGTGAATCAGTGATGGACGGCGGGTATGGATAAGTGCCGGCATTTTCCAGTGGAGATGAACTTTGAAGACAGAAAGCTGTGCTGACGATAACCAATGTTCTCTAGATACGCTCTGGATGCGCAAGTCGAGCGATATCGATACGAGCCGCTCCACTTCTCAGGGCTTCTTGCGACATGACGACTGACTCGCCGAATTGTGTTTTGGAAACTCAAGTACGTACAAGGCTGGATGGCTGCCAACAGGCTTCTGCTGGCTACATGCTGGTCGGAACGGAGGCAATATTCAGCGCGCATCTTCTCTGCAACTGGGCTGGCAACGGGCTTATCTCTGCGACAATTTCTGACGAACACAATACTTGTATATGACGCAGTTCCTCTGTCATGAGAAAAGAGGAACATACGGGAATCTTTTTTTTTCAGTTGGACGAATGGGTCAAGATGGTGTCCGGGGTCCTTGGGCTGATTATAGACGCGAAGATACAAGAAAATGGGCAACGCGCCTTCCACGCTCTCTCCTTGCCCGTATCTGCCAGGTGCCCGCTTGGATTCTTGTTGGCTGCTGCCGGCGCGTCTGCTTCTCGCGTCTTGTCTTCAGGTTGTCGCTTGAACTGCTACCACCATGTCCCGTCTCACAAAAAATCACAACCGCAACTCAGCCCAGTCGAATGAGTCTGTTCAGCAGCTAACAGACGCTGTCCCGCTCTCGCCTCCGCGCCCCTTCTTTTTGTCCCAGGACTCCCGCCGCGATTCTGGCTCGGAATCTTCTTTATCGGACTCGGACAGGGAAACTGTTCCCCGCGTCCAGACGCAGACTCGTCGCCGCTCTACCATGGCTTCCGGTTCTACCTACGCACCCGTCGGGGGCGCTTCACCAATCACCCCCTCCTTCCCCGTCGTCGGCCGCCGTCGCAACTCCAATCCGTTCGACGGTGCCGATAACGGCTATGCGTACACGGAACGCGACTACGCACCCGTGGGTGCGGGTGCAGAGGACGCCGAGCTGTCCCCCACATCCCCTGCAACCTGGAACGCTGCGAACCTATACTATAACGACGCCGATGAGCAGCCGGGTTCCCCCGTCGGCAGCCGCGGTCGCGCCTCCAGTCGCACTCGCCCGCCCCCGAGTAGTTTCCAGTTTCCGTTCCAGTGTAAGCTTGACTTTGGTTTATCTGTTTTTCACTAACGGTTGTTGCAGCACACCCAGGCAACCCGGACCCCCTCCCAGCTCGCCGTCGTTCAAACTCATTCGAGAGCTTGACCAGTGGCGGCGAACACCAAGTCGCCCGCGGCGGCCTCTCCGACACCTCGCACGAAGCCGGTCTCCCGCAGCCCTCTGCGCCCTTCATGTCCACCGGCGACCCGCGTCACAACTCCTCCTCCGGCTCTCTCGCCGCCATGGCGGGTAACAACAGCGTCTACCGCAACTCCGCCGCCGCCGGCATGCTCCAGCCCAGCGCCTCCCAGACCGCGCTCAACGCCGCCTACGCCGCCGGCCAAGCGAGCGCGCGCGTCTCCACGCACGACCTCCCGGGCACCCCCACGCTGGGCGGCAACCTCCCGCGCAACTCCTCGCAGAACTTCCGCGCGCCGTTCCTCTCCCCCGCCTCGCGCCCGGGCTCGAGCCTCTGGGCGCCCCCCTCTTACCCCTCCTACCCGTCCTTCCCCGGGCCCCACTCAGGCGCCGGCTCGGCGGTGGCTCTGGCGCTCCCCGCCCCGCCTGCCCCTGCCCCGAGCACGCGGCTGGCTGGGAAGCTCACGAAGGAGGAGAAGCCGTGGCTGCAGCGCGCGGCCCCGCGCGCACGCGTGTCGTGGTGGCTCACCTTTGGGATGATGGTGCTTGGGCTCGCGGGTGCCGCCGCTCTCTGCTTCTTCGGCGTGGAGGGCGTGGACCGGTTCAAGGACAGCGAGCTGTGCAGTGTGCTGAACGAGCAGTTCGAGACGTTTGATTTGACGAATACGTGGACGCGGGAGGTGCAGCTGGGCGGGTTTGGGTGCGTTGCGGCGTTGTTGCGCCCTTTTGCTTCCTAAGAAAGATGCTGATGATACATCCTTTTCAGAAACGCGGAGTTCCAGATGGCGACCCAGTTCGACAACAACAGCTATGTGCAGAACGGACAGCTGTACATCATGCCGACGCTCACCAGCGCCGCGCTCGGCGAGAACACCGTCCAGAGTGGGACCTACACCATGGACCCGTGTACCGAGTCGTGCGTTCCTCTCCTCTTCACTCCCTTCAGCCAACAATAGCTCACATCACGCACAGGGAAACGAACAAAACCGCGTGCACGGCATCGGGCAACGGCGTCGACCAGGTGATCAACCCCGTCATGAGCGCGCGCATCAGCACGAAGAACCACTACAGCATCACGTACGGGCGCGTCGAGGTGCGCGCCAAGCTGCCGAGGGGGGACTGGCTGTGGCCGGCCATTTGGATGCTGCCGAACAGCGGGACGTGGCCCATGTCGGGCGAGATTGATATTATGGAGGCAAGGGGGAATGGGCCGGAGTATGCGGCGCAGGGTGAGCGACGGCTTGAGGTTAAACAAAAGGATGATCAAAACTAACTAACGCGCTCTCGCAGGCTCGAACTTTGTCCGCGCGACGGTGCAGTACGGTCCTCTGGCAAGCCTCGTGGAGAAGCTGTACGGGTGGTACGGGCTCAAGCGCACGAGCTTCGACAAGGGGTTCCACACGTACGGGATGGAGTGGGACGACAAGTGGATGCGGTTCTACGTCGACTCGCGCATCCACACCGTGCTCGCGATCTCGACGAAGAATGCGAAGAGCAGCTTTTGGAACCGCGCGGGGTTCCCCGCCACGGCGCAGAACGGGTCGGCGGAGATCCCGCTTTCGAACCCGTATCAGCATAATAACAGTCCCTTTGACCAGCGTGAGTCCGCGTCTCCGCCCAAATCCTTTTTAAATAACGACAACTGACGAATGTACAATGCAGCGTTCTATCTGATCATCAACCTGGCGGTGGGCGGGACGAGCGGGTGGTTCCCCGACAAGGTCGGGAACAAGCCGTGGTTCGATAGCTCGTTGAGTGCGTTTCTGTTCCCCTTCGTTTCTCGTGCCGAGTTTTGCTTTCTCCGGCTTTCTTCCGCGTCGCCCCTATCCCTCCAACTTTAACCTTCCTCTTTCGGAACATCACTGACAATGCTTATTACAGACGCGATGTACGAGTTCTACAAGGCGCAGAGCGCGTGGTATCCGACGTGGCCGACGAGCGCCGCGGACGGGGCGTTTAGGATGTGAGTTTTTGCTGTTGCTCTTCATTGGACGTAAATACTGATTATTTTCTGCGATCCAGCGACTCGGTGAAGATGTGGAAAAAGTGTTAGTTGGGCTCCACGGCCCTACCACCTACGCCGTCGCAAAAGCGACCGAAGAATCCAACACACGCCTGCATACCCCGAACGGGCACTTGGCCCGCGCACACACTTGATACCTACGGACTGACAGACTCGACCCGCTCTCCCGCTCGTTTGCCTGCCTGCCTGCCTTGACCCTGACCCTCTCGCACAAGGACACTTACCTCCCTCCTCCCTCACCCACACACGTTTGCTGCTTGGACAACTTTGTTTCTGTTAGCTGCACACTCCGAATCGAGATAGATAATAAAATAGACGATTCACTTCATTCATTGTACCTACTTACTTGCAGTGGACTGACGTCGTTGATAATGAAATACAACTACACGAGAATAGATGGATGAGCTCAAGACGTCTTGGCGTGCGGTCTTAGTAGTCTTTGTATCCGAATAGATGGAAAATGGAAGATGGCCGACTCCGGGTGCTGTCCCGGGACCGCGCGTCGTGCGACTGATTGGATACACTGTTTAACCGATTTTCCGTTCTGCATTGGTCCTGCAGTGGGTACTATTTTCCGAATTCCAGCTTGTTCGCTCAAAAAAAAAAACGTACCACCGCCCAGAAAAGGACTGAATAGTACTTGACATGAAATGAATCCGTCGAAAAAAGTCGACAATCATGCATTTTGGACAGGGAACAGTTCTGGACAAAGGTGCGGGGATCAAATGTAGCAGTCCCGATAAGGATTCTCTATGACCGCCCCGTGACGTCATCCACAGATCCAGCCGATAGACGATTAGCCTTCATCCACAGCAAACGCCGCATTCACCCCGCCGCAGACAATGTAATTGGTTTGGTTAGATTGCGTGGCGTATCTTCTGAGGAGATATCGGAAACCCAAGTATTTTATGTCGCAGAATAAAGTTCATTTCCGAATTGAGAGAATAGCCGAGGAGGACCCCGAACACCGTGTTATCGCGCGTTTCATTCGACGCGTTCTGAAGGATGCCTCACTGGCGGATATCTAGGGAGGTGTGGGAAGCTTGGTGGGACTACTTCTTCTCCTGCCTGCAACGGCCATCCACACGCAGCCATGGATTACGACCGCTGGGATGCCCTGCTCCACTATCTCTTCAAGCAGACCCAGGGCGACGCCTGGTTCAGACCCGACGAACCTGTGTCTTCTGGTGTAGCTCTTCGAGTCTCCGACGGCACCCATGTCGGTGGTGGCAGCAGCAGCGGCGGCAACACTCCAACCGGTCAACCCTCTGGGCCTGAATTCCGTGTTTTTCCATACGAAAATCCCGCCCTCGAGCCCTTTGAAACGGCCGTTGCTGCGTTAAATCCACAAGTGGCCGTCAAAGTACGCAGCGCCGCCGTCCATGCAGCGCTCGCAGATGTGTGAGTATTTTTTGGTGAGCAAAAGTGACGGCCGTTTGACTGCTCGTGTCCAGCTCTCCAGACGACAAAAATATATACGTCGACGCCAACACCCGTATACAGATTCTGGATACTATGCTATTGCTTCCGCATGCTGACAAGGAGCAATGCGCAGCGTTCATTGTAGGCGCCTTTTTTTTTTTCTCATCTACAATGTTTTTTAAATCGGAATACAGCGCGACGAACGTGTGCTGGTCGTCTGGTCCGAGTCCCTCGACGCTATCATCCCGACATGCCAAGACTTTGAAGACCGTCTCATCAAGCTCCTCTGGCGCTCGCGCCCTACCGGCCCCGCCTCTTCCAATCCTGGCTCCCTCGCCGGCTCCGTCTTCTCCCACTCTTCCCTGCCCGCACGGCCCTCGGGCCCCTACGACCCCGAGAAGCCCATGCCCGTCAACAGCTCCGCCACCGCCCGCCTCAACCCGTCCGACGAAAACGACGAGAAGCTGCGCACCAAGACCAAGGTCCGGCGGAACTGGTACGGTAGGAAGGTCGGTGTGACCACGACGAGCATCGCGCCCGACGTAGAGAGCGGCCTGCGCGACCGCCGCGAAGCGAAGCTCTATGCGCCCATCTACAACGGGCTTGCGGCAGGACTGTCCTTTGTGTTCATCGGCCAGGGTGTCAAGACGCTGCTCGAGGAGTGGTCCCTCGACGGCTCGTTCATGCGGTTCGTGCTGTGCGCTATAACTCCCCTGCTATGGTGTGTCTCGCTGGTATGTTTATTTTTCGTCTCCGATTCTCCATTATTAATCTCCGCCCAGTTCTTCGCTCTCCAACTCATCCAGAACATCACCATGTGGTGCGTACCTCTTTCCCATGATTTCCTGCCATCATACTAACTCAACCTCAGCGTCGGCCCCGTCGCGCACTTCCACGAAAACTCGAAATACTACTCTGCCATCAAGCCACGCTCCAACAAAGCCGTCGACGAGGCGCTCCCGCACATCACCATCCAGATGCCCGTGTACAAAGAGTCCCTGCACACCGTCCTCGCGCCCTCGATCGAGTCGCTCAAGAAGGCGATGCAGACGTACGCGCGCCAGGGCGGCACCTCCACGATCTTCGTCAACGACGACGGGTTGCGCCTCCTCTCGCCGCCCGACCGCGACGAGCGCCTCGCGTACTACGCAAACCACAACATCGGGTGGGTCGCGCGGCCGCGGCACGAGGACGCAGCGGACGGGTTCAAGAGGGCGGGGCGGTTCAAGAAGGCGAGCAATATGAACTACGGGCTTGAGCTCAGCTTGAAGGCGGAGCGGCACCTCGAAACCCTTGTTTCCCGCGCGAATGCACAGGCGGAGCGAGGGCAGACCCCGACGCTGGCGGAGCTGGGCGGCGCGCCGTCCGCGCCGGCGCTCGCGGGCGGGCACGGGCACCACCGCATGAGCCTCGCGAGCACCGGTGACGGGCGAAGCTTCACGGGAAGCGGGCTGTACGGCATCCAGTACCAGAACCGCGACGGGGACGACCACGGCATCATCTCCGCCGCGTGGGCCGCGCTCGGGAGCGGCGGCGGCGACACACCGATGATCGGCGAGGACCTCGAAGAGCGCGCGCTGGGGATGGCGATCGAGGAGATGTACGAGGAGAGCGGGCGCCGGTGGCGCCCGTGGGCGGCGAACGGCAAGGCGACAAGGTTGGGCGAGTATGTGCTCATTGTGGACTCGGACACGGTGGTGCCGGAGGACTGCCTCAGGGACGCTGCGCGGGAGATGAGCGAGTGCCCTACGGTGGCGATTTTGCAGCACGAGTCGGACGTTATGCAGGTTGCGCATCATTATTTCGAGAATGGTATTAGCTACTTTACGCGGCGGATCAATAGGTGTATCTCGATGGGTGCGTTGTCCCGCTTGCTCCCTTTTCTTCTATCGCTCAAATGAATGCTAATCATTTGCTTTCTTATAGCTTGTGCCAACGGCGAAGTCGCGCCCTTCATGGGGCACAACGCGTTTTTGCGGTGGAAGGCGATCCAGGACGCGGCGTTCGTCGACCCCGCGGACGGCAAGGAGAAGATCTGGTCCGAGACGAACGTGTCGGAGGATTTCGATATGGCGCTGCGCCTGCTACTGCGCGGGTACATCATCCGTTGGGCGACGTACTCCAATGGCGGCTTCAAAGAGGGTGTGTCGCTCACGGTGACTACTTTCCTTCTATCTTGCGAATTATTTCTGACTAATGTACATTCCCTAGGTCGACGACGAGCTGAACAGGTGGCAGAAATACGCGTACGGATGCAGCGAGCTGCTCTTCCACCCGCTCATCCAGTGGTGGCGCCGCGGGCCCGTCACGTTGCAGATCCATAAGTTCCTCTGGTGCAAGGCCGCGCCAATGCATTACAAAATCTCTATGATGGCGTACATGTTCTCATATTGTGCGTGCATTCAACTCTACTCAGCACCTTGCTAACTCTGCTCTGTTTCTACAGACGGTATCGCGGCCTCGGTCACCATCGGTGTCCTCAACTACGTTCTGCTCGGGTTCGAGTTCCCCGTCGACGGATTCTACATCCCGAGTTTCGAGATCTGGCTCGCCTGCACCACCGTCTTCTTTGGGAGCGGCACGATTGGGTACACGTTGTTGGAGTACCGTTTGGGGCACAAGGAACTGGTGAGTCCGGGCCCCCCGTGGACTCTTGCCCCCACCCAATCCACCTATCCATGACGACTTTATTGACAAGGGTATTTCGGACGGCAGCTACGTGGCTTCCTGGTTAACCTGATGTGGATACCGTTCTTGTATGTTTTCCGTTTCCTCCTCGCGATTCTCCGCGCATTGTTCTCACTCCCGGTTGATGATCAGCTTCTTCTTCTTTGGTGGCTTGGGCATTCCCGTAAGCATCTCGGCCCATTTTTTTTTGGTCCAGGCCCATCTGATGATGTTTCCTTCTTCCTAACTTAGGTGAGCCAAGCCATTCTGGCGCATCTGTTCAGCGTGAACATCACTTGGAGCGCCACCGTCAAGGAGGTGCAGCGCTCGAATTTCTTTAAGGAAATTCCGAAGATTTTCAAACGGTTAGTTGGCATTTTTAAATCTTCCGCGCTTTTAAATCCTCCGCGCCTCTTGTAACCACAACTAACGCATGCGGTCTAGGTTCTGGTTCCCCTTGATTGTCGCCGTGACCATCATCGCCGGCATGATCGTGTGCTCCACGACTCTCGTTCCCCTCGAGTGGCGTGTAAACGGGGCGTCGTGGGGAGTTATCTTCCCGCTGTCGTAAGCATCTCATCCATTTTGCATACCGCATGTAACGCTGAATTTCTCCCTCCGCAGGGTCGTGTCGGCCTGCCACATTCTCTTCCCGGTAAGGCATTTCCTTCCCGCCCATACGCCCCGCCGTTCTCATGCCCGCCACAGATCGTGCTCAACCCTTGGCTGATGGTCTTCTCGTATTGATCTGTCTGTCTGCATCCTATCTATGGCTCTGGACGCGCCGCATGCATTTTGGACAATGGACAAGACACTTTACAACCATTACACTCATTTCGTCTGACATTTTGACGATACTTACATAGTTGATACCCACGCCGGCCGCGACCCCTTACGGTCGTCGGCCCATCTCCTTACTTACCCCGTCGTACGACGCGCAACCAACTTGCGGACACTATTCCCGTCGTAAAAAGCACACACGCACTTGCGCACTTGCGGACCTGACCCTGACCCCTAGAGACACGATAATGAACACACGAGCTGCGCTGTATTGCTGTATTAGTAGACTGTTTACATACCTCCCCGACCTGTCGATAATATCGTCTGTCCGCCCTTCTGCGCGCAAATACGAATACGATTTTAGGTACTCGCTGCATGTATATTTTGTTACTTTTAGTTTAGATTGCATTTTATAAATGGGCACAATGGACTTTTCTTCGTCGCATCAGGCGTGGAGAGGTTGGGTAAGAGAGAAGGATAGAAGAATTCTTTGGCTGACGAGAACATGGAGATGGAAGAAGCGAAAGACACGATAAGAACTTGCAGTTTCTGTAAACTAGGGGGATCGTCGCTGCACAGGCGTCATATTCCGCGTTCTGGATTATCTAGAAGCGTCGAAGGCGGGCCGCGGCGAACTTTTGCTCTTCGTCGGGCGGTAGACGTTGACAGAAAGGTTGTTGGGCCTGACTTTGGAAACGGTACATGCCGGCTTGCCGGCTTGCACATACTTGCGCACACTTTGACTCTACCGGAATGTTCGTGGTCCACCGCAAACTAAGCACATGCGTTAGATATATTTCGCCCAAGATTCCCAGCCAGAGTGCGACGCGCAGAAGGCGGTCGCGTCCTACGCAAAGTCCTCGGGAAGAGAAATAACTCCATTAGACAAATAACTGATTACTAGTATTGCAAGAAACAAGAAACAAACTGGTCGCGCCAATGCAAAGAAAGAAACGGGGGTCACAAGAAAGCAAACGGAATGCCCCAGCATATCGCACCGCAGTCATGGAACGCTTAGGAACCCAACCATATCTCCGCCGAGAGGCCGAGTCCAGTTCTAGCCACTTTCTGGAGCCCTTCGTAGTATCTGTGTGATAAAGTGGCGGCTGTGAGCGTGGCAGCCAGCGAAGATTGCTCTAGGGATACCTATGGTCCCCGAGGGCTTCCCATTTCTTGATGATCCCAAAGTCTAGGGTATAAATCGGGACGTTTGACCTGGAATCGCGACTCATTAAATACAGCCATAAAAGATAGACGTAATCAAACTCTTTTTCCAACGCAGCAAAAACATCAGTGAGCCTAACGCCCTTGCTATTCTTCGCTTTGATTTTGAAGCCGGGACCCCAGATCCTGTCGGGGAACACGAGTGTGGCCATCGTCACCACGGGAATCGAGATGAAATCGTTCGCTATAGCGAGCTGGCAGAGTTGGTGGTCACCCTTGGTGTAGAACCTAACGCTTTCAAGGCTGTTGCCCATGCAATATGAAGCTTCGTCCAGCGCAGGATGAAGCTGCCGTGGGACATTGAGCTAGAAATTAGGCACAAGCGAGTATAACCCCTACCCGGACTGGCTCAGAGCTGGCTTCAAACTTGAATTTTCCAGATCCGGATCGAAAACCAGGTTCGGTACAACCTACCACCAGTTGTGAATCGAATGGTCAGTCTCCGAGTCCGATGGCAGCTCTACGCACCTGGTTCTACATGCACTTTGCTGAGCTTCTTAAATGTCTGCACGCTGAGCTCGGGATCTTTCGCGACAATGGCATTCCACTGCACGCAAACAGCTTCAACGCAGAGCGAAGAAATATTCTCGTCAAGAGTTCAGGAGGAAAGTCCGTAAGACCCTATGAGCCGACGATGAGGGAGGATGCTGTACCCATCGGAATGCTCACCATTTTTTCAGAGTGGTTGTCGGGTCACGGACCATCCGACAGCTACGACGTAAATTGGCGTAAATTGCTCAATTTTGAGTTTGAATCAACTTCTCAGTGGTTGATTTCTTGTGAGCCTCAGATATAGAACGACCCTCCATCTAGTCTGTTTCAGCCACCGGATCCATACTTGTATAATGTTTTGGTTGGACTTGGTTTAGCAGAATTGGAGTGTGGACACTGGCAAGTTCAGAGTCCGCTTGCGGCCATCACCGCTGATGCCATCACTGCCCTTTCACCATCGACCACCCGCCCCAAGAGGCCCGCGATCTGCTAAGCGAGCCCACTCTGATGGGCACGTGCTGGTTGAGCACCTTCCATATCCGGTCGTTAGGTCACCAACAGCCACACTCTCACACGCAAAGCTGCGACGCGTTCGCTCGGATTGTATGCGCCGTGCATTGAGCAGAAAATTACAAAAATATTTCTATGTCATCTTTACATGTTTCATTATACACGAGAATTTTCCTGGAGGTCTGGGGCAGGTGGTAACCTCAAAATAAGCTTCCGAATCTTCGGTGGGCGCACTGCGCGCGAGTCGATTGTGGGTATCCTTTCGTTCTCCTTGTTGGCTCTGCGGCTGGGCGAATTCGGAGGGCTCGATGCGATTGGTGGTCGTTTGGCGGCTCACGGCGGCGCGGTTACGGGGATCGGGATGTAGTTTTCAAAGGTTCCAGGAGCACGACGTGTTTTGCTGTCCTTATCAGGTTCGAGGAGCGACTGAGCCCGTCGGAGTCTAGACGGGACGCGTCACAGCCGGGTGGGGATGCGTCGCAGCTTGAAGTTGTTGTCGCGCTGCGTGTGAGAGTGTGGCTGTTGGTGACCTAACGACCGGATATGGAAGGTGCTCAACCAGCACGTGCCCATCAGAGTGGGCTCGCTTAGCAGATCGCGGGCCTCTTGACCCGCCCTGCCGTTAGCTACTCTATGGTCACCGAATAATCGAGCTGGACATGAAACGGCACTGGCGGTTGACGCAGGCTCACGAAAATCTTCCGAATCTTCGACTCTCTTTACTTCGAAAACCGCTGGCAAGCGCACTGTCCATTGATTATACATAGATTAAATTCGACTGTCCGAAGGCCGCAGTGTCCTCCAATTATCTGCCCCACGCAGGAGTTTAATCTGTCGCGGTATTAGAACGTGGATCGTTGTATCGTCGAAACGACGCACCTTCTCGTGTTTCGAATGCCTCGCCCTCAGCATGCATCTTCAACCTCCATTCCGCATCCGCCCCTTGCGCCCAACTACTTGCACACAAGAGGGTGTACTTCTCCGGCGGTTCATGGTCACTGATCAGCCGACTCGCAGTGACTTTATAAACCGCTGAGGCCGCCATCAAATCAAGCTCGATGATTCGTATGTCGTGCATCTCGTACTTGTCGTACGGTTTGTACGTCTTCTCCATATACTCCTTGAGTGTGGGTTCAGAGTCTTTGTCCAAGACCATGCCGTCGATGGCAAACGTGCAGTCGTCGGTGGTGTACTCGAACACTGCGGGTCCCGAATCGCGGAGGGCGCGCCACATGTGGATTTCGAGCTGTTTGACGTCTCTCGTTGTGCGTCCGTGGATAGAGCCTTCGGCCATGATTGGTGGGTGGGTGGGGTTATGGGTATCATACGCGTCCTTCGCCTTTTATTTCTTCCTTGAAGAGGTGATGTCATTGTATCCACCTTTAGATGTCACCGACTTGGGAAACACCACTAGGTTCGTTGATACCTGACGTCTTTTTGGAGCTCACGCCACCGAAAACAGTACAGAACACGACGCATCGTCCATTGATTATACAACCACAAAAATACATTACAATGTCCAAAGTCCAAACAACGGGGGGTGTTCCTTCAATTATCTCCCCCGTGCAGCAATTTAATCTGTCCCGGTATTAGCGCAGATCGTCATTTATTGAATTAACACACCTTCTCGTGTCTCAAATGCTTCGCCCTCAGCATGCATCTTCAACCTCCATTCCGCATCCGCCCCTTGCGCCCAACTACTTGCACACAAAAGGGTGTACTTCTCCGGTTCATGGTCACTGATCAGCCGACGCGCGGTGACTTTATAGACCGCTGAGGCCGCCATCATCCCAATCTCGATGATTCGTATGTCGTGCATCTCGTACTTGTCGTACGGTTTGTACGTCTTCTCCATATACTCTTTGAGTGTCGGTTTAGAGTCTTTGTCCAAGACCATGCCATCAATGGCGAACGTGCAATCATCGGTGGTGTATTCGAACACGGCTGGTCCCGAATCGCGGAGGGCGCGCCACATGTGGATTTCGAGCAATCTAACGTCTCTCTTTAGGCGGTCGTGGATAGAGCCTTCGGCCATGATTGGTTGGTGTGTGGGGTTATGGGTATAATACACGTCCTTCGCCTTTTATTTCTTCCTTGAAGAGCTGATGTCATTGTATCCACCTTTAGATGTCACCGACTTGGGAAACACCACTAGGTTCGTTGATACCTGACGTCTTTTTGGAGCTCACGCCACCGAAAACAGTACAGAACACGACGCATCGTCCATTGATTATACAACCACAAAAATACATTACAATGTCCAAAGTCCAAACAACGGCGGGTGTTCCTTCACTTATCTCCCCCGCGCAGCAATTTAATCTGTCCCGGTATTAGCGCAGATCGTCATTTATTGAAATAACACACCTTCTCGTGTCTCAAATGCTTCGCCTTCGCAATGCATCTTCAGCTTCCACTCCGCATCCGCCCCTTGCGCCCAACTGCTCGCACACAAGAGGGTGTACTTCTCCGGTGGCTGGTCGTCGCTGATCAACCGACTGGCCGTGACTTTGTAAACCGCCGAGGCCGCCATCATGCCAACTTCGATTATTCGTATATCGTGCATCTCGTATTTCACGTAAGGCTTGTATGTCTTCTCCATATACTCCTTCAGTGTGGGTTCGGAGTCTTGGTCCAAGACCATGCCGTCGATGGCAAACGTGCAATCATCGGTGGTGTATTCGAACACGGCTGGTCCCGAATCGCGGAGGGCGCGCCACATGTGGATTTCGAGCTGTTTGACGTCCTTGATTAGGCGATCTTTGATAGAGCCGGACATGATTATTGGTGAGTGGGGATTTGGCGAAGTAAATTTACCGTCATTGCCTTCTCTATCACTTTTATTCCAATCTTCAAGTGATGTCACCGTATGTCATTCAGCGTTTCCCAATTGTCGCATGACGACTTTGGGCCATTCGGGCTTGCCATCTCTTTAGTGGAGTTCACCCCACAATGACCGAAATCCATATCTTATCTTATCAAGCACCCGATATAGTAATTAGTCTAAGTCAGCCCGTTATTTTTTGTCCGTTGCAACTTCACTTGAACTTTGATATGACCCGGAAAGTCGCAGCTCTGTTATGGCCCGAGTGGTCAAAGCTAGAGTTATGGGCCCACCTCAATTGGATGAGAGTCACCTGATGCAGCATCGGACCTCGATCTTTACGGCAGTTCACGCACTGAGTTCCCAAAATGCGGCAGTTAATCGTTCTCACCAAGTTCTCACTGTCAGGAATCCCTCGGGTCACCTACCATGACCGAAATACGTGCTACGTCCGGAGTGCTCCCCAGCATTCCCGACGACCTTTCCGTTCCCCAATTTCAGCTCGACTACAACGACCCAAATCGGCCCACTCGACCCGCGAACATACCGGCTTTGATTGAGGACGCGACGGGGCGCCGGGTATTTCTCCCTGAGGTTTGTATATTCGATCGACTTGCTCTCGTGCTATTCATAGATTTTGCCAGCTTCGAGAGCGTACGCAAGGACTCGCCAACGCTCTCTCTTCGCTCTACTCTCTTCGTAAGTTGCAGTTAAACTTGAGGGATGTTGACACTGAATCTGTGCTGAAGGGGAGGATGATATAGGTGGGTTACATTTCCTTATTGTAATACAACTGCGTCCTCATCCGACACCAGTGCTGTTGTTCAGTCGAAACCACGTCGGTACGTCCACAATACCTTCCTGGATTCGTCTAATATTATTCGCTCCAGATTACCCGGTCGCCATTTGGGCTGTCCATCGGTCTGAGATGTTCGGTTGAGGTTGGGATTATAAGCTGATGATCCGACCGTAGGTTGGGCGGAATTATATCCCCCGCCAACCCCGACTTTGGGCCCAAGGAACTCGAATACCAACTGAAGGCAACCAAGGCTGCACTTATTATTACTCACCCAGATGCATTGGAAACATCTGCCTCGGCTGCTCAGTCAATTGGCCTGTCCCCCGAACGGATCTTAGTCTTTGATGTTCCAGGCGCTTCAACCGCTAAACTCGTCACCGTGAATGATTTAGTGAAGCGGGGCTCGCAGCTGGAAGCTTTACCGAACGCAAACTGAGGCCTGGTGAGGGCAAGACCAAGCTGGCTTTCCTCAGTTTCTCCTCTGGTATGTTTCTTATCAGGGTCCATTATTGCATTTTGACAAAAATGTAGGCACTACGGGAACTCCCAAGGTAACAGGTTGTGCTGTGCAACTCACATCCGTCCTGACGTCCACTCAGGCTGTAGCAATCCCGCATATTGCTGTAATAGCTAATGTTCTCCAAATGGCTTCCCACGCGAAGGTGAACGAAGACTATGCGCCGTGGAAGGACCGACGTTATCGGCCAGGAGATGTTGCTTCAGGAGGTAGGCAGACTTCGCTTCAATCAACAAGCTACTAATGTGCTCCATGCAACAGTTCTTCCTTTCTATCGTAAGTCGTTCCTTTCTTTCTCTGTGTTACTCGATCCAAATATGAATTGCCATCAGATATCTATGGTCTAGTCGTCAATGTAAGAACTTCGACCATTCAATGCGCTGATGATTGACGCTTTACGGATCCCAAGCTGCACTTCTTACTGTACAACGCTATGACTGTTGTCGTCATTCCCAAATTCAACTTTGAGAATATGCTGAAGAGCATCGTGCGACACCGCATCACCCACTTGATGTGAGCCATCTTTTTGGGCGCTAGATCTGTAATATTCACATGTAACGAAGGATCGTTCCTCCGCAGGCGGTACTGCTCTGTAAAGTTGGGGGCGTCTTTGAAATTCGTTCACTCGGTACTCACCAGCTAAATTAGCACCCCGCCGTCAAGCAATATGACCTCAGCGGCATAAGATATATTATGATTGGTATATTCTCCGCTTTTATTGAAACGTGCACCTTACGAATGTACCCCAGGTGCGGCTCCGCTCTCGGACGAAGTCAATCAGAAACTCTTCAGCCTGTTCCCCGAGGCACACATTGGACAAGGATATGGTATGAATACCTCCCAAACCCCGTCTTACGCGACCAATCATTCACCAGGTATGACCGAGACCTGTACCGTTACCAGCATCTGGTCCATCGAGCGCAAGAGAGGCTTCTCTGGTGGTGCAGGCCAGCTTGTTCCCGGAGTCATCGCTCGCATCGTCAAGACCGATGGGACTCTGGGCGGCTATAATGATGTCGGCGAACTGGTTGTGAAAGCTCCTTCCAACGCACTGGGCTATTATAACAACGCGCAAGCGTACGTTGTTAGCTGGCGCTTTACTCATCCATTGAATAAAATAACCCAACAGCACGAAGGAAACCTTCGTCGATGGGTAATTGCAATGGCCTTGATCGGACCTTAACTTAAATATTTTTCAGCTGGGTGAGAACTGGAGATGAGGTGAAGATCACCCCGGACGGCGAATTGTGGATCATAGACAGGATTAAAGAAATCCTGAAGGTGGGTGAAGCCAGAGCTCCCGTGGATGTATTTCGACCTTTATTTCCAGGTCAAGGGATTTCAAGTCGCTCCTGCTGAATTAGAAGGAACACTATTGTACGTCTTGGTTCATTGCTCCAGCAGCTGCCTCAAATCAAGGAAATTCAGAGACCATCCTGATGTCTCCGACACGTGTGTTGTGGGCATTCCAGACGAATACAGTTTGTACCCTCCGTCGTATCTTCGCTCAGCATTTCTCATCGATCATGCAGGTGGTGAGGTACCGCTGGCGTTCGTAGTGCTGACCGTAGATGCTGCGGCGCGTGTCAAGACCAATCCAAGGCTCTTGGAGGAGACGAGAGCCTCAATACTGAAAGTGAGCGATTCATAAATGGATTCGGATACTTGGTCTCAGATTCGAAGCATGTCGCCGACAATAAGGTCGCGTACAAGCATCTTGCTGGCGGGGTAGAGTTCGTGGACAGCATTCCCAAGACACCGAGTGGCAAACTGCTGCGCAGGGTTTTGCGGGAGAAAGGCAAAGAGCTCAGGAAGGCACCCAAGGCCAAGCTGTAGTTGGCCTAGGAAATCGTTCGCCTGAATATAAATCCTACATGTATTTTATATTGAGAGTTCGCTGTTTTGACCATCTACTTTTGCAAATTAAAAATACAGGACGGAATTAAAACATAAAGATAGCATAGATTCCGCGATTCTAGCAGGTGAAGGACAGGTTAATATATCTGCGGGACGCAAACGATGAGTATTGTCTGGAGGAGTCGAATTTATTAGAACAGTACCTCGTCGAAAGGTCTAGTGTCTTTGAAGCAGCTTTCAAAGACTTCATTCACTACGCGTTCGGCGGTAGCCTTGTCTGGACACATCAAGTTGCGGGAGACAGAGGTGACGGCTCGTCTCCGAACACAGTCCTACCGAAAAAATTGTAACAGAATTTCAAGACGAGGAGAAATCGTACCTGATGGTGCTTCGTAAAGGCCAGAGAGCCAATACGCAACTCACGAGCGAATCTGCAGTCAGCCGCTGAGACTATTTGCTCGGATCTTCGGAGTCTTTAGTTCACGCCTTCGAGATGAAAGGCCCAGACCGACCTCACTACACGCATGATGTCTCAAGTTGAACCAGTCAACTTTGAACCGGCAGTGGTCGAACATGTGTATCATTTCGTGCATCATCGCGTTTTCCATGTGCGCGTCTCCGTAGAAAACACCCTGACATAAAGCAATCGCGCCTTTCTGAGGATCGAAACCACCGGCAGATTTGCGGTCGCAGGGAGCGCATATCATGTTCGACGGGGGAAGTTCGCAACCAGCCGCCCGGAGATGGTTAAGCATAAATACTACGCCGGGACCTGGACGGTAGTTGAGGTCAGAACTCCAATAGAAAAATTACACGACGCACTTCGTTGCATGAACTGCAACTTCTTCTTCTCGCAAGCAAGTCGGGTCTGCTCTACGAGATAGTCCAGTCGCTCGTCATCTGTAACGCCCAGGCCAGTAACGAGCATTGCTGTCCTTCGCCATTTTTCAAATGCGCCCAGTTTTTCTGGCTGTTTCGGGTCGTCGGATGACATTGGGAGTGAGCACGTGGGCAGATTTAGGGCTGGTCAAGACGCGCTTGTGTACAAAACGCGTCGCGGTGTGACCACTGTGACCTCACCTTCCCTTCCACCATCATGCCCGCCTCTGCTCTTGTCGATTCCACAAACTCTCTTAAACGCTCCTGCTCTGCTCGTTTCAATCGCCTGAGCCTGCCCACAAGAAACAGTGCTCGAACGACCGTCAGGCGCGTTGTCGAGGTACTAAAGACGCGTCTTAACCAGAGGACGTTGGGCTGAATGCAACTTTGCCCCAGAGGAGCGCCCAGCAAAGTTGCAAACACCTGTTTGCGAACTGGAAAAAGCTCCTTCGACGATTGGCGAAAAGCGTCGACCATGCCACTGTGAAAGCGCTGAAAGGCTTGGTCACTGGTACGCTCTCCAGAATGGACCGCGACGCGTCATTCATTCCATCTTTGTAGGCAAAGAACAAGGACCAAGCATGACTGCCATGGTGCAGTCCATAATTGAGCATGTTAAAGACATTGTCGCAGAACGGTCCGAGGACTTGCAAGGGAGCGCCAAGTTGCTCCAGGCAGAACTTTACCTTGAATGGCTACGAGAATATACCTTCGTGATCACCGCCGTCCAGGTATGTACTCTTCTGTATGCGCGACGCGTTTTGACGCGTATTTACACGCGCAGAACGTTCTCCGCGCCGAAACATCAATCGCGACGGGCAAGACACTATTCTCCATTCTCTTCCATCTGATCGACGAATTTATATCTGCGGTTGACGCGTACCAAGACGGCTGGTCTCATACGGGCCCCGTTGAGCGGTGCAGCTGGGTCATGACGCTCGTGGAGGAAGCAAACGATTCCTCGACAGACAAACGGTCTGTTCTTGCTGTTCGAGCGGCAGAAGCCCACCTGAGGCGGCTCGACGCCGTCATGGCGCTGGCCGTAAAACGATTCAAGTCTGAATGCACCGAGTATTGGGAACTTTCCAAAGCCATCGGTCGCAAACAGGAGACCCTGGCGCGAAGCTGCTGTCTGCTCAGCGAGCAGACGGGATTCGGAGACGCGGATGACATGGGTTAGTGTCCATAATCAGATATTATAAATTTTCTGACTTGACCTTCATCGTCATAGGCTTCGGCTTACTGGTGACAACCCGAGAAGCTATGCTGAAATGGAAGGAGCAGGTTCGTTGAACATTTTTTGGGACGCGACTGATTGCTGATTCCATGTCTGCAGGATTCTAAAGACTGTGAGCCGGAAGACAGCGGCTACGAGACTTGAGCACCCCGATACCCGGCGATCTTACTCACATTTACACGGGCGGCGCGGTCGTTCGCGACATCTTGACGCGTCTTGCTAATTTGTACTCACCTATCACGTGGGACCTTGTATATAATCCACTTGACTCCGAATCCTTCTTGCTTCCCACAACACCGCACAAGTGACAACATGGTGAAAGCTACCCTCAACGGCACTGTACTCGCAGAATCGGACAGCACCGTGGTGGTTGAAGGCAACCACTACTTCCCCCCTGCCTCGGTCAAGACCGACCTCTTCACGAAATCCAATACCTCGTAAGCAGGACACCGCCGGTGCAGCGTCAATTTGCCGACATTTACAATCACAGGACTGTCTGTCCTTGGAAGGGGTACCTACCGTCTTGGCTCTGGTGAAGTATTGCAGCTTACCTTGGTGGTTGCCTAGAACCGCCTCGTATTATAACGCGACCGTAGGCGATAACACGGTCAAAGACATTGCTTGGTACTATCCCTCGACGTTCGAGAAGGCCAAGAACATCGAAGGATATGTCGCGTTTTACAAGGTGAGTCGGGTTGCGACCGGCAAATTTCAGTACTCAAAACCTTGCTCCTAGAATAAGGCCACCATCGAGTAACTTGCCAGGCTAGAATCAAGAAGAAATTGTACAATTTTCATGTATCGACTTGTGGAATACGATTGAGATGTATCGACGTCATTCGAGAGCTGTTCGCTAGCGGGAAGCATACCAAGAATCTAGTCAAGAATTGACGTCAAGGCCTCAGCCTGATTCATCCGAGTCGACGTCCATCGCATCATCTCCACCGCCCTCTACTTCCAGTCTCATTTCTTCCATCGACGAGTAGGGTATTTTGTTGTTCAGGAACCTGCCCCAGACGACATCGACTCTGCAAAGACCGGACGCTGTCGAAGAGGCGAGCAGGCTCGACCCAGCGAGGCCGTTGCCGCAGTTCCACACAACACGTTGGACGCCAATTTCCTTCGGCCATGCTCCTGAGCTGGTTGGAGCCACGTACGTGCTGTCTCTCTTGGCCCTCTCCTCTCGGATTGCCTTTCCTTGCGTAGGACGGTCTTGTGATTCCTAGGGCGAACATCAAATCACAACCAGCGCTTAAGCAAATAACAGTACCAGAGGAAAAAATCTCTCCAGCATTCGGAACTCTTTGGTCTTGCGACTGTAATCAAGTTGGTATATTTTGTGAACGAAAAAAGGCTGCAAACGATATCAGCTTAGAGTAACAAGAACAATAACACGCACGACAGAGCCGCCTCGACGAGTGGATCGAAGAATGTTCGTCGTACTACAAGCTCCGTCCGCTGAGCCAACTGCGAGCTGAGGATGGTGGTCTGAAGCGTTCAGGCTCTACAGCTCGGTTCTGAGTAACGCTCGTGGTAGTCGATAAATCCATACCCAGATCGGACCTGCGGGCTCCATCAAAATATGCCCTCGTCCAAGCATGCTCGGGGAAACCGAATAAACTTTGACGACGTTTTCGTGGTCGATAGTTATCGGGCCTCCGCCGAATGGAGAGAAAGTCATCGAATTGATTACATCTGGCATGAAGGATGAGAAAACCGTCGGAGTGGGTGGCAAAAAGATCGAGATACCTCGCGTGCGATTCATGACCGAGCCGTGCCCCTCACGAATGTCTGTAAGGCATTCTAGGCCATCGTAACCTCCGCTGCAGATGACGGTCGGATCTCCATCCAGTCGGGGAGCGCCCGACGCCCGACTGGGCGGAGCACGGACCCAAGCCAATGCCCGGATCGCAGATTGATGAACAGTGAGATAATGTGAAGGGAGAATATTCGCGGGGAGTGGAGGATCTGAAATAGCGCTCAGAATACATGCATTTGCCGATCAAAGCCGCGTACTTAGTCCGCAGCTGTCCTTGAGGACCTGGCCAAGATGGTACACTGCAATTGTGCCTGTTTCCGTTAGAGAATACCTTTTGCCCACAGAGAAGAGCGTACCGTGCGTGGTTCCAATCGCAACCAGTTCACTATTAGCCCAATCGAACGACCAACAGGCAGTCTCTTCCAAGTCAATGCGAAGAAGCGGTTCGGGGATCTTGACTACGTTGGAGAAATTAACCGCGTTCCAGCTGCAACATGCACCACATACCAAACACAGGCTTGGACGGATCATGACCCGCGGGCGTCACATCCACTGGGTCGGGAACAACGTAAATACAAAATGAACCGTCCTCGAAAGTGCCCGCAAGCAGCCCAAGTTTCCGTGGCCGTGTGACTTGGTCAGTCATCTAAAGATTCATGAAAAATGAGGAGGCCATGCACGATGTGCTAAATGCACTAACCGAATCATGCGAAGGCAAAGGACACCATTTCAAATCGTGGGCGGGCCCGCTATTAATACACAGAACCAGAGCGCATCTCATCACTCCGAAGTCTTTCTTATTCGAGAATCCAGACTGGGTTGGACTGAGCGTCCAAATCTGTATGCAGGCTGGTGCTGGACGCTTTATCTTGACGCCGATATCGGGGGAGTGCGAGGCGGTGGAGAAGGGAGCGACCGCTAAATATTGCGTATAGGAACGGGCTAGAAAGAAACAATGAGTGGGATACACGAGGTTCCAATGAATATCTACCATGTCGGTCGTCAGTGTGGATAGGGCACCAATCGACTCCCCATGCTGCGGCCCCCGGATTAAAAATATGAGATGAACTTTCAGGGATGAATTCGGCTACCGTGGAATGAGCTGGGCTTTTGCGTTCACGGCACGTATTACTGACAATTTTTTCGGCTCTCGAACATTGCGATTTCAACGCGGCGTTGGTTGTCGAAGGGGCCAAAGGAACAGGAAATGGGAGGGGGTGGTTTGAGGTTTCCTTCTTCAGTCGTCACCGTATCCGTAGGAAGATAAGGAGTGGCTTCACTAAACCAACGGAGCGTCAAAAATAAAACCGAGATACCGGCGAAAAAAATTCGTACTCAAGACTGAGGATTTGAAAACCAGGCTTGACTCTCAGCCCATGATGGGTGACCGGCCGTCGAGTGACCTCGGCTTCATAGTCACCGTCAACAGGTAAGGCTTCCTTAAACCAACCACGGTCCTCAGCCATCTCCCAAATAGGCCCAGGTCCCACATTAAAGCCCCAAGCGCGATTAGCTCGATTCGTAAGTGCGGCGCTATGCGTGAAATTATTGGTCGGAGTTGTTACGGGAGGACCAAACAAATGAGGTTTAGCGGAAAGTCTCTCGACGCGCCCTGTTTTCGAGTACAAAGGAACCGCCTTATGGCGGTGGTGAACACTGGGTGTGGGGAGAATATAAATCTGGCGTTTGGAGGTGCGCGCAATCCCCGAGCCACTTCCGAGCGACGGCATGCCCATCGCCGCCTCCGAGACAATCTTCTTGACCTTCGGAGGACCCTTGGTCCTCGGCTTCGACGGCCCTTTGGTTGTATGAGGATGACGATGTTTCGCGGTGCGCACCGGCGCAACAGAATCGTCTCCTGAAGCCACATCGTCGTCGAGGTCAAGGGTGTCAGCCGCCGATTCCGCACCCTCGGAATGCGCGTCTTCGGGGGTCGGCAAGCGATACCTCTTTCTCTGGAGCAAAATCACTCTCGCTATCGTCTTCGTCGACGATTACTTTCCGAGCTCGAGACGGTCCTGCGACCGGTTGATCATCATCGACTTCATCGCCGTCGAGAGCGAACGCAGCGGCATAACTTGGTTGAGACTTTCTGGGGCGCAACGCCCTGGCCATTTGGCGCGTTAGAAAAAGTACCCTATTACGTAAACCGCTGTTCAAATCTAACACCGTACAACAAGCGATAATGCGCTTTGACCGAGCTCAGTTCTGCAGTTAATACAATGTTATGATACATGAAGAGAGCCAGCGAGTCTACGACGGAGTCGCAGTGCTCGGTGCGCCAACAGCTTTGGGCATTTTCTTGTCCCCTGTAGCCAGCTGCTCCAGGTCCGCAGGCTTGAAGTAATGCGGCGCAACTTCGAGCAGCCACGCCGGTTTGATCTCCATAACTTGTCTACCAACGGGATGAGCGATCTGAAATGAAAGCACAAAATCCGTTAGACTGACCGCATATACGACTTGGAGGTCATGACGAGTTCGTAGTACAGGACAGTTTTGACGGGGGGCTGGAATTGGAATAGACTCGACGACGGGTGGATGTAGACGGTGTGATTCGTCTTCAGCGTGCGGTACGAATCCCCGCTCTTCTGCAGCGAGGCCTGTCGACAGACTCAGGTCAGAAACAACGCAGATGAAAGTACGAGGGCATACGAACCGTGTTATAGAAGTACCCCGAAGTCAGCGCCTTCTGGACCGGTGCGATGTCATTTGAATTAGGATTGGATTGGACAACCACCTCGACACGTTCGCACAGACCAGCCAACTGATCCCGAATGTCCCGCGCACGACTGATACTCTTGAACTGAAGGAATTGCTCGTAACAAAATTGTTGCGAGTAGTTGGTCTCAGCCCATTGCTCCCAAATGTTAAGGAGTGTGAAGTGGTCGCCTCCCGGACGGACAAAGTTCTGCCGCGCCTGGTCGGCGTGCAGCTTCTTATCCTTGGGCCGGTAAAATAGCGACCCAGATTCGGAGAGCATCGCGATGATCGTTAATACCTGTTGTGCCAGTATTATGAGCCAATCCCGTTGAAAATTAAAAACAAAACAAATACCTCGTCAGTGCACACATATTTCTCGCTCGAAATGATGGCTTTCGACAACATCGGATCTACCGGGAACTCCGCCATCCGCCGTCCAAGCTTCGTCAGCTCCCCCCGGTCGTTCAGCGCACCCAGCGCGTACAGAAGCTCCAACGCCCGCATGAGCTGTCTCTCCCGGCGGCGGATCCAAGAACTCAAACCCGATCAAATCGTTGATCCCGAGCGACTTGAGCATCAGCACAGTCATGCCCAAGTTCGTGCGCTGAATCTCGGGAACCGTGTTCGCCTCCAGCTCGTTCGAAAACGCCCACTTCGTGTACAAGCGGAACGCCTTCCCAGGTCCCACACGGCCAGCCCGACCGGCTCTCTGGTTCGCAGGACGCACGGGAACACTGCGAAGAGGGAGATCAGTCGTCCTTCAAAGTGGGAGAAAGTGGATTTCACTGACTGGAACAACGACGAGAGAAGACATCCCCGTTCTGGGGTTGTACGAATTCTGCTTAACGAAGCCTGGGTCGATGACGAAGACAACACCATCGATCGTAATGGAGGTCTCCGCAATGTTGGTCGCCAGCACGACCTTCCGCGCGCCTTCGGGTGTTGGCTCGAAGATCTTGGCCTGCATCTCACTCGGAAGGTTGGCATAAATCGGACAAATGATCAGTTCCGCGATTTTGTTGCCCAACGCTCGAGATGTTTCTTGGAGATTTTCGTGACAAGCCTCGATTTCTTCTTGGCCCTAATGTACAGAAAGTCAGAGAAGCGAAAAATGAAAGTCGGGGAGAGGATGCATACCGTGAGGAAAACCAGAATATCACCTTTTGGCTGGGTGGTGTGAATCTGGAACACCGTAGTGATCGCTGCATGTAGATAGTTGGCCTCGGGCTGAGGGGTGTAATGGATATCAACGGCAAATTGACGACCGGGAACTACCCATCTATCAGTAACGAATTGAGAACGAAAATCACTTTAATTACCGTAAAAGGTCGGCGCTCCGTCGAAGTACTCGCTGAACTTCTCAGCGTCCAAGGTCGCACTCGAGATCAACAGTCTCAACTCTGGCCGAAAGCGGGCGATATCCTGTAGCGACCACATGTCAACGATCTAAACGAAATGGGAACATGAGTGCGGCGACGAACCTTCACGAGAGCAAAGAGTATATCCGTACTTAGCGTTCTCTCATGCGCCTCGTCAATGATCAGCGCAGAGTACCCAGCCAGATCCGGCTCGGTGAGAAACTCGCGCAACAGCATGCCGTCTGTCATGTATTTGAGAACCGTCTTGTCGCTGGTGCAATCCTCGAAACGGATGGAGTACCCAACCTCGTAGCCCACTTTGGTCCCCATTTCTTCGGCCACACGCGCGGCCACCGACATGGCGGCGACGCGTCGGGGTTGCGTGCAACCAACCTTCTGGCCGTTGGAGGTGAATCCCGCTTCGTGGAGGTACTGAGGGAGCTGGGTGGTCTTTCCCGACCCGGTCTCGGCCACGACGATCAAGACCTGGTGCTCCTTGATCGCCTCGATGAGTTGCTCCTTGTAGGTGTAGATGGGCAGCGACTTGCGAGTCTCCTCAATCGTTTTAGCTGTTCAAAAGTCAGCAAACAGCGAAACAGAACGCAGATACAGAAAACTCACCTCGTTTTTCCGCAGCATCGATTTGGTCCTGCAGCAGCTTCTCGGCAGCAGTCATCTTCAAACCGGGCATGGCGGTGTCCATGACGAACTTGATCGTCTGGCTCTCATCGAAAACGTACTCGTACTCGTCGCGTACTTCCTCCTTGTCCATGGCGCCGGACTTGAAGGTACTATGGTGGGTTTGACTGGCTTCCCATTGATCCACGTCGGTCACGAATTGGTCGTCCTTTGGTTTGGCCTCCTCATAACGCTTGTACAGCGCATCATTCTTCTTCTTCTTGTCGATTTTGCCCTGCTTCCGTGATGTAGTCTTCCGGAAGTTGGTAGCCCTCGTACTTGTCGTTGATTTTCAGCCGTTCTTCGACAAGCTTCAAAAGCTCCTTCTTGTGCTCCAAGTCGCGACGCTCCCGTTTCGAGATCTTCATCCCGCTGAAAAGGGCTTCATCGTCGGCGATTTCCTTACGAAGCAGCTCGATTTGTTGAATCTCGCGTTTCGTTAGATATTCCTGCCTTGAGTGCTGTCGGAGCGAAGGCATGGCTATCCCGCGAGCTTCTGCGTCGTCCGCCAGGGCCCGCCGTTGAGCAGCTTCTGCAGCTGCACCCTTATCTTTCGACGAGCGGTCCTCCACTATCTTCTTCGTCCTCTCCTTGTCTCGATCTCGGACCCGCTCGGCAAAGGCATCACGGTCCTGAAGATCCTCCAGCCGCTCGCGTTCTTTGCGAGGCCTGCTCGTCCTCCACGGGCTCCATCTCCTCGTCGTAGTCCCCGTACCCTCGGGCGTCATCGTCGGCCTTTAACCGTTTCCGCGCCTTCTCCTCTTCGTCGCTCTCCCACTCCTTCTCGTCGTGGTCCCGCTTCCGCGTGTGGCGGTCCCTCTTGTCTTTCCCAGACTTGTCCTTGTCCTCCTTCCTCCGTTTCTCCTTTTTCAGCGGCACCACATCGCTAGCCCCGGCATCGTCGTCGAGCAGGAAGCCAAACTTCTGCGAGCTCATCGCCTTGGCCTCCTTCTCCGACTGCCGCCGCGCACTGTCCGCCGTCGAGCGCTTGTGCTTGTGCTTCCGCGGAGCCTGTCGGAACACTTGGTTGATAAACTCGTGCGCATCTGGTGTGTCTGGCAAACCGGAGGCGTTGAGGGCGGAGAAGAGGCTCTCGGGGGTTTTGGAAGATGATGCTGCAAGAACTTAGACGTATTTTTGGTGGAAATTAAGCGTTAGGCCTACCTGAAGCTAGGACATAGTCAATTATTTTACGGTCAGCGAGACCGAATAGCTGTGAAGAGCAGATTAGCTATAGCGCAATATCCGACAGCATAACTTACCCGGAGAGAATTGTCGCTGATGTATCTCTCGAGCTCAGAAGACATGCAGCGAGTCAGTCGCGGTCGCGGTCCAAGGTTGCAGTGATGGCATCACACAGCCACCTAGTACTTCAATGCCTCGAACGCCTTTAAGACGCGTCTCTCAAGGATCCTTATTCGCAGTCTCTGCTTCGGGCCCCGATGCGCAATCCTCGGGTCTTACTTTCCTTGACTGCGCACATCTCGGAATTTGCGGACGAAACAGAGCTCCTGCAAGCGAATGTTGAGGGCATGAAGCAGCTGAGCGAATCTCTCGCGACATTCAACGAGTCGTTCGCGAGCTGGCTCCACGTTATGGACATGAACTCCCTCACCATCGATTGGCCGCAGGTGCGCGTCGTGGGCCATTCTCTTGAGGTAATCCTTACATGCTTGCCCAGGCCCCGACGGACGCGTCATTCGAGCTGGCAAAACGACGCGCAGGCATGTTCGTGCCATATGAGATGAATGACGGTGTACTTATTGATGTAGAGCGCGACGCGCTTGCAGCTATGGAAGCCATGCGGCAAGCGCAAGCTGCCGCCGCGCGCGAGGCCGAACTCACCAAGACGATGGAGCAGACGGAAATGGATATCACCTATAACGGCCTTACGACCACTAACGCGTCGGTTCCCTCCGCCAAACCCGGTGTGAAGAAAAAGCCAGGCAAACCGAAGCTTACCGCAAAGGAAAAGAAAGAACGGAGTGTGCGTGCGAGTTTCTTTTCCCCCTTAATAATCCCCAACATGTCGCCCACCAGATTGAGATTGAAAAAATCATCTCCTGCTTGCCGCTAGAATTCCGTGGTAGCGACCCAGTATGTCATCCCTTGCACAATTTCGCTGCTGTTCATACTGGCCATGCAGAACCTGCGGCGAAACATGGAAGGTGTCATAGAAGGTCTACTCAACGCCCCCGCCCAAACCGCCAAGTGTACGTCTGGCCAATAGCTAACCTGTTCTCCACTCATTCACCTTGCCATCGCCTTACTTTAGTAACCGACCTCATCCAATCCCCCCGATCTCTCCCAGGCCCGCGTGAACAAATGCCTCATCGCCCTCGTCAATCGCAAGGTCGTGCAAAAGAACAGCAGCACGGTGGGTTTGATTCTTTCTACCTCGGCATCCTTTGACTCTGCGTTGCGTCCAGGGCACGGTCTTGTATCATTGGCAGGGAATTTAATCGAATCTGTATCTTGCGCATTCTCCGCTTTGTATTATAATGCTGTATTGAATGTGGTGCACGCAGGTTGAATGTTGGCCGAACGACTTGGTAACTGGGTTTCTTTCCGTTGGCTTCTGTATTGTGAAGGTGCTTGATCAGTTTCTTTCCTCCCTTAAGAACGATTGTCTTCTCAATCTGCGGGAAAAAGTCTGGTCAAGGAGATTAGCTTGATCCATCTTCTCTTGCTGTCCTCAACCAACTCACACTCAGACCCGATTATTCCGACCAACCCTAGATTCCGGGTCTCGGATAGTTGGATCAGGCAGATGGCGGGTAGCGTCGGAGAAGGTCGTATCCAACCGCTCCCGCCAGAATAGTCGAAATCAGATTGGTAAAGGCTCCAAACGTTATTGTGCTGTTGTGCCAAACGGAGAATTCCTCTTGGGAGCTTGGATAGCGGTATCATTTGGATACATGCTTAATTGGTATTTCGTACGGTAGTATTGTGATCCTGCGTCTTTTATTCCTCCATCTGCGCCAGTGAGTGGACAAGCACAATGTAGTGGGCTTTACTGACAACTTCAGCGCAAAAGAATCCAGAGTCCTCGTCTCAATCGCGCTTTGCACTTTCGTCCTGTATGTACTTGTCGTGTCCAAAAACCTTCGTCCGACAGTATGTTGACACTCCACTCGTTCTCGAGCTATTCGTCCGGCACAATGCAATTTGGATCAATGGGCCAAACGAAGGCCGCACTATCCCATCGGCTTTGTCGCGGCAATACACACGCATATGAGTGCCCAGAACGCTCAAACCGTGGAGTTTCGGGATGGGGCAATCATACTGATACAGCAGGTCGTTGTATCGCTTGCGCATCTGCACATCGGCTGCCTTCCTTTTAGCAGGGAAACCAACATGCGAATCGTCCTTGAGGTCGAGAAATAAGACTGGGCGTTGATCGACGTCGAAGACAACGAGTTGAACGAACCGGTTGCCTTTCTATCGTTTGCCTCTCCAAACATATCCGCCGGTGACACCCAGGGTACAACGACGAAGTCGAAGTTTTCGCCAAAACAGTATGCGAGCATCACGTTGTAGGGACCATAATGCTGGTTCCCGAGCGGGCCACTCCTGGCGCTCGAGTCGAAAATTTTGACCAGCCCAGTCGGCCAGGAGTCGGCAGTGCGAAATGATGGCGAAACCAGTAGCTGGTTCTGAGTGTGGTTCATGTATTCCTCCACCGGAGGCTGGATTTGCAGTTTCGTTCCGTATGTACTTGACGATCCGCTTCATCTCCAAAAAACCGTCGTCCGACAGTATGTTGATACTCCACTCGTTCTCGAGATAGTCGAACCGCAAAACTGTCCTGCGAGCCTTGTCTCTGCAATACACCGCATATGAGTGCATAGGACGCTCAGTCCGTAGAGTTTTGGGATGGGGCAATCGCGTCGTAGCGCTCGCGCATACGTACATCGGCTGCTTTCTTTTCACGAGCCAAGCGATAAAGAGAATCCTGGATTTCAAGGTTCAATATAACGAGGTACGAGTTCAGATATATTCAAGCGTCTGTCTGCGAGAGACTAATTTCAAGGAGGACAGGTTGTCGATCAACGTTGAGCACGACGAAGCCAGGTGCAACGACGAACTCAAAGTTTTCGCCAAAACGGTATGGGAGCATCTCGTTCAAGTAGGCGTGGTTTTCGAACCGGCCGTGCCAGGTACTCGCGTCGAAAATTTTGACCAACCCAGTCGGCCAGGAGTCAAACTGAGGCATCGATAGCGATACTAGTACTGTAGCTGGCGAGCAAAGCAACGAGACATTTTCAGTGAGGTGAACCGACACATACTAGTACTGGTAAAGTGGTGATTTTGAGGGTGGAAGTGGGCTCGTACTAATAGGGGCTTGATTCAATCAAACTTGAAAGTCCGTCAAACAAACATTTCACCGCGGTTCTGTAGTGTCTACATAGCTGACCGGCCTGCACCGGGAAAGGCACAAAAAATAGGTCGAAGATTGACAACGGGTCCTTAACCAACTCACAATGGATGTTACCCTGAGCCTCAGTGACCCGCTAACGCGCTTTCCGCCCGAGATTGCCTCGGAAATCTTCGTTCGGTGCCTTCCCGTATTCCGACTTTCAACTCTAGGTCTCGGGCCCCGGCAGCATTACGCGCCCCTCTCCTCCTCCTGCAGGTCCGCAGATACTGGAGGGATGTTGCATTCTCCACCCCTGGGCTTTGGACGGACCTCGTCTTTCCCACGGTTGAAAAATGATATCGAAATTTCAACGGTACACTTCAGGAAATGGAAGAAACTTTTGCTATGAGCCTACACCTCTGTTGTGCTTTCCACCAATTGTCTTGCAACATCACCGCGAGGAGTAATGGCGCAGTTGAATGGCTTTGGGTGACTGCGGGATATTACAATGAGCCGCATCGCTCACATTGTAGTGACGCCGTTTACCTGACCACTCCGTCTGTGAATTCAATTTCGATTTCAATCTCTTTCCCACTCGCATCCTTGGCTTTTGCAATGTTGAAGGTCGACAAGACAGAAACGATGGCTCCCCAAACAGTCGCATCTGCAGCGTGACGACCTGCACATACTCTTCGACCAAATCTGTGATTCAGAAGTCATTGGAATACAAGATGTAGTTTTCAGAACACGGAAATAACCAACCCGAAAGCCAGAATGTGGTCATCAGCATTCAGCTGGCCGTCAGCGTTCAAAAATCTTCCTGGATCAAACTTGTCGGGGGTTGGATACATGGACTCGTCATGCACCATGGCCCTGGAGAAATTGAGGACATCCCAGTTCGGATGCGGACATTCTTACCAGACATTGGCGAGGACCGTGGCGCCTATAACAATATCAGTATCTTGGAAGAACCGGTAGAGTCGAGTTGGACTAACCTTTGGGGATAAAATAACCGTCGTAGGTGTCGTCCTCGGTCGTGGCATGCGGAACACCAAGGGGAACAATAGGTCTCCAACGCAAGACTTCTCTAACCACTGCCTCACAATAAGGTAATGCAGGGCCTATGCTCGAACCCCGGCAGACAATCGAGGCCAACAACAGTGTCAATTTCATGCTGTGCTTTCCGCACGACTTCTGGATTCAATGCCATTGCCATGATGAAAACGTCTAATGCCGTGGAGGTCTGAGGTACCGTAACGGTTCAGTCCAGCACTTCTGATTAGCGAGGACTAATACGTACGGTGTCTACGGCAGCTATCATGTAACCAAACAGTCAGGATTAAGACAGCAAGTAGAAATAACTCAAGTACCTGCAAACGCGAGGGCGGTAACATCCTTGATCATCTGTTCCTGCTGCTTGGAGTTACCGTGCAGATCATTTTGCTCAAGGAGTTCCCTCAGAACAGACGGTCTGCCGACACCATCTCGCTGCAATGAATTAGAAATGCCTTCAAACAGAAAGTGGTTGCGGCACACCATGTTTTGTCTCACCAAGTCGAACGGAGCATTTTTCATCTCATCAAGCAACAACGATGTATCTCGGGAGTGTATTAGGTTAGATAGGAGGCCGTACCAAGGTTCGTGAGAACGTACCTTGGGCGTATCGATGGAAGCCACACCCAGGAAACCAGGAAGGCAAATGGCGGAGGAACGGGAAAGTATTCACTGCAAATCCGCCCGGAAGGACAACCTCGCTGAACCTTTTAGCCCCCTCCTCCGCCAGGTGAATGAACCGGTCATGCTTGAGTTTAATGTCGTAGCCATATACCGTCGCCATGATTATTGCGGAGGTGAGTCTGCTCAAATGTGAGCTCACCCAATTCGAAGGAGATGCACAAATTCATTTGCGTTTTAGTGTGTTCGGCGAAATTTTCCGGGGTGGAAAGCAGACTGCGTAATAGACCGTGGATTTTCTTGAGTTGAACGGGATGATACGCGGGTATCGCGTCTCGACGAAAGTGCTGATGAAATAACCTCCTGTACTGCAAGTGGTCCCTTCAATGTATAAGACGCGAATTAGAGTAGACGAAACTACCTGTCGCCATTTTTCTCCATACCGCATTATACCGAAATTAATGTCCCATCCCATGCTAAAAATATCAGAACACCAACCATATAAAAAAACAATGGACTTGCTCACAGAGAGATCATGGGAATTGTGGGTCTGTCGGAATAAATGGATGCCCGTTTTTCAAGTAAGTCGACAGCAGCTTTCAACGAGTTGAGGACGACGATATGGGATCCGAACACCTGAGCATGCACGACGTCGCCTGGATATGACATGTAAACTTTGCCGAGGGCCCGGCCTGTACATATTCCGCGCACCGTATTGTCTTCCCCACTCCATATAGGTTACCCAAGGCAATTCGGTGGGTATGTCGTGGAAATTTCCCATGATGAGCTTGGGTTTTGGTCCAGGAGGATACGGGAGTCGCGACGTCGTTTTCCATCTGTTCAACAGACCAGCAACAGCCAAGAGGATTGAAGCCAGAACAGCAGCGGGAAGATAATCATAGGAAGCCATTGTGGTTTGAAGGAGATATCTTCATCGATTTATACAAGCAGGGCCTTAGGGTGGGAACGAGGACTGGCGTTTCTTCTCAATTTTGTACCCCCCAGCCAATGAGCTCGAGAACCTCCAGCCAATCATCAAAGCGAGGATTCAAGTTCATCCGGGAAGCGATGTCGAGCGAAGGAGCGAAGGACAGAGAACATGCGTGTTTGATAACATGAACTTCGCTCATGCCGTCGGAGTCGGTCCACACCGCACAGATTCCGCGGACTGTCTTTCAGATGATTGATTCGGCCACGCACCGTGTCTGCCAGAAGGATTAACAATTAACAGGAAATTAAGATGTCTCGTAAGTTTTAGCAGCACGTTCACAATTGATCGGCGTTGCGGCTTAATCTCCATCCGCCTACTGCTCAATAAGATGGCGCTGGCTCTTCCAAAATCTATACACACACGGGAACTCATCAGCTACCCACTAACCAAAGCGCAAAGAGCCCGAAAAGTTAAAACTCAATTGCATCGCTCCAGCAGCACGCTCGACGTGTTACTCGGCGCAATATGCGGCACCGCCCTCTGTCCGGTTGAACACCGCGACCACACGATGCTCGGCCGCAGCTTCGCGTTGGGGTCGAGGTGCGCGGCGAAGGAGATGAACTTGAAGCCCTGCGTGAAGGCGGTGATGAAGGCGGTGTTAGTGAAGTGGAGGACAGAGCCGAACTTGTGGAAGGTGGGGAAGTAGTTGATCATGTCGTCGCCTTGCGGGGCAGGGGAATTGCAAACACCAATAGGGGCTTGATTCAAACTTGAAAGTCCGTCAAACAAACATTTCACCGTGGTTCTGTATGGTCTACATAGCTGACCGGCATGCACTGGGAAAGGCACAAAAAATAGGTCGAAGATTGACAACAAGTCCTCAACCAACTCACAATGGATGTCACCCTGAGCCTCAGTGACCCGCTAACGCGCTTTCCGCCCGAGATTGCCTCGAAAATCTTTGTTCGGCGCCTTCCCGTATTCCGACTTTCAACTCTAGGCTTCGGGTCCCGGCAGCATTGCGCACCCCTCTCATCCTCCTGCACGTTTGCAGATACTGGAGAGATGTTGCATTCTCCACCCCTGGGCTTCGGACGGACGGACCTTGTCTTTCCCACGGTTGAGAAATGGTATTGAACTTTCAACAGTACACTTCAGGAAATGGAAGAAACTGTTGCTATGAGCCTACAACTCTGTTGTGCTTTCCACCAATTGTCTTGCAACATCACCGCGAGGAGTAATGGCGCAATTGTATGGCTTTGGGTGACTGCAGGGATATTATATTGAGCCGCATCTCTCACATTGTAGTGGCACCGTTTACCTGGCCATTCCGTCTGTGAATGCAATTTCGATTTCAATATCTTTCCCACTCGCATCCTTGGCTTTTGCAATGTCGAAGGTCGACAAGATAGAAACAATGGCTGCCCAAACAGTTGCATCTGCAGCGTGACGGCCTGCACATATTCTTCGACCAAATCTGTGACTCAGAAGTCATTGGAATACAAGACATAGTTTTCAGAACACGGAAATAACCAACCCGAAAGCCAGAGTGTGGTCATCAGCATTCAGCTGGCCGTCAGCGTTCAAAAATCTTCCCTGGATCAAACTTGTCGGGGTTGGATACATGGACTCATCATGCACCATGGCCCTGGAGAAATTGAGGACATCCCAGTTTCGGATGCAGACATTCTTACCAGATATTAGCGAGGACTATGGCGCCTATGACTAATATCAGTATCTTGAGACCGGGAGAGTCGAGTTGGTCTCACCTTTGGGATAAAATAACCGTTGTAGATGTCATCCTCGGTCGTGGCATGTGGAACACCAAGGGGAACAATAGGTCTCCAACGCAAGACTTCTCTAACCACTGCCTCGCAATAGGGTAATGCGGGCCTATGCTCGAACCCCGGCAAACAATTGCAGGCCAACAACAGTGTCAATTTCATGCTGTGCCTTCCGCACAACTTCTGGATTCAATGCCATTGCCATGATGAAAACATCTAATGTCGTGGATGTCTGAGGTACCGTAACGGTTCAGTCCGGCACTTCTGATTAGTGAGGACTAGTGCGTACAGTTTCAACGGCAGCTATCATGTAACCAAACAGTCAGGATTAAGACCAAGTAGAAATAATTCAAGCACCTCCAAACGCTAGGGCGGTAACATTCTTGATCATTTGTTCCTGCTGCTTGGAGTTACCGTGCCGATCATTTTGCTCAAGGAGTTCCCTCAGAACAGAGGGTCTGCCGACACCATCTCGCTGCAACGAATTAGAAATGCCTTCGAACAGAAACTAGTTGCGGCACACCATGTTTTGTCTCACAAAGTCGAACGGAGCATTTTTCATCTCATCAACCAACAACGATGTATCTCGGGAAGTGTATGAGATAGATAGGAGGCCGTACCAAGGCTCGTGAGAACGTACCTTGAGCGTATTCGATGGAAGCCACACCCAGGAAACCAGGAAGGCTAAATGGCGGAGGAACGGGAAAGTATTCACTGCAAATCCGCCCGGAAGGGCAACCTCGCAAAACCTTTTAACCCCCTCATCCGCCAGGTAAACGAACCGGTCATGTTTGGGTTTAATATCGTAGCCATATACCATCGCCATGATTACTGCAGAGGCCAGTCTGCTCGAATGTGAGCTCAGCCAACTCGAAGGAATTGCATAGCTATAGATTCATTTACGTTTTGTGTGTTCGACAAAATCTTCTGGGGTCGAATAGCAGATCACGTAATAGACCGTGGATTTTCTTCAGTTGAACGGGATGATGCGCGGGTATCGCTTCTCGACGAAAGTGCTGATGAAATAATCTCCTGGACTGCAAGTGGCCCTTTACTGTATCGAGACGCGAATCAGAGTAAACCTAAGCTACCTGTCGCCATTTTTCTCCATATGGCATTACACTGAAATTGAAGTCCCATCCCATGCTAGAAACATCAGAACACCAACATAGATTAAAAATGCACTTGCTCACAGAAGGGCCATAGGATTTGTCGGTCTGTCGGAATAAATGGACGCCCGTTTTTCAAGTAAGTCGACAGCAGCTTTCAACGAGTTGAGGACGACGATATGGGTTCCGAACACCTGAGCATGCACGACAGTCGCCTGGATATGATATGTCAACTTTACCGAGGGCCCGGCCTGCACATATTCCGCGCACCGTATTGTCTTCCCCACTCCATATAGGTTACCCAAGGCAACTCGGTGGGTATGTCGTGGAAATTTCCCATGATGGGCTTGGGCTTGGGTCCAGGAGGATATAGGAGTCGCGAAGTCACTTTCCATCTGTTCAACTAGACCAGCAACAGGCCAAGAGGATTGAAACCAGAACTGCAGCGGAAAGATAATCATACGAAGCCATTGTGGTTCGGAGGAGATATCAGCGTCAATTTTACAAGTGGCAAGGCTGAGGGTGGGAACGAGAACTGACAGTTCTTTATTCTTCCGCACTAACAGCAACAATTACGGTGCCCTCATAAACATCTTCCGGACCGACCAGGAGTACGGCAGCTAACTCCCACTTCCCAGCGCAGGCCGGGGCTAAGCGACGTCAGGTGATGCCTGCGAGGAATTTTGGAAAGCGCTAGTGCTCTGCTCTACACTGCTCTACCGCTGGGCGAAACGGAGTAAGCGATGCTAAAAGCCCTGAGTGAACTTTTTTGGAAAGTGCTCTAGGGTTTTGGCGCTAGCTGGAATATCAAAAAAGAACCGATTCCAGACCCAGCTGCAGAGAACCTCCAGTCAGTTATCAGAGCGCATGTCACAGGAGATGTTCGGGAAGGGCCCGGTCCAGGGATACCGTGCGAGTGGAAACGAAGGACAGAAAACATGTTGATAACCTGAACTTTGCTCATGCCGTCTCCGAGTCTTCCGATTCCACATCGGAGTTGGTCCACACCGCCGAGACTATCTTTCAGATGACCGATTCGACCACGCACCGTATCTGCCAGAAGGATTAGCAATTAACAGGAAACCAAGACGGCTCGTAAGTCTTAGCAGCACGTTCACAACCAGATCGGCGCCGCGGCTTCGCAATCTCCATCCGCGGCGGCCTACTGCCCAATAAGATGGTGCTGGCTCTTCCAGAATCTATACACGGGAACTCATCAGCCACCCACTAACCAAAGCGCAAAGAGCCCGAAAAGTTTAAACTCACTCGCATCGCTCCAGCAGCGCGCTCAACGTGTTACTCGGGCACAATATGTGGACCACCCACCCACCACCCTCCGTCCGGTCGAACCACACGGGCGCGATGCTTGGTGTTGGGGTCGGAGGATGTGCGGCGAAGGAGACGAACTTGAAGCCCTGCGTGAAGGCGGTGATGAAGGCAGTGTTGTTGAAGTGGAGGACTGAGCCGAACTCGTCGAAGGTGGGGAAGTAGTTGATCGTGTCGTTGCCGTGCGGGAATTGCACTAACACTAATAGGGGCTTGTATGATTCAACTTGAAGGCCTGCCAAACAAATATTTCACCGCGGCTCTGTACCCGACAACAGGTCCTCAACCAACTCGCAATGGATGTCACCCAGAGTCTCAGCGACCCGCTAATGCGCTTTCCACTCGAGATTGCCTCGAAAATCTTCTTTCGGTGCCTTCCCGTATTCCGACTTCAACTCTAGGTTTCGGGTCCCGGCAGCATTGCGCGCCCCTCTCTTCCTCTTGCATGTCTGCAGATACTGGAAGGATGTTGCATTCCCCACCCCTGGGCTTTGGACGGACCTCGTCTTCTGTTTCAACGGTTTTGATTCAGTAAGAGCAAGGATCTCGAGGTGTGTATCCAAACGAGGTCGGACTTCTCCAGGATAAGTCAATTTCGTGCTGTAGCGGTGAATATACGAGCCACGTTGGTATTGGGATTCCCAGGTGTCTGTTTCGCAGATTTATTGTCCCACCGGATGCACCATGTGTCCCTGACCTCGTCACTCGCATTGCATTCCGCCTTCAGAAGTTGCTGTTTGAAAGTTCCACAAGACCACAAAGAAAACTGATTCATCATTTCGCGGTGGATGCGCTCGACACTAATCACGGATAACAGAGTGGAGAAATACCTGCCGATCTTCTCGGCTGCCTCTAACATTGCCGAGTGTAAGTAAACTCTCCTACTTCTCATTCGAGCTCGAAGACTCCCATGGTCAAACCCCAAGTAACCACCTCGGTGTTGACTCTTCCGCATCTAAAGTCGCTCTCCGTCACGCAAAGGAGTAGTAAACGAGACAACAGCAGTGCCCTTCTCTTGCAATTATTCACGTTTCCCGCTCTACAGGAGCTCTGGATTCCGTGCTCCGCGCCCCAGGGACCCGAATTGTGCACCCTTTTCACATGTTCGTCGCCACCGCTGGTCGACTTGGATCTCTTCACCGGTGATTCGCTCTAACCTCGCCCAACCATCGAAGCGTGTCTCCGCCTTCTCCCAGCTGCGCGGCCCCAGAAAGTTATTCCAAGACGACTTCATCGCCGTCCTTGATCGCATCTGTGGCCCAGCCTAAGCTGGTTCTGACCAATAAGCGGATGTTAGAGATGGCGGTCCAAAATATTCTAAGTAAAACATTTGTAAGAGTACAGCGAGTAATATACATTTAACTCAGTATACCACAATCAAAAGTAGGATCCAGCACCTGCATAAGAGCTTGTGTCTTGTTCATATCCTCAACCGAGTCATCATCATTCACCTCGAGCTCCTCAGCCTTTCGTCTAATATCTTCCAAGGAGCCAGGACCGAAGGCAGGTTGGGGAGGCACATATGTCTTGGCACTAAGCGCCAAACGCCCCGTCGGTATTCGCGATTGCAAATCCGCCTGGGTTGGCACCGGCTGGAAATGTAGCTACCAAACCTAGGTGAGTAGAATGGAATAGAAAAGAACGCGACTAACCGAGTCGTTAACCTTCTTGTAGTGTTTCAGAAACACGTTCACAGTCTCCAGCTCATCCGACACTCTATCCTTCTTTCGCCCTTTCAACTCTTCCAGCTCCTTCTTCGCCCATATGAGGAACCCCACTGCGTCCCCGCCCCGGTCAGCGCCCCCATTCTCGCCCGCGTCGACACCGAGCCATTTCCGAGCTAGCGCGTCGTGGAAGACGGTCTCGTCGTGAAGGTAGCGGCGCAAGTCTGCGGAGACTTCCCCGTCTGCCGAGGTGCCTTTCGGCTTTCCTTTACCGGCGCTGCTGGGGGTCTTTGCCAGGGTGCGGGCAGAGGAGTATAGCGATGCGCACTCAAGGTGGAGTTTCGAAATGAGCGCAGGGGAGGGGTGGGATTTGGGAAGAGGCGGTCCGGGAGTAACGTTGCTATCGTATACGGATTTTGACAACAACTTTCGGATCGCCAGTGTTTGCGCGTCCGCCAACGACGACCTAAAATCCAAATTAGTGGTCGTGTAATAGGATTATGAGCCCAAGGAACAGAAAACCCACTTTGCCAATGCGCTGTTGACCTCTCTGCTCAAGTCAGGAGGCTTGGTGAACGCGGATGACGCGACCGATGAAGTGCTCTCCCAATCCCCAAGCACGGTTTCACTTATATACGAGAAAATCCCACTGGTTCTACAGAGCAAATCGGCGGCGACAGTGAGTTGACTGTCTTTCGCCTTGCGATCCGCGTCGGAAATGGCCCGGTCATGTTCATACGTGCCCAGAGAGGAGATCTTTGCCCGCGCAAGATTGGATAGCGCAAAGGCATAGGTTAGAAGTGAATACGCGTAATCTGCGTCAAGGGACGGAAGTGACAGCCGCGGAGAGGTGTTGAACAAGTTGGCGGATAGCGTTGTTCTCCAGCTGAAAACTTGGCTGGACATCAGCGTAGACCCGGGGAGTCAACAACAGGCCTACTGGGTTCGGATTTAAGCTGGATCTGGCCGCTCGCTACACAGGTGAGGATACCGCGAAGTCTTGGCAGATATTCTTCAAGGATCTCAGCAGGAAATCAGCCAAGGCTAATGAGCACCCTCACAGCACAAGTACCTTGACCAGTTTGAGATAGTCCTTCTCCCCATCATGCGTGCGCTTGCTTTCTTTGAGGGCTGCCCGAAGATTGGCGCGAGCCTTGTGTTGTGTCCGAGATGTGGTTAGTATACAGCCTCTCGGCCGAATCCGTGCAGAAATCTGAGAACGAAATCGCGCCAGTCGTTGGCAATTCGTATAGGTACAGGCTCATGGTAGTGAGAAATGACTAGCGTGTGCCAAGGGCGTCGGTGCTCCCGGGAAGCTGGAGAAAATGGTGTTAGCCCCGCTCTATATCCGCTCTGCACTGCCCGAATATTGGAGGGTAAGTTACTGCTTCCAGTCGGCTTCCAGAGAATTGTGAATCGTGATGAGGTTGTACACAGCCTCGACCGTCGCCGCGGCAAAGCAATTTATTCACAACACTGACTTCGCTTGGGCCTACTATTGTGGAAGTTGCGACAAGCAAAAGTCCGGACTCATCCCACTCCCAACCACCAGCATATTATTAGGAACATGCTGAAACCTACGAGGAAATGCCAGGTCGATCTAACCGCGCTATCTGACGGAGGCCCCCTGTAAGATCGACGACGATAAACTTGGGTTCATTTTCGTCAGGTCTGTTAGGATTATTGTATGTTGCGTTTGACACTTTCTGCAGGATCCATAATCCTCCCGGCGATGTGAGTGCCTTCAATATCGGTGATTATCACGCCAGATTGTTTCAGGTAGGTAGGTAGGTATATTCCGGCGCGGTCCCGTTAAGAAACAGCCGGGGTCCGTACTACATACACGGCGTCTAATGTATGCTACGGGTACTCGCAACCTTCAGCCACTTGATCACCTGAGTAACCAGTTGTCCCCAGGGTCGTATGTCCTCCAATGTTGAGTACGAGAAAAGAAGTTGTCATTCCACCGCATGGTAAAGATATTCGGCCGGTTTAAAAATCTCGCACGCACTATAAACCGCAAACACGTCAAATGTCAACTTCGTGAGGCTTTGTGTTACATCGAAATTGCGGCACTGAACAAGGGCGAGGAGGAACGCGTCGACAGAGCTCCAAACTCGAGGGAAGTCCGGGAGCAGATTGTAAACCGCCGTCAGAAAATCCCTGCGCAAGAGAACGAGCTCCGGTTTGGCCATGCACCCAAGTAAAGCGTGACTCTCGGTTTCGACTGCCGAAAGGCAGAATCGACAGAGCCTCCAATTTCGGGGGGTGCGTTCTCTATATCGCTCCTTGTAACGCAGGACCTCTACACTGAGTCTATGTGCAGGACAGGTAGAGACGAGTCAGCGCCTTGCGATGAGCCGGGACCGGGACGCGAAGATAATGCCGCAGTTTCACTGGCATTTGGACGAAATTACCATCCTCGTTGCGTTCCAGCCGGCCCTGTATCAGGGGGAGGCGCGAGGAGTATTGGCTGGTCAAATCCCTAAGCCATTTCTCGCATGCCCCCCCTGAGAGCCTTTCGAATGTTGGTGACGGCATCCACAGTTAAATCCCCCGTGAGTTCGATAGGGACCGGCAGGGACTGAAGAACAATCTTCAGGTCAGAGATCCAGCACGGGTACCCCACGGCGGCAAGAAGCTGTGAGTCCAAGTACGCGGCGTTCGCGAGATGATGAGGGGGTAAGGTGAGAAGATATATAAGATAACCCAGGGCCAGAATAGCGCGGCGGTAACATAGTGGAATGACACCTGTTTCCGTGAATAAAATGGATAGGATGGAATGGCTGTGGACACCCAGTAAGCGACGGATGAATTCGTGCTGCACCTCCGTGAGCTCCATTAGGTGTCCTGCGACGACGTCGAGTGACACCTCGCATCCAAATGTCAGATGGGGGTCAATGCGAGCCATGTACAGCTGAATGCCTTCCGCCGGCGGCAGGCAGCCGATCATGGATTTCATCGCGAATGTCGTATTAGCCACAACCCTAGCCTTGGACGCTTTTTTGGTTGTAGTGGGCAGCGAAAATATCGCGGTCCACCGACGTGAAGATCAACCCCACAAATTTGTAGCTCTTGACAAGTTGGATCGGGGAGTTACCCACCAGCATCACAGGAATCGAGCGGGGCAGTTCGCCGAATATCATACAACTCTGTCTTCGTCACGCTGATGACCATAAAATTCACCCTGCACCATCCGAAAAATAAGTCGAGCTTCCGTTGTAGCCCAGCCGCGGTTGTCGAAAAGAGCGCGACATCGTCTGCCTGCTCCAGATGCGAAACTGGCCGTCCGTTGAGCATAATGTCATCGGCGTCAGGCCCAAAGACATTTGCCAGATCCGCAAAGTATATGTTCCACAGAATGGGTGATGCGGTGTCTCCTGTCAGCACGCCAATCAAGGACTTGAATGTGTCAGTAAGGTCGGACCCTTGGCGAACGACGTATGACATCCGAGCGTAAAGCATTCGGAGCCAGTCGAACAGCGGTCCAGTAACCCCAGCTGCAAAAAGCTTCATCCACAAGGTAGGAAGATCGGTGGAGGGAAAGGCGTTTTTAAGGTCAACGAAGGCGACGTAGAGGGTCTTCCCCTCTGCGCGCGCCCTGTCGATTGCGCAGCGAAGAATAAAACTGTTGTTGTGAGTTCGATACTTCTTGCGAAAGCCATTCTGGGAGTCGGGTAAGATCTTGCGCTTCTCGGCCCATGCCCGTATGTAATGTTGCCGCGACTCCAAGTCGATCAAATCAAACTTTGTGTATAGCCACATTGTTTACCCCCAAAAGGCGAATATCTCATAGCCAATCAAGAGGGCTCATATAGGTCTATAATATATCCAAACACCTTGGCAATTGGATGTTTCGCTATAGAGAAATTCCCAAATCATTGTTTACCTCGACTCGACTCGACTCGACTCGAGTCGATCAATAAATCCAATATTTCTCACGAACGGTGAGGTATCAGTGGGAACCCTTGGTATATGTTATACACCCATTATGACCCTACATACATCATATATAATTATTTGATTAATACTCTTCAGTCAGATGTTATTTGCAGTAAATTGAATTGGCCGACTTGGAGTCGCGGCAACATTACCCGTATGCGCATCTCAATCAGCAATGTGAGACATTTGAGCAGACAGCATTCCAGCCCGACCAGGCGATAACTATCCGGATCGTCGCTAGATTTCCCCATCTTCAAGATTCCGACCAGTATAGTGATGAACCAGTCGTGTGGAGCAGTGGTCTTCGAGGTGCAGTAGTTAAACAGCTTTAGGAGGGCCTCATTCGGGATGGACGAGATTTTCTTGTATGAGACATGATCAATCCCGTGTGCGCTCTTGGTACTGTGACTGCGAAGCTTTTTCTTCATTTGCTCCATATCGTGAAGCATGAACGGCTCCGAGAAGAATCCTTCGGGAGTATCGTCTGTCGTGCGGAGGGGAATGGATTCGGACATAAGGTTCCGGAGATGTTTAAGGTCGGCGTCAAAGTAATCGGGCATGACGGCAGGCGGGTTAAGGCGAACACGGAAGACGTCTCGGAGTTGTTCCACTGTAACTTTGTCACGTGCTGTGACTTCACATCCTTTTCGGACGCCATCGGACCCCGACGATCTCCGATCCCGATTATATCTGACACTGCCTTTCTGTATTCGCCCTTGTCCTATTGGTTCGTACTACATATGATTCCCTCTGACTCCTAGGTTACGCCTTATGCTTCTCCATCACGGAGCCACCGGAAACCCGATGATATCCGAGTCAGCTTGACTTCACTTGACTCATAACGACTCAGTCCATCACGGATCCACTCGGAACTCCGAAGCTCCGGTACTTACATTATATCCCCACTAATACTTTACTCTCGTATAAATACAAGCCATGTCGGTAGTTAGACTTCAGTTTGAATATCGACTTAGTCTGCCCTATACTCCTCCTCTCGGACTCTGTCCTCTTCCGAGTCTTCCTCCGAAATCGGGCACCAGGCGTAGAGAAGGGCGCAGCGCACGAGCTGAAGCCAAGCCCCTTCCCTTCCAGTATACGGGTTCGGTATTCCGTTCGGACTCCGATACTTTCCCTCTATATCTCGACCCCTTCATCTTGCTTATACGCACTTCATCTCGCAGGCGTATCTCGGTCTTCCGTCGGATCCCGATCGGGAACCGGTACTTGACAAACTTGTAGATCTCTCATCTTCGTGTCAGTGAACCCACGAACAATCTGCCACCATTCGCGTATCGATTCTGTGTTCATAAGCGTGGTCAAATTGTCCCGTTGAAGCTTTCTGACTCTGCGCAAAGTTATTGGCATTAAGGTCTGATTTGAGCTTGGCAGTACACACTTAAGCCGACTCCGATGTGAGTCTGGGTTGTCCCCTGCGGCTAGCTGCTCTGCAGTGATTTCGAAGATGGGTCTAGGGATGGGTGCATCTTCTGCTGGCAAGCTGGTAACAACTTTCGCAGCAGTGCAGTGAGGGAAAGGGTGGCGAGGGTTACGCTGCCTGCATCTGGGAGGGTATACACGAAAGGATAGTCTGTCGCGGCGGCCTTCTGCGCGAGATTACGGGCTCCAAGGTGCGCCAAATTATTGGCTGGTTTGTCAACCCAGCAGAAGCGAACCTGTTCCTCGCGCTGCTGAATTTCGGCCACTATCAGCTGCAATAGGTCCCCATTTGCGCAGCTCCAACCCTCTGTGTAACTGATTCCTGCCCGATAGCAGATCGCCCGTATAGCATATTTGGACGTAGAACATATATCAATTTGCTGCGTGGGCGGAGTGGACGCCAGAGCACATAAAATCCCCATGAAGATTCCACGACCATCCGTTTGGCGGCCAGGGATCCGCCAACATAAATTGTGGCGGCTCAGGGGGCCCCAATATAATCCAAACGTCGCACGAGCATCGATACGGCCTCCATTCCTGCACAGGCTGGCAACGTGGACAACTATCTGTTTCCCACCTGGACTCCGCACGCTCCCATAGAGGGCTGCTGTTGCTTCCTCTGCAGTCTGGCTTGCAGCGATCGTCTCCAGCGCTAATCGATCACACTCGGTAAGCACTGTCGGGTGAAGATGGGGTCGACCGTGTCCAAGCAACCCTTGCCCTCCCCCACTATGATTTCCTTTTTGGGAAATTGCTTACGTTCCACTCCTCATGTGTAGTTTTCAAGATATTTCCTATAGAATTAGGTGCTTGTTTTCCCATAGATACCTTACCCAAACCTAACCACTAACTCTAACCGCTAACCTAACCACTAACCTCCTAACCGCTAACCTCCTAACCACTAACCTCCTAACCGCTAACCTTCTAACCCAAACCCCTAACCGGCCGAGGCGGGGCATAAAGTAGATACCCGGAGTTAGGGCGCGCTGCGCTTGCCCTAACTCCTCGAAAGCGGGGCGCAGTCCTCCTGGGGACACAGAGAGAAAAGTGGAAAAAAAAAAATCGCATCCTACAGGAATCGAACCCTAAGACGTCCAATATTACGTGAGCAATGCTAGGCATCATAACCACTACACCAAACCACCGATGAGGGATAATTAACCATGACGGATAAGATCGGGGCACCGGGCGAGACTTCCTTTTTGGGAAATCATAGTGGGGGAGGCGTGGGTCAGCTCCGTGTCCAGCCGACGGCATAAAGGGTGGCAGTGAGCCAGCAGTTGGAGGTGGTAACACGATGCGTAGGGCGAGAATGGCATGATCCGACCAATTTTCAGGTACTGGAACCACCTGTAGCGAACATTCGGGGACCATATTCAGAAAGGTCGCACGAGAAAAGCGCATAATCTACGACCGCTTTTCCATTCGGCTGAAAGGAGGTGAATTCGCCGGGGCTCGTTTTTTCAACATGCGTCCCATTCAGGATCTCCAGCCTTCCCTCGTCGCAGGTCTGCAGCAGCCACGCCCCGCGATGGTTTGTTGGCTCCCTGTCACTAGATGTCCGTACGAGTTTCGACGATATCGGTGTATCACTCTTGGTGCGCGAATTCAAATCCCCCAGGGAGCCGACAGCTTTAGATCTATTCGCTGTACACCAGGCAAGTGCTTCGCGGAATCGCGTTTCCGGGTTCACAGAGGACCAAGTTCTCCAAGGGGATCCATCAGGCAGTAGGTACGTGCCAATTAGGTATAGGCTCTCCAATTCGAGGGCGATGAGGTCTGGTCCTGAAAGACTCTCCAGGATATCAAATCGAATGCAGGTTTTCATGACAATTGCGACACCGCCGAAAGGTCGTCGCATGCCTCCTCCATTGCCGCGCGATCGAGCAATGATGATATATCCCTTTGGGAGACACAGGGTATCTTCCTGCCCTTGTCGAAACCATGTTTCTTGGAAAACGACAATGTTGTTCGCCTTGATGAGGTCAATATAATGGGGCTCGGTGATTTTAATTGCGAGATTGCCGCGTATATTCCAAGCAATGATTCGCAGACTGAGATAATGTACAATTTAAGTAACGAAAGATATTGTTATGTCGGGTGTCCATCTACCTCGACTGTTGAGCGCCACCGAGTATTTCGAGTGGACTTTCCGTGCCCCCATTCGAACCCTGAGCCGGCTGTTCGTCTGCCAAGTAGGCGCGATGGTCGGGGAGAGGAGGGTAGCGCTGCACTAGGGCCACAAAAATTTGGGCTGCGTCGAGCGTGCTGAAGTGGACACTGAGCATGTTCTGCATCCCGGGGCCGCGCGCATACTGGGCTGAGACAACACTGGAGGCATCAATCGTGACATGCTCGCCAGCGTCGCGCCCCTGCCGGTCAACAATCTGGACTGCAGCTTTGGCCCTGTCGATCAGAGGACGGTTAGCCCATGTGATGGGCCCATACACGACGTCCTGTCCCGTGTCCTTCCGGGCACGCTTCGCCGGGCGCTGCGGCTTATTGAAGTCATCACGAGGGTGATATCCAGAGCGGACTTGTTGTGGGACTGGGAGCGGCGTGAAAGTAGGCTGATTAACAGCAATGGCAGGGACGGGTGCAGGCACCACAGAAATTGGTGCGGCTACACCCTATTGGTCTCTGTCAGTGAGGGGAAGATTCACGGATTGCCCATACTGACGTTGTTCGGGATGGTCAGCGGGGTGAATGCCAAGCGGTCCGCCACAGGCGCTGCGTTCGCGGGCACGGCCAATGTGGTTCCGACTGCTGCCTGGATGAGGGAGGGACCCGTGCCTGTCGGCGTCACAGTGACAGCGGCCGGTTTGACGGCGTTAAGGACACTCGAAACCATGCGGGCCTCCAACCCTTCGATGTTCGCACGTAGGGCTGCTACTTCCGCTGGAACTGCCTGCAAGGCTTGAAAGGTTTCAGCACTTGGAACACTGTTAATGATATTCTGTATCCCCTTCCGATTCTCGGCGACCGCATTGTGGACGTCGACAAAGGAGGGATCGTCCGCGATGGTGCTGCGAGTAACAGAGGACTTAATCTCCCCCATAATCTTTGCCATCTCGGCGAAGTGGGCGTTCGCGTCGTTCTTGTTGTTATTGATGCTGCGCTTGAGGGTGACGATGTAATTGGCGAGTTTGACCTCGTTCTGGTCGGTCCTCGCGCGATTCTTCTGAGCACCTTCATCGGTAGGAGCGGCGATGCCGATGTGGTTGTATGTGACGAGGTCATTGTCTGAGAAGAAGCTCGGCGTGCCGTCCAATGGGTTCGCAACCCCTTTGCCTTTGGCCTTGCCCGTCTTCGTATTGAAACTCTTCTCGCTCTGGCCCCGCAAGGTACGAGCGGACGAGGGAGCGGGAGCTGCGGTAGGCAGGGTAATCGGCGGAACCGGGGCGTCGGTGTTAGAAGCGTTCTGCAGGAAGCTGTCGACGTCGCTTGCATATTGCTTAAGTTCATGTTTTCCGATTTGTCGGGACGGCGGACTCACAAGGGTGCATCTTGGGCCGAGGTACTAGACCCTTCACTAGCCACTGTCGCCCCCGAAGTCGCAGCCTCGTTCGGCATGGTAGACGCAATCCTTGTGGTTAAATGTGCATTAGTACCGATGGCAACGGTATCCGGTCTGCAGCACATACGTCACTTGAACGCTCTTGTCTGCAGGGTCCGCGTTAACCTGGTCCCAGGTGAGCGGGGCGATGGGATCGCCAGCAAGGAGGCCCTTCGGTTGTGCCACTTCTTTTGCCTCGGCGGCTCGCCTAAGGTGCGGGAAGAGGGTCAACAGAGAGGTGCTTTTCGTGAGTGGGGGAAATGACACTAGTTTCTTTGCCTCGAGAGCAGGAGAGGCCGGCTCTGTGGGCGTTGGGGAGGATTGCATATTTGCCATAGTAAGTGGACGTCCTCGTTTCGTCTCGGGGCTCTTAAAAGAGGCATGGAGAACCCCAGAAAATTGTATATCGCCCTAATTCTTGGGGAGTTTCTTCCGCCGTCGGGCTGGTACCATAAATTCAAAATCGCAACTCCAACGTAGAATGGATCTTCAATTTCAAAACAATACAAGTGGGCTGTGTACTGGCCCCACGAGATGTTGGATAGTTCATCTCGAGGTAGCCCATCGCGACCGAAGCATAGCTGGGGACGACGTTGAGCCCGGTATGAGGAGTGAGCAAGAACCGAGTGGGTCGTCGGGATGAAGAGCGAAGACTGCTAAGCGTGGCGGTGTGATTGACAGCTCACGTCTCCATTTGGACGACTTGGCCCCTATACTGACGCAAGAGGGTTCCGAGTGTCCGTCGTCCCAAGACCATTTGCGTCATGTCGTTGGAATCGAAGCCCCATTTTTCGTGGAGTAAAGTCCACTTTTGGAGGAACGAAACCCACAGGCTCCACGGATAAACGGCCCATTCTTCACACGAAGCGGAATTTGCGGCAGGGTACGCCCATCGTCGGGAAGAGAGAGCTCGAAGTGAGAGGCTGAAGTAGGGCCGTGTTCTATTGTACAGTATACTGTGACCCTATACTATGGACTTCGGCAAGTTTGCAGCACAGCGTCATGCAGGCGTTTGGAATTTTGGTGCTGAAATTCGACATGTCTGGTCGCTGCCCGATACAGCCCGAAAGCAGGCACGTGTGGATCAAAGTCACCGGAGGGTGTCCCCAAGTGAGAAGGGTCCGCGTTACAGGATGAATGGTAATGTCCTCGAAGAATACGTTCGTGCAAGTGTCCATCGGCTCGCGCTCTATCCATTTCGTCGCCCAGCAGTCACCGACGACAGTCTGGTGTCGATAGCTACCACAGTCATTATTTCTTGTTCACTCTACCATTCTATGTGACCTCATCCTCTGAATTGGTTCTACGCAAGGTATTGCGGACCAGACAGGGCTTTGCGAGATTCCATGATGGGAGTGCAAGTGGGACGGTTGGCATTGAAAATGTCAAGTTGTACCTTTTCTCTGTGAGTACTACACTTTTGTTGTAGAAATAATCTGTGCTACTAGTCTCTGACTTGGTCAAGTTGCGACTTCAGGATATGAGCCTGGAATGATCCAGTTCTTCAACTTGACCCCGTTATCTTTGCTGAACTAAATTCCGACAGGCGACCAAACACCTTCTGGAGAGATCAAGTGGCTGGCTTCCGATCTTATGCTCTTCGTGCAGTCAAACAAATTTCAATCACAGAGTTCAAGAGTTGTACAAAGCTTTGCAGAGCCTCCGTTTATTATCCTTCGCTTAGCACGCTCCGGTGTTAGGGTCAAGCGTGAGCTGGAAGACTCCGTCCGCGCGGATGCCGCCATGGCCATCGCAACCGCCATTGGTAGCCGTCATGTCATCGATGCACTCTTGCTGTCCGATCTGGGCGCCGCCACCGCCAGTGTTCACGACGGCCATGCTGCATAAAATATTTCAGCAACTAACTGTAAAATCATGAGGTCAGACCCACTTGCAACGGATACCATTGGTGTCGACACATGTCGAAACGGTTTGGCCAGCCGCAAACTGAATGTGCAAGTATGATTCAGGACTGTCTTTGCTTCACCGTCTTTTGAAATACTTACGGAAACACCATTGACCATGTTACAGATAGGGCCAATCGCAGCGGAGCAGTCACCAGCTTGGCTAATGGCTGCGTCAGTTACATCAAAGAGATCGCAGAATCGGACCCTACCCTCCACTGAAGCAGCCGACGGCTGCAACCGAAGGTGTGAGAGTAGTCAGCGCCACGACGATAATTGCTTTCTGTGGAAATAGAGAACGAACAGTTAGGCGGTAAAAATTGCAGGAAAATGAAGGTAGACTGACAAAAGAAGGGTTCATTGTATGTTGTGAGTGGAGAATGTTCTAAGATGGGATAGGATGAGAGTTACTGTGCTCTCGTGTCCCTACTTATACGATTTTAATCCTGTGCCAGCTGTCATTTTGACAACCGTTGGAGTTAGGCTGGGAGTCTTTTGTGGACGATTATATTCAACTGAATTGTTGCTCCGTCCACAGGTTTTATGAAATAGACAGGAAACGATATCCTCAACGTTTCGTAAAGAACTTCCGTGGTTTTTAGGCACTGAATAATAATGGCAAGGTGACAATAGACCGGAAACGATATCCTCAACGTTTCGTAAAGAACTTCCGTTGTTTTTAGACCACTGAATAATAATGGCAAGGTGACGATAGACCTATCCTCAACGTTTCGTAAAGAACTTCCGTTGTTTTTAGGGCAGTGAATAATAATGGCAAGGTGACAAAAAGTATCTTCATCTTGGCTGAGTGCGAGGTGTCAGTTTCATCGGAGGATGTTCTACGGTCCGTGCCTCTGGCGTGAAATATTTCGGCTGGTCGATTTTAGTGCTGGCCAAATATGAATACGATACGCCATTTGGATACGATACGCCAAATGGCGTATCGTATTCAGTGCTCCGGGCCCATATCGTATTTGTATTGTATTGTATTCACAAGGTTGAATATGAATATATTTTGAATATATCTAAATATATTTAGTCGTCGTGGATCTTGATGAAATCCATGTAGTTTACGCCCTGGCCAAGCCCCGACTTCAACGCTTCCTTGGTAACAATATCCACGGACGCCGTCTCCGCTCATGGATGACCGAGCATCCGATAGTGTGTGCTTCACGCTCGAAAAAAGACGCTCAACGGAAATGCTTACACCAGGAATTGCAAGAATATCCCGCGCAACACTAGTCTCTTGCACTGACTTCCCACTCGCAACCTCGTTCTGAAGTCTGTTAGTTACCGCGCCTTGATTACCGTTGCTGAGGGTTATTATGTAATCTTTCCGTTTTGGGAACTCACGTGCTTTGCCAGGACGCGTCTGTTCGCGTTCTTGACGCGTTTCTTGCAGGTTCTAGCCATATTATGTCATTTTTATTGTGTTTGATTTGAATTGATTCCATTGTACCAGAGAGGTACTTATAAGAGCCGTCAACACGAAGATGTGTGTGCTTGGCATTATTTGATGGGTTGATGCCCCGACTCAGACAGACAGAGAGCATTGAGGGTTATTTCTTCAAACAAATAAGTTTTATGTACCTGAGAGTGCTTTTCATCAAGTTTTTACGCGTCTCCGTGGTTCAAAACGCGTCCTTTGAAGTCTCGCGCGTCATCAATTAGATCCCAAAACGAAAAGCTTACATAATAACCCTCAGCAACGGTAATCAAGGCGCGGTAACTAACAGACTAGCGCAACACGCGCCATGTATTTTAAAGTGCCCTCATTTTGCTTGAATAAAATTGAGCACCGGATTCGAAGCAAAAAAGCGAAACTCACTTTCCACCAACCCAGGGGATCATCGAAATCCGGTGTTAACGGAGAGATATTACCGAAATAGAGATCAACTTCGTCCTTCCCATCGCCGACCGTTGTTTTAGTGGTGGCTGCCTGATCCTGCAAGGTCATTGCCATAGCAAATACTGATGTCGCTGGGGTGTTATGACTCGAACCGGCAGCAGTAACGTTGGAAGGGGCTGGGTGCTGTATTCAAATATATCTGAATACGCCGCGGGGGCCTGGCCTCGTATCATATTATATTCATTTTGTATTGTATTCATATTCACTCGTATTCATATTCAGACGATCGTCCCGGGGTCGTATCGTATTCGTGTATATTTGAATATATTCAAAAAATATTTTTCCGTATCGTATTTTTGGCCAGCACTAGTCGATTTATTCCACTTGAGTCCAGTCGGCGACTGGTGGCTAGGCTTGTATTAACCGCTCTTGGGAGAGTCGCAGACGTAAAAGGGCTCAGAGGGCATAAAATTCATCAACCAATGGAGTGGAGCAGGCGGAACCCAAACCAAGTAACGGAAAACCACGCCCAATTGCCCAATTGAACTAACTTACCATTTTGGGAAGCTTACGGCGCATGTCCGGCGGTGTACAACCTAGCGGGTAAATGGGCGACGACGGATGTTGCTCTGGCCATCCGATACGGTCCTGGTGCTATAAATCTAGGTTAATTCATTCAAGAACCAAGAAAGAGTGTCCAGCTCCAACTTCCTTCCCATGCATTTCTACAAATCCACTACTTATTCTTGCTGCGGCAGCGTTTCAGCTTGGTTTCAGCTCTTCTGTCCGGTTATAAGCGTATAACTGGGTGACCACGGATGTTGCATTGTCCATCCGAGTACAATTTAATTCAAGATCGAAGAAAGAGAGTTCAGGGAGCCCGAGCTCCTAACAAAAGCACTGTTGAACATTTACGCGAATTTTGCGTCGTAGCTGTTGGATCTTAGTCTCTTACACCGATTTCCCACTCGCTGAAGTTGGACCCTGCTTGACGACCACTCGAAAAATGGTGAGAACTTCTAGCGACATGGCCAACATCGTCCCTCACTGTCTGGTTTCGGTGGCAGAGTCTTACGGACCTTCCTCCCGAACTCTTGACGATGATATTCGTCCAGCTTTCGTACAAGTCCTTACTGTGCGTGCAGGCTGTCTCCGTGCAGTGGAATGCCATTGCCGCAAAAGATCCCAAGCTCAGCGTGCAGACGTTCAAGAGGCGCAGTAAAAGGCCCTGGGAAGCTAGCCCAAGGTAACTCCGCCAAAAGTCGGTCAAATGGGCCTCAAACCCCCTAACTTTTTTGGATTTCCCAGCCCCAGACCCCCTAAGTCGGAGAAGGATATTATGTGTTATAACTTACGTAAATATCGTTTTTTCTTGGTTTTTTCTCGCTTTTTCGATTTTTTTTCCTGCCGCTGCGCCTGGGACCGTGATTTTCGGCCGCGTCCTCTTTTGCGAGAGTGCCATCCACTGTGGGCCTACTTGGTTCGTGTGATCAGACACTGGCATGCGACGTGAGTGATGAGGTTGGGAAGACGTTGGGGAACCATTTTTTTACATGTGCAGCACTCTTCAGTTCTGCGGTAGTATATTTGGTAACAAGTGTCTAGCTTCTTTGAAGTGCTGGGCGCGGTCACTCGTTTGAACCTTCCCCTTCGAGTTTTTTTTTTTTGACCTCCAGCCGGCCCTCAAACCCCCTAACTTGGAGTGGGTTTCCAAAATTTTGGCCTCAAACCCCCTAATTCCGGAGTCAAAAATCGCAAATTTTCGCCCTGAAACCCCCTAACTTCGGAGTTACCCTTGTATGTAGAACCAGGTACGCGAAGCTATAAGTAGTACTCACTGTGCGTGCAGGCTGTCTCCGTGCAGTGGAATGCCATTGCCGCAAAAGATCCCAAGCTCAGCGTGCAGACGTTCAAGAGGCGCAGTAAAGTGTATGTAGAACCAGGTACGCGAAGCTATAAGTAGTACTCAGTTAGAAATAAATAAGTTGTGTAATTTAAGGCAGTCAGCTGACGTCGGAGACAGAATTTTGACAGCGGACCTTAAAAAGCTTCAGACGGTGACTGCCTGATAGGAAAAAAAGAACGTTACCTGGAAGACTATAGAGGTGCGAAAGCCGTGAGTTTCTTTGCTAGTGCCAGACAAATCCCAGTTTTAGTAGCCCTCAGCTGCTGGATGGCTGCGTGCAAAGTCGCTAACAGATGTGAGTGATATTGTGACTACCTAATGGCCGTGCATACGACGATAACCCAGACATGCCCTCCTTGGAATTGACATGCTGCAAAAAGAAAAGAAGGGTGGGCTCCCAAGTTGAAAAGTCAGCGAAATCCTCCGCCTATTTCGGTGGGGAAAATGTTATCACTGGGCCTGCTCCAGTGCCGCCGTGACCACCGACATCCCCTGTACCACCGGGGCCACCAGTGCCTCCTACAAGCGATCAGCGCCAGGCCGGGAGGGGCGCACTAATCTCACCGGAAATGTTGACAGTGTCCATTGACCCGTTGAAGTTAATCTCAACCGTTGTGCCTTGGCCTTCGCCACCCTTGACATTAATACCGCCGGCTCGACACGGCCCTCCTGTTTGCTTACAATTGCCTGCCATATGAATCGCATGAGATGAGTGAAGCAAGGTCAAACCTTACCTCGGCCCTGTGGAGAGACCCGAAGATCTGATGGACACAAGACCGTCATAGCGCGCCCAAGTCTTAACGTGGTTCACCTTACCTGCATCCTATCAAGGATATCCAGGAGGGGGTAAATGATGCTGCCCAAGATTCCGACGGCTGGATTTTTTTCAAGCGTCCGCAGTGCCCGAGTCAAGACATCACGGGCAGTGGAGGGGGTAGCTGCACGAGGGCCAATCCTCAGTTTCAGTGCATGATAGTTGTTCCGTACTTATCTGTACATTTTAAAGAATAATTCTCGGTATACGGGGCGCCGGCAGTCTTCACTCCGAGGGATATCAGCGGGAGGCCGTGGCAAAAAGGGCGAGCACATACCATCTGCGGGAGGCGCGAAGCAGCGGCAGGGCCGTGGCGAAAGAGGCGAGCACGTACAATCTGCGGGCGGCGCGAAGTCGAAGGTCAGCGGCAGGCCGTGGTGAAGAGGGCGAGCACATACGTTCTGCGGGCGGCGCGAAGTCGAAGGTCAGCGGCAGGCCGTGGCGAAAGAGGGCGAGCACATACGTTCTGCGGGCGGCGCGAAGGTCGAAGATCAGCGGCAGGCCGTGGTGAAGAGGGCGAGCACATACAAACTGCAGGCGGCGCGAAGTCGAAGGTCAGCGGCAGGCCGTGGGTGAAAGAGGGCGAGCACATACGTTCTGCGGGCGGCGCAAAGTCGAAGGTCAGCGGCAGGCCGTGGCGAAAGAGGGCGAGCACATACGTTCTGCGGGCGGCGCAAAGTCGAAGGTCAGCGGCAGGCCGTGGCGAAAGAGGGCGAGCACATACCCACTGCGGGCGGCGCAAAGTCGAAGGTCAGCGGCAGGCCGTGGTGAAAGAGGGCGAGCACATACGTCCTGCGGGCGGCGCGAAGTCGAAGGTCAGCGGCAGGCCGTGGCGAAAGAGGGCGAGCACATACATTCTGCGGGCGGCGCAAAGTCGAAGGTCAGTGGCAGGCCGTGGCGAAAGAGGGCGAGCACATACCCACTGCGGGCGGCGCGAAGTCGAAGGTCAGCGGCAGGCCGTGGCGAAAGAGGGCGAGCACATACCCACTGCGGGCGGCGCAAAGTCGAAGGTCAGCGGCAGGCCGTGGCGAAAGAGGGCGAGCACATACAGCCTGCGGGCGGCGCGAAGTCGAAGGTCAGCGGCAGGCCGTGGCGAAAGAGGGCGAGCACATACGTTCTGCGGGCGGCGCAAAGTCGAAGGTCAGCGGCAGGCCGTGGCGAAAGAGGGCGAGCACATACGTTCTGCGGGCGGCGCAAAGTCGAAGGTCAGCGGCAGGCCGTGGCGAAAGAGGGCGAGCACATACAGCCTGCAGGCGGGCGCGAAGTCGAAGGTCAGCGGCAGGCCGTGGCGAAAGAGGGCGAGCACATACAATCTGCGGGCGGCGCGAAGTCGAAGATCAGCGGCAGGCCGTGGGGAAAGAGGGCGAGCACATACAATCTGCGGGCGGCGCGAAGTCGAAGGTCAGCGGCAGGCCGTGGTGAAAGAGGGCGAGCACATACCCGCTGCGGGCGGCGCGAAGTCGAAGGTCAGCGGCAGGCCGTGGCGAAGGCGGTCACTGACCATCACCTGTGTACAAGACCAAGAACTCGCAGCCCTGCACGTGAAGGAGGAGGAGGAGGAGGATTGAAACTTGATTGAAACAGCAGGCAGCACGCTAGGTTCGGAGAGAGAGCGTCGTTGACCCAGCAGATTCCGGAAACACGTGAAGCTTACGCGTCGACATCAGTTCCCAAACGGGCCACCAGACGAAGCGAGGCCATTGTCCTGTCTTTGACCGTGCCACTCTCTGTCCGACCCACCGTGCATGCCCCCTCGTCGCGCCCTCCATCTCGCCGTGCCACCTTGGATACACCCCCGCGCATGTCCTCCGCATCCCCCCCCCCACTTTGCCGCCTGCCTCCCCTGTTGCACGGCGCGGAGGATGTCCGAACTGTGCATAAGGGCATGCACAACTCCTGCTTCGCCCACGCCCCCAGGCTCATCGCTGTGCTCCCCAGCGTCGTCGTGCACGGCTCCGGCTTCGTCCTCGTCGCCGCTCATGTCCCCCGCGCCCATCCAATCTGGGGTCTATCCAATCATCCGTTATTCCAGCTCAAACGTGAAAATCATGACAGAATATGGAATCATGACTAGGGTGTCGGTTTTGTCTATAACCACTTGACCAGAGTGGTTCTAGCTCTAACGGTCGAATGATTATGGCTAGAACCGACAGAGCGCGGGGGCCATCTTGGACCAAGAGCGACTCAAGGGAATGTTTCGCGGCGGTTGACACATAGTGAGGAGTAGGTCCTATCGGTTGATGACTCCCAGTTGGGCCAGAAAAGGTGCACCACATAGTACGTAGACGAAAACCTCGGTTAGCGGAGTATGACTTAGGTGCATATGTGCTAAATTGACTGTACTTCTCGGTAATGCACTATAGCTTGGCCTTGGCTTGTTCTTTCACCTGCTCCTTCAGAACCCGCCTCATAATCTTCCCAGATGGATTCTTGGGAACCAGAGGAACAAATACGACCCCTCCTGCCAAGTGCTTGTACTTGACTTTATTGTCGGCAACCAGCTGAAACAAGCTCGTGAAGGTCTCTAGATAAAGAGAGCGGGGTGGTGTACCTTGGCAATGGATGCTTTGATAGGCTCTGGATTGTTCTTGGCCTTCTTCGCAGCAGCCTCCGTCAACACTACGTACGCTCTCGGAACCTCGCCACCTTGTCTTGTTGAGCTCCTCGACCAATTTTGGTAGTAACAACACTTACTGAAGTCGTCAGGGACTCCGATTACACAGGCATCGGAGACGTCGGGATGATTTCTGCGGTCGGTCAATGGCATGTTTGCGGGAAATAACAGTAGAAACAAACAAAACGAGGCCTTCCAGCTCGACCGGTGAAACTTGGAATCCCCGAACTTTAATGAGTTCCTAGTCACCAAAACGCTCAACATCTTCGACAAGGCAAGTGGTCGACAGAAATACCTTGAGTCGACCTGTGATGAAAAGTTCGCCATTCTCGGTGATTTTGACTTCGTCTCCAGTCCGGAACCACCTGCCATGTATCAATAATCCCCAATAGTGATAGACCGAAAGACTCACCGGTCAGCAATAAAAGCCTCATCTGACCTGAAAAATAAGGCACGCTCAGTGACATTTCGTCGAAGTAAAGCTCAAGGCTCACGCCTCCCGGTTCTTGTAATACCCAAGCGCCAACGAAGGGGATTTAATCACAAACTCGCCAGGCTCATTGTATCCCGCCAAGGTGCCGTCACTCTTTACCACCCGCGCTTGCACACCGGGAAGAAGCGTCCCGGCACCTGGGGAAGTAACTTGAGCTGGGTATGACAAGCGACCAAACGAACTACTCACTGCCTGAGGTAAATGGCCGAGAAAATGGAGTCATAGTCAGGATGGCGGGAGTCTCGGTTGTACCTGCACAATCTTCAGGATATGAGGGATTCAATGACTTGAGTTCTAACCGTAGCATTGGCCGATAGTGGCCTGAGGGCACAGTTGGCTCAGCTGATCTTGAAGCTCGCTTGTCATAGGCGCGGCACCGCACTGCGGTTCGACGTTATTCAACAGTTTGAACGTCGTGAGGTAGAGTCCTCACCGCAATGTATTTGAGTTTGCTCAAGTCGTATTTCTTGACCACTGGACTCTGGGTGATTTATGAGGCAGGCTTCTGGCGCTACGAAGCCGATTACATACCTTGCATAACGCAATCGCCACGGGAGGTGCCAGCCTTTCGAGAGAATCTTAGAATATTTGCCAACGGTAAGCAAAAGCACGTACACAAGGTGCTGCATGCGATGACGAGCGATGCTATCGAGCATCCCAACTAGGCTGAATTTCGGAATGACGACAAGCGCGGTCTGCAATGGATAAGCGCCGATCGTTTAATACCCCGTTTAGATCCACGATATCGACTAACCGCATTGAATACCATCCAGTGAAGCTGCCAAAACACGCTGAGCCTGTAATTTCCACTTTCAAACCAAGACGCACAATGAAAACCCCGGCGATATGGAAGAAAGGCAGAAGACTCAGCACCACATCCCCAGGACTAAACATAATGTGTGAATCCACATTTAGGAGGACACTTAATTGAACCTGCGGGGGGCGCTGGTCAGGATCTGTCAAGATACGTCAAAGTAAAGGCTTACGAGATTGGAGATAATTGCGGAATGACTTATGGCGACGGCCTTGACAATTGATTAGAGCGAGAACCAGATTTTCGAGTCGCCCATGCCTTCTGTGGTCCGGTGGTCCCGGATGACATATACAGCGCAGCAACTTTCGTCTTCCCTTCACCAGGACGCAATTTCTTCTGCACAAACGTGGAGCCAGCGGAAATACTGTCCGAAATAAGGGTTGCAACCGAAGTCGCATCGAGCTTGGGATCAGAATCGAGGATTAAAACTCGGTCTGGCGGAATTCCAGCAAGTTTCCCGGCTTTCCGCGCCGTTTCGAGAGAATCAGAGTGGGCTATGATTAATGTCGTCCCGGTCAGCTTGATCTGATACACCAATTCATCTGGAGTACAGTTGGGGTTCGCCCCGCTACGTTTCGTCGCGTTAACACGCCGCAGGCCAGCGACAAGCACCTACGTGAATATAGCATCGAGGTATTGGGGAGCCCAGATCGCGGCGGGATAATCTGGCGACCGCGAGATATTCAATTGAAAGCAAAATTAAATCAGATTCACATACCGACATGATTGGGACTGCAGATTAGAACTGGATTGTGTTACTTGATAAACGCGAGGAGACCAAGACTCAACGAGCATCTCACCAACATCTTTCTCCCCTGTTGCATCACAATCTCCATAAAATGCTCAAACACTAGGTATCGGGAACGACCCACCAATGTTGTACTTTTCGCTCAAAGCCTGCGCCAAAGCCAACGTCTGCTCACGGAGCTACACGTCCGAGTCAGAAAACGACGCCAGAAATGCAACCATCATTGCTGCACACTTCGTGTATATACACCCTGCGCCCCGTCGCGTCTTCGATCAAACACGGCGCCGTTCCCTGGGCAGGGCGCAGAGGGTGCCGGTGATCCAGCATAAATTCGGCAATGGTCAGATCATCCGGAATTTGGCGCGGGTCCAGCGGCGGGCCATGAAATTCGGTCATCGTCGAGGGTTCTGCGTCTGCAGAAAGTAACGCGCACGGGCGTGAGCGCGGCAGCAGCTATCGTGGAACGAGGGGGGGGGGCGCACAAGATTTCTCTGCCACGGTTAGGCGCTTGCGGAACTTTGCCGCCGGGCTTCACGGAACGAGGCGCGCGAAAAAGGCGCGAGAGTAGCAGAATGGTGCGAGGGGCGAAAGGCAGAGTCCAATGGCGCGTTGCTTAAGACGGTAAATATACAGCATGCGGGACGTGGGGAACCAGGAAATAGTCCGAGGATGACACAAGGTGATGACAAGGCTCCATTTCAGGCTCACCAGCTGCTTTCGCGTCTAGTTCGCCTTTATAACCGCGCCTGCTGCCGCTCCTGCGCGCCGTCTATCCGAAGCCCTGCATCCTCGTCCCGGCCACCCGCGCCCGCGCTCGCGCCCTGGAACAAGCTCCGGTTATCGTACCACCACCGCATCGCCAGCTCCTTCTCGCGATCGCCCACCCGCTCCGCGATCTCCACAAACGCCGCATCAACGAGGTCCTTGGCTTTGGACCGCGCGCTCGTACGAACGGCCGCCCGAATCTCCTCCAAGACCCGTGGGAGCAGCGCCAGCGGCAGCGACGGCACGGCGGAAATCAGCGCGAGGTGCAGCCGGTGCAGCCGCTCCGCGTCGTCGCCCGCCGCCGCCAATGCGTGGATGGCCCCCAGGAGCGCGTCGACGCAGTACCACGCGAGGGCGTACCCCTCGTCCGTGTCCCTCTCCGCTAGATCCCTCTCTCCAACCAAACCCGAATTCGGGCTGTGCGCGCTCGCGCTCGCGCCCGCATTTGCGCTAGCACTCCGCACCAGCGCCGCGAACGCCAGCTGCGCCGTGCTCAGCATGCCGTCAGCCGAGCTCTTGACATTCTTCTCCCCAGCCGACCCCGAAGCGCTCGCACCCCGCACCAGCGCCGCAAACGCAAGCCGCAGCTGCGCCGTGCTCAACATCCCATCCGCCGCGTTCTGCCATAGCGCGCACGCATTCGGTCGTCAGTGCCGGCTTATAATCACACCAGCAACACTATGATGACGACAATGCGTACCTCAATCAGACATTGTGCGTAGAACGGCACCATCCGTTCCGTGAATCGGGATCGCTGGCCCTGTGCGTGTGCATGTGCGTCCGGCCCCGCCGCGCGCGCACGCTGCTGCTGCTCCGCATGCGCGGCGAACACGGCGAGCACGACCGAGTGGCTCGCCTCGTACGTCTCGCGGTTCGCCGCGTCGGAGAGGTACCTACGTCGAACGTCAGAGTCGATTTATTAGATGAACTCGAATTTTTTTTTAAATTAAAAACGAAGCACGTACGGAATCGCGAGCGGGAGCGCATACGCCTGGATGCACGCCCCGCCGAGCACGGGGACGAGCTGCTCGATGCACGTCAGCGCGTACGCTGTTTTCGCTTGCAGGTCTCCGTCTCCGTCTCCGTCTGTGATACGGTTTAGTTAGTTAGTTAGTTAGTTATCTCGTTATGATTACCGAGAGACGCACCGCCCCCTGCCTGCCGCCATTTGTGCACGTCCGCGCACACCTCCCGCACAAACCTCTCGCTGTCGTTCTCGTTCTCCCCCACCCCCGCCCCCGCCCCCGCAAGCACATCCAGCGCCAAATAAAACGTCCTCTTCAGCTCCACGAACCCCGGCGCCGCGGCGGTCGTCACCCCCGCCGAACTGCGAGACCACAAACGCGAGGTGCGCGAGCGTGTGCAGGAGCGTCGCGGCGAGGGTGGCGGGCGTGGGGACGGCGCTAAAATGCGAATACGAGTACGAATACGAGTGAGAGGAGGGGGAGGAGAAAGCGGAGGAATGGGGAGAGGCGTACACCGCGGGGGGCACGAACACCGCCGCCGAGAGCGCCGCGTCCGCGACCATGAGCGTCGCGAACAGCAGCGTCTTGAGCGTCGTCCACACGAGGGCGGTCTCCCCGTCCTCTTGTGTGTCTGTTGAATGAATGCACACAATCAGCTGGACGTGCGCGGTAGAAGGAAAGAAACAAACCAACCTGCAGCTGCCCGCGCACCCCCGCCCTGGGCCCAGTCCCCCTCGAGCCGCGCCGCAAGCGGGCGTAATGCACCGAGTGCGGCGGCCGCGGCGCGCATGCCGTCCGCGGGGCGGGACGCGCACAGGATGGTGATGCTCAGCGCGGTGAGCTTCGCGAGGGGGGCGATGTGCTGCATGAGGGGGGAGGCGGCTATGGCGTGGAGCGTGGACGTCCCGGTCGAAGACGCGGAGGAGGAATTGGAGGGGGACGGCGGGGAGAGGAAGCCCCCCGCCGCAAACGCGGACGCGACGGCCGCCGTGAGGAGGTCGGTGAGGAGGGCGAGCGGGAGGGCCGTGAGCTTGCGGGGGACGACGAGCGTGAGGGCCTGCGCGGCGAGGATGAGGGCCAGCGTCATCGTGTCCACTGTATCCTCCAAATAAATTAGGGAACCACCTCGCATTTATTTCGCGCACGCACCGTCGCCTTTCGGCTGGAACTCGGCCTCCCAGCCGCCGGCACTGGACGCGGAGTACACGTCTATCGACTCCGCGACGGCGATGACGATCTCGTCTTCCAGCTGCGCGCGGCCCACGTCGAGGTGTTCGGCGTTCTTCAGGTCCTCCAGCCCCGCGAGCAGCCCCCCGGCGCACGCGAGGCGCAGGATCGGCTGTCCGCCCTTCAGCCCCGTGAGCACCGCGCGCGCCCACTGCCGCAGCCGCGCTGCGCGTCCTCTGGAGAACACCGCGCCGAGGGGAGTCTGATTCTTCTCGGCGTCAGAGGCGGCGCGGAACTTGAGGTGGGCGGCGTGGCGGAAGGCGGTGGAGAGGGCCTGGAGGCGGGGGTGGGAGACGGGGTGGGCGGCGAAGAGGGGGGCGGCGACGGCGGAGGCGGCGAGCGGGGTGGGGAGCGGGGAGAGGGTGGAGAGGTGGTGGGCGAGGGCGGATTGGATGGTCGGCAGGGGCAGCGGCGTCGAGGGGTTGTGGAGGTGCGCTAGGAGGTTGGCGTAGCCTGCGTTTGACATTTTGAGTTGGAGGACGCGTTCGGTCGAAGCAACGTGACCGTGACCTGGGTGTGTCACGTCTGGGTGTCAGCTTTCGTTCTTACTTGGACAACGTATCTTTGTTAGTAATGTCATTCAGCATTCGCATGCCCTGACCCAAGTCACCCGATGTCGGCCGCAAATCGGACGCCAACTTCCCGAATCCTTCTATTTTGTTCATCTTCAACTCAGCTGCCCTTGTTCTCCGACTGCATTAGTGGCCGCCTTTCCCAAAGCTTGACATGTAGACGCGGACCGTCCAATTAAACCAAAAAGGTCCCTCTAAAAAAGTGCACCCTAGAAGTGTTTTAGAGTTTTGATGGCCAGGCGGAATGATGTTTCAGCGGATGGACATAATTGAAAAAGGCCGAGGCAAGCACGCGAGAGGGCGCGTTGATGGGGGTTGCACGCCGTGGCGTGATACTCACATGGGCGAGTGCGCATTTTCGCACGACGCATAGTGGTGTGCCTGAGAGAAAATAAAATAAATATTGTTTATGAGCTATGTGAGTTGAGAACTGGATCCGGATGGGTTGGGTCAAGTACGTAGTTCGGTGAAATAGAGGGAAAATTACCGATACTGTGTTTGTTCGTGTTTGTTTTGGTGTCTGCTGGTCTCGTCGTCCTCGTCGTCTCAGAGTCTCACCCGTGTAGCACCGGTTCGGCGTGCCTTACATTCGACCTCCCTGGCGCTGGATAATGCGATATACACCCATATCCATCTCCTATAATTCCATCAAATCCATCCCACTAGACCAATGCCCACCCCTTCCCAAAACACCCTTTGGCCCGCCCAGACTCCCGTCCCTCACTCCTCTCCCCGCCTCGCCAAGCGGAGGCGCACCCTCAACCCCCCTCAAGGCGGTAGCACCTCAAAAATGGCAAGACAGATCGTCACCGACCAGGGCGCCGTTGGTCAGTCGTCTTAAATCCGTCCATTTCTTGGCCTGACCCGTCTTCAGCCCAAGCCAAGACCAATTGCGAGGTCAACTCGGGTAACGAGGTCGTCTCATGCTTCCCCACCTCCGACACGGTCATACCCCAGCACCAGTGGGCAACCTTTGTCTGTGCGTACTCGCTTGTGCCCGGCTACATTCGCCATCTGACATCTCGCAGGGAACTCGAATCTCCCCGATTTCACCCAGACAGACCTCGTCGACATATACCTCTTCCACGGCGACTCCCAGGAACAGATCCTCCACTTCCAGAACGTACACAACCCCAAAGGCCAGGCTGGCGCCGTCACCGCCCAGGTCAACGACTCGTGGTGGGGCAACCGAGCCACCGATTGGAATGGCCACAACATCTCGTATCCCTTTTTCTGGATCATGTCCCGGAGTGACCACTCGTTGGACGATGGGACGCAGCGGCCCCAAGCAACGTTTCAGGCAGTCCGTAAGTATTTTTCAGTGCTTCGCCGAACTACCGCGCTCAAGAACTTCTAGAAACAACGTTCGCCGATTTTGTTCTCGCTTCCATGGCATCGACGTCGTCTGTCGCCTCTGTCTCGGCCACGGCGACTTTGGCCGCCGCCTCGACCACCGGCTCCTCGCTGTCCCTCAGGTCCCCCAGCCCCTCCGGCGTCAGCCCCACCGGCGGCGTCCAGGCCGGCACCAGCAGCTCCGGCTTCCCACACTGGGCCATCGCCGTCATCGTCGTCCTCGGCTTCCTCGCCATCGCCACCACCTGCGTCCTCGCCTTCTTCATCATCCGCCGCATGCGCCGCCGCGCCGCCCTCGAGTCCAACCGCAACTCGATGGGCTCCAGCTCCCCCATGATGGCCAACACGGGCACCTCCGCCGCCGCGCCGCTCCTCGCGGGCGCCGCCGTCCCGGGCCGCCACGCCAGCACCGCGACGTCCCACGGCGGCGCCGCGCCCAGCGTCGTCTCGCCCGACGGCGCGTCGACCATCTCGCGCGCGGGGAGCGCGGGCGACCCGGGCCCGTTCAGCGGCGCGGACGCGGCGATCATGGCGGATGCGTTCCGGAAGGCGCTCCGGAAGCCCGACTTTGCGGGGCGGCCGGTGGAGGAGGGCGAGAGCCCCGAGCACGACGAGGGCGGCGCGGAGGCGAACGAGGACGAGCTGCTGCGGGGCGAGCTCGCGGACGAGGGGCGGGACATCCGGAGCGTGGGGTCGTCGCGGGGCGTGCACGTCGAGACGCTGAGCGACAGCGGGGACACGGCGCACGAACATCCGCACTAAGCGCGCGTTCCCCGTCTCGTCACGACCCCTACGTCTCACGCCTGTCTGTCTGTCTGTCTCTTTTCGGTTCGGCTTCGGTCTGCGGCGGGTTTGTATCTCCACTGTCTCATTGACATTATATAGTCTTTCCCCGTGTTCATTCATCCATCCACCTCATCCTTACTTATTTCATTCACCTCCTCTCTTATCGCACTCCCCCCTTCCTCCTATCGCACATTCACCCACGGACAACACCCTGTTCAGTGTTCAGCAGCTGAAAATATTACCCTTATTGCCCCATGATGTCGTCGTCGTTCCGCGTCGCTCTTTACCCGCGCCTAGTGCGCATCCACTCGTTTGTTCCCGTCCGTCCGTACATATGTACACCCAAATCCAAATCCAACATCGTTATCGCCCCCTTTCTTGATACGCTCCGCTCCTCCTCTTGCTTACACCACAACACCACAACACAACTCCAACTCGGGCGCAGCGCGCTCCTCGTGTTCACTCGTTTATCACTCATTCGCTTGGGCTCTATACGCGTCGAGGGGCTGGGGGCGGGGCGGGGCGGGGATCCGGGACGCAAGCAGTTGTGGTTCCGCAAGTTATGACGATGACCGACTAGCTCGTACTTAATAAAAACACATTTGACGATGACCACACTCGTCTCTTGGAGACAGACAGACAGACAGAGGCTCCAATGTACTGTATTTCGAACGGGTACCCTCGTTACATTACATCGAACGGAACGGGATGGCATTATCCATATTCAATTATTGGATACCGACATCGAAAGCTTAAGCACTCATTCGCTTGGGCTCTATACGCGTCGAGGGGCGGGTTGCTGCGACAGGGGCGGGGCGGGGCGGGCGGGGCGGGAGGGGATACGGGACGGGACGCAAGCAGTTGTTGTTCCCGCAAGTTATGACGATGACCGACTAGCTCGTAATAAAAACACATTTGACGATGACCACAGAATCGATTTGAATTTTCGAAATTGGGGCGGGGTGGCTAGTCTCTTGGAGACAGACGTTTCAATGTATTTTGTCGCTACATCGAACGGATGGCACCATATTCAATTATTGGGTACCGACATCGGAAAGCTTAAGAAGGTGATAAGTAAGTAGTACAACAGCAGCAACAGCAAAAGCGGGTGGTGGTGGCGACTAGTCTAGGTGAGATGAGAGCAGTGTCATGAAGGCGTCCGGTAGAGGTGCCGCATCAGCAGCTCGTATCTGCCGCGGTGTGTGAGCGACAGGAGGAAGACGAATTTAAAGAAGTGGAGAGACGGGGCCCACGTTAGCCTATGATAGTGCACCTCGTCTTCACTCGTTTATCACTCATTCGCTTGGGCTCTATACGCGTCGAGGAGCGGGTTGCCACGACAGGGCGGGGCGGGGCGGGGATACGGGACGCACGCAGTTGTTGTTCCCGCAGCTCGTAATAAAAACACATTTGACGATGACCACAGAATCGATTCGAAATTGCTCGTCTTTTGGAGACTGACGCTTCAATGTATTGTGAACTCGTACCTCGCTGCATCGAACGGGATGGCACCATATTCAATTATTGGGTACCGACATCGGAAAGCTTAAGAAGGTGATAAGTAAGTAGTACAACAGCAGCAACAGCAAAAGCGGGTGGTGGTGGCGACTAGTCTAGGGTGAGATGAGATACACGGCGTGCAGTGTCATGAAGGCGTCCGGTAGAGGTGCCGCATCAGCAACTCGTATCTGTCGTGGTGTGTGAGCGACAGAAGGAAGAAGGAGAGACGGGACCCACGTCAGCATAGTCACCGCGCTGTTGGGCACGGTGCGGATGAGGTTCACCGACAGGCCCTTGTACAGGCTGCGCCACCCCTCCGTGCGCACGAGCTTCTTGGTCGTGTGCACGATGCCCCCGCGGTCCAGGCGGTTGATCAGCCCGTCGGACGACTCCACCAGCGGCCGCCGCTGCGTCTGCAGCCGCGTGCGCACCACCTCGTGCGGGTACGTCACGACCGACGCCGTCATCTTCGCCGCCGCCGAGCACAGCAGGATCGACTGGTTCGAGAGCGGCCCGTGCGTGCGGGCCTCTGCGGCGTCGGCATCGAGTCAGTCAACACCGCGGCGCACAAGGAGACAGGGAAGGGAAGCACGCACGCGCCCAGAGCTTGAGCTGCTCGTACAGCGGAAATTGCACCGCGACGTGCGAGATGCCGAGGAGGCTGGGAACGAGGCCGCGGTAGAATGCGCTCGCGCCCTCCGAGCGGTAGATAGTAAGCGCCGCGTCTAATGTGTGCTTATACCGCACTTCGGACCGCGACTGCGTCTAGCGTGCGGCGCGAGAAGAATACAATCAGCACGCGTCGATGCAGGGAAATGAGACGGCACCATGAATCGCGTTTTGATTACCCATAGCGGATTTGTACAGATAGTGCTGGCGGCGCCGGCGGTCATCGCAGAAAGAATGTGCAGCGACCAGGGATGCTCCCGCATAACGGGTTGGTAGCCCTTGACTTGGGCGGCGGGATATAGTTTCTCCTGCCCCCCCAACGGCGCCTCTCCAAAGGCAGTCTTGATTCCATCGTAAACAGAAAAGTATATCGCCCAGGTCGGTAGATATCCCAAAATCGTGGGTCCCAGGCCACGGTAGAAGCCGCGCAAGCCGTCGTGTTTCGCAATGGACTTTATGGTGTCTGGTGGGAGGTCAACCCAGGGCGTCCGACCGAGCCGGGGAACAGAACGGAGCTTGCCTAAGATTCCTTCATATCCATAGTGGCCACGGACTTGCCGCTGCGCCTGCAACTTTGTCTTTACGACATCCAGCGGACAGGTCGCCACGCTAGCAATGAGGCCACCACCCGCGCCAGCTTCATTCACAATTTCATTCCGAGTCACGAGAGAGAAGCCGATAGACGCTAACCTATCATGCTGCGGTGTGCAGACCATCCTGGCCCTGACTGCTGCATAACTCCGCCCCGCTGGTTCGCGGGGAGCTGACGGTTGGGCTGGCTATCGTTGGTGTCGTCTTCGCGCGTATTGGCGGGGGTCTAGGTTGTAAGAAATATAAGCAGACGCCAAAATACAATCGATCATGACGTGATTCGGCCGCGTTCCGACTTGCCTCATGCGATTTCTGAAAAAATTAAAATAGCTAGATTTTTTTTGCTACGACCCTCTAATCGCCGCGTCCATGGAACGAACTAATAGCAGTCAGACGACAACTTCAAGGAGCACATTGAAATCTACAACACCACGACGCTCCGCTACCAGAGAAGGAGATGAGTACCACGCGTAGTGTATCGGACCGTCGTCCGTCAATACATAGTAAGCTCGGCACCCGTGTAGCCTACCGAGTCAACGGCGCTCGACGCTCGTGTATGACCTCTGCAGCAACTAGAGCCGTATAATGCATACTGAAGCTGAACCAACGCAGTAAGGGATGGTTCCATCTAAGTTTAATTGCATCACAGGCAGGTAGATCCGCGTCCGGTGTCACTCGCTTGATGGGTGAGATCGGCCCGACATTGCTCGACAACGCTGCGCCCGAAGCTTCCCCGGCACAAGGGAGGTTGAACCGTGAGAGAAGCGTCGTAGATTAATGGCTGGAGTTTCGGCCCGACATTAATGCAGACCATACGAGGGTGCAGCAGCAATATTGGGCAAGTTACAAATACCAAGATAATGTCTGTGAGAATATCCTCCGCGTTATCGTCGAAGTCAGAGAAGGAGACCAAATCGAGCAATGGCGATGATGGTGGGAAAAATATTGGATAAGGGACAATTAGTGCGGAAAGGGTTCGTCGAATAACAAGCGGAGTCCGAAGGACTGGGCCAATGAAAGAGTTTAGTATTGAGATTTGAGGGCAAAGCAGTTGATTAGGTCGGCGATTGGTAGAATCAGCTGCAGTCTTCCATGCATCTCGAACAAGATTAGTACCCGTGCCTTCGGCACGGAATCACTTCCCACGGGCGGTCAGACACGGCTTGGTCCCAGTTCCATACAGACACGCCAGAGTGAGCCCTCCGGCGCCGCACTGCCGCTCGCTAACGCTCGCAGCGCGCGGCGCCTCGGGGTTCCGAAAGCACGGGAAATTCATGTGACTCCACGTGACTTCACGTGGTACCCCGTGGGGAACACTGTTGATTAGTCTAATGATGGTATGCCGGCACAGGTCCAGAAGTTAATCTTCGACACCCGAACAAGACAGTTCGAGTGATGTTACGGTTGATGTGACGAGCGATCGGCAAGCAACAACAACCGGCGCAAGCGACAACAACCGAACGCCGCGCCGATCGATCGTGAGGGCGCGAGCTGGCAAAGTCGCAGGGGAGGATGGGCCGGGAGAAAAGAGCGGGAGAAGGAAGGAGAGGGAGGAGGAAGGAGGGAAAGGAAGAAGGAAGGGGAGGGGGATAAATTACATAGAGATAAAACCAAAGAAACAGACATAAGGATAGGGAAGACGCGCGAAGCGCGGAAAGAAAAATCGAGAGCAAGGGCATTGAAAATTTAATGCTCACACAAAATTCGTGGTCCCAGTGTAGTTCTGCCAAGGGACTAGGACATCGAACGGAAGCGGCGCCGGAGGCATCGAGTTGAAAAATGCAAACACAGTAAATGATTTGGATGAGATGAGTTCAGTTGGATTGAGTGGTAGAACGAGGTGAATGAAGAAAAGATATTGCAAGCCAGCTTACTTTTAAGCACGACAGGCGGGCCACAAGTCCGGACTGATAGTGATTAAACGAGGTGCATTGAGGCTGCCTTGAGGCAAGTTAGCCGACGATCTGGATTTCTGCCGTTAGCTTTAGACACCGCGGATGATAAGCGGAGGCCAGCAGGCGGTGAACTGTCTTTTTACGGCCTCTGAACTGTGTCTTGATGCCCATTTCGACGGCCAAAGACAGTTCTTCTCCGCCAATGTGAACCTCGAAAGTTACACGCCTTGAAAAAAAGACATTCCAGTTGGCTCCATATGGCTCGGCAGACAGTTCTTGTCGGCAAGCAAGCCACCCGGCCATCGGGACGCCTAGGACGTTACAGTTGGTGATAATCACCACGCCTCCCATCCTCCCTTGCACTCATTCTGCCTTCCATCATCGTATTTCTTGAGCCAGTGAAGCTGGAATGAATCGTCGTTGGAGATAACAACACAAAATACACGTTTGGAGGATGCAAGACGCGTCAGATTCGCGTTTTGGACGCGTCACTGTTAACTGTTGACGCGTCGCTGTTAGCTGTTGACGCGTAACACGTGATTAGACGCCAGCATGCGAAACCAAACAACACTACTTACTTCCACATCCTTCGTTTCCTGCCACACTTTTGTTCTATCGTGCACTCTAGTCTCCCCACAACATAATTGTTGCTCCAGGTGCGCGACAATTTTATGTACTTATGTTTAATTCCAATGTCTTCTTCCTGTTCTCGCCCCTACCAGTCGCGTCGCGTGGACGCGTTTACTCTTCAACGTAACGTCGTGGGACTTGTGACCGAACGCGTCGAGAATTCACGGACGTCCGTGAGTTCACTGGGCCACCCAATCTTTCAAGACTTCCCTACAAGCCCTCCAGCCACTTCGCCTCCCATGTCGTTGCCGTCTTCATTCCCCTGACATCGCCGCGTCCTTGTGGCCTATGGCGTGCTCTTCCACGGTCCTCCCGGCACGGGCAAGACCCTCCTGGCCCGCAGGTTTGCTGCATCGTGTCACCGGCGGCCGTCAAATAAGTATGTATTCTTTCTATATTTCCTTACAAGTATCTGACACTGTCCACAGCCTCCTTCATGCGCAAAGGCGCCGACATCCTCTTCAAGTGGGTCGGCGAGGCGGAACGGCAGCCGCGCCTCTTCAAGGAAGCCCGCACGCATCAGCCAAGCATCATCTTCTGGCTGCGCGGTCCTCGGTGTCCGTGGCAGCGTCGTTGCCGCAGCAGCTCACGCCTCTGCTCGGGGACGAGCGAGTGAAGACCGTGATTGGGCTCGTCTTACCCCGGCGCTGGAGGAGGCAGAGTATGAGGATGCTGGTGGGGAGAGCGGGGCGCTCGAGCGCGAGATGACGATGCAGGGTATGTTGTGTTGAGAACTCCTGCTATGACCGAGTTTCCTGATATCTCTACAGTGATGGCCTCTCTGCGTGTGTATCGTCTGCGGCATTCAAGCTTCCCGCCGTGTTCCAGGATGTTCAGGCGTTTGGGGCCGTCCGTTGCCGAACGCGTGCGCGCTGCCCACGACGGTGCCGACTCCCTGCTGGTTTTTGTACCCAGCACAAAACAGCACATATCTCGGTCAGTTTTTGACCGAATCTCCTCAAAAAGCTACTCACCTCACCTCTAGGACGTCCTCGAGAGAATGTCCAGGTATTTTTGGCCGACCGCTGCCGAACGCGTGCACACTGCCCACATCGGCGCCGACTCCCTGCCAGATTCGTACCTGACCCAAAAACATTTGTTCTCGGTCAGTTCTTTTCCTATTCATCTCAAATAAAATACTAACAGCATACCTAGGATGCTGTCTAGACCCATTTGAACTCTTATAATCTAGACTGTTTATAATCGCCTCCAGCACCATTTTACACTCCCAAATCAATTGCTTTACTTGGCATGCACTCGTCAATTCACTCCCTCACCCACAGGGCCCCACCGGCCACCCGGTCTCGGGTCCGGTGGCAGCCCTACAATGCTCTGGCCTCTGCCTCGACCTCTTCCATCTCGTCTCGTTCTCCCTCCATTTCTTATCTCAGCACCCCGGCCACTTCTGTATCATCATCGTCTCCTCCACGGGCCACCCCATTATGCGAAACAGAATGAATTAAACCCTGCCCTTCCATGCCGCAAACCCCCTGGTATCCCTTGCATTCGCTTCGGGAGAACTCAAAGAACAAATATGCAACCAGCTTAGTTGGTATGTCCTCGCCACTTTCATCTTTGCCGCCGTCGCCCAATCCGGTATCCCCAGATCAAGCCGCCAAGTCGCTATGCAAAATATGGCGCCCGCGGGGCATCCCACTTGTATTTTTGACCTCCTCCAGGGTCACAGTCGGCTCAGAACAACAAGCATCCCTACCCCCGAAATCCCGCAGACGCAACACCCAGTGGCCATCTCCCCACTCCCTCCCGGTTTCGTACCCAGCACAAAACCGCTTATTTTCAGGTGTTTGGGGCCGTCTGTTGCCGAGCGCGTGCGCGCTGCCCACGACGGCGCCGACTCCCTGCTGGTTTTTATACCCAGCACAAAACTGGTTATATCTCGGTCAGCTTTTGACCGAATCTCCTCAAATAAGCTACTCACCTCATCTCTAGGACATCCCCGAGACGATATTCAGGCGTGTCTGGCCACCCGGTGCCGAACGCGTGCACACTGCCCACATCGGCGCGACTCCCTGCCAGATTCGTACCCAACCCAAAAACACTTGTATCTCAGCCAGTTCTTTTCCTATTTGTCTCAATAAAATACTAACAGCATACCTAGGATGCTATCTGGAGGACGTTCGGGCGTTTGGTGGCCGAACGCGTGCGCGCTGTCCACGTCAACCCCGACGTCCCGCCGGATCGGCCCCCCGACCCAAAAACACTTGTATCTCGGTCAGTTCTTTTCCTATTCATCTCAATAAAATACTAACAGCGTACCTAGGATGCTATCTAGAGGCGTTTTTGTCCACCCACTGCCGAACGCGTGCGCGCTGTCCACGTCAGCTCCGGCGGGACGTCGGATCAGCCCTCGGCCCAAAGGCGCTTGTACTTATCTCGGTCAGATCCTTTCCTATTCGTCTCAAATAAAATACTACCAGCATACCTAGGATGCTATCTTGAGGGTGTTCAGGTGTTTTTCCTCACCCGCTGCCGAACGCGTGCGTGCTGGCCATGTCAGCCCCGACGTCCCGCCGGATCGGCCTCCGACCCAAAAACACTTATATCTCGGTCAGTCCTTGACCCAATCACCTCAAATAAAATACTCAGCTTGTCTCTAGGACATCCCCGAGAGGTTTATTAGGCGTTTTGGGCCATCCGTTGCCGAACGCGTGCATACCGCCCACATCGGCGTTGACTCCCTGCCAAATCAGATCTGACATTAAATTCATCTAAAAATGGTGAATCCTCCTCCGATACTCTGTGAAGTAAAATACTTATACTATCTCTAGGGTGTCCTCAAGGCAATGGCTACGCGTTTTGGAATCCCTGCCGCTGCACACACGCACGCGGACGTCGTTGGCGCCGACTCCCCGCCAGATCGGATGCGACACAGGACCTAGAGTATCAAGGTCAATCTGTGTCCTAATTTTCCCAACTAAATACTATGAGAATCCCTAGAGTGATTTCTAGAGGATATGCAGCAAGATTGGACTGCCCACCGAGGCGTACGCGCACATCGACCCCGCCGATGTCGTCTCATTTTCAAATTTGATCAGACACCAAACCACATGTCTGCAAGTGCATGCCTAGCCACATATGTCCCGCAGGCGCGAATCCGCGTTTTCCGCGACACGTGTGGCTCGCGCGTTGGGCTGCTGCATGCCATTTTGGGATAGGGACAGGGCGGTGATCTAGACGGGGGTGTCGACTCCTCGGAACCTCCATGGCAATCTTTTTAAGGTATTTGGTTGTCTTTCTGTCCGTTGTCTTTACTTATGTCCTTAGGAACTGGAGCCGATTGCGCAGAAGATCTCTCTTCCCAATCTCGTTGTGCAAACAGGTTTCTTGGGGAACGCAACAGTTTACTGACGAACTACCTGTGAAAACGATACAGGAACCGAGGCTGTTTAGGGCAACATGACATCCAATTTCGGAGCTTTGTAAGGCAGTCTCGCCACCGTACGGTCCGCCTAGATAGCCCAGAAAATTTTTATCAGTGAATTTTAAAGTTTGAATCCATGGACATACCCAACGTAAAAGATCCTGGACTTCGTCTTCGGTCCGGGTGTCTTTAGACCGTTCAGTGACACGTTCTGTATCAATTGCTGCCCGCCGGTTGGCCGACTGTTTCGGCTGAGTTTTCTTGGGACCATTCCGTGGGCCTTGTGGCTACGGCATTTGACAGGTGTCGAGTCACTGAGAGATAATGTCAGCTGAAGAATTTATGGCGAAGTCTCGAAAGCGCACCAGCTAGCAGGATCATTACAGAATTTCTCGCTTAAAGTCTGAAGACAAAGTCCATAATCGAGACACATGTCCTTCAGCTGTGCTTTGGTTTTGCCCTTCCTGTAAAATTATCAGCGATGACAGCACTGTCAAGCGTAAGCACGGATTGCGTACAAGCTACGCTCCTCGGTACCTCCCTCCTTTGCGGGAAAGATAAGCATGTCCCGCTCTGCTGCCGCTGCCACCTGGGAGCTACTAATCTGCAATGAATTCGCCATAGGGGACTCGGCAAGACCAGCACGCTTGAGGCACACCCAGGCAGCAGCAGTGCAGAGAACTAGGGGTACAAGCCACGCAAGCACAAGGAGAGTTTTGAGTATGGAGGGCGGGTGGCGGTCGACAAGGTCGGTGAAGCAGAGCTCGACGAGGCGGGCCGCCACGCTGACGGCGGCGAGCCCCGTCCCCGATCTGGAAAAAATGTAAGCGTCGGCCGATGGGATTAATCCCGACAGAACACGTGGGCAAGAGCCAGTTCTAAGCGAGGCCCAATTCATCGCATCAACCGCATCAAAAGGGAGATGCCGGCGTGACAGAAACGTCTTTCCGGGGAGAGAAGCTACAGGTGACGGCATGGGCCGCGGCGGTGGCGCCGAACGATGAAACGCCGCCAGTTCCCGTTGCCTGTTTCTTGCCTCAAAATGTGGCCTAACAAGTCTCTGCTATGTTCCACTGGTGGCCTCTACAGTGCTCAGCAGGCGTTCAGGTGGCGCCCAAATCCTCATCCGGCTGCGGACCGTCTTTATCAACAAGCTTTTCACGGAGTGGAATAGCCCGGGCGGCGCCGCGGTCGCGGTCGTGCGTATGGACGGGCATGGCGGGTGGCTAGTCGAAACCAAGGGCTATGGCTTCGCCAAGGCAGCTGGCACCAAAGTCGGCCCCGAAACCATGTTCGCTATCGGTTCCAACTCGAAGGTCTGTTCGTTTTATTGGGATTTTGGCCGTGAGTATTGCATTAATGCAGCTTTTCGACGTGCTTGCCACGCGACTTCTCATTTCGAACGAAAGCCTTACTCCTGGGACACCACAATCACGTCGGTAATCCCCAACTGGAAGCTCTTGCACCCCGTTGCGTCTGCGCAAAGCACCATCACCGATCTCATGGCTCACCGTACTGGCCTGCCTGCGCACGACTTTGCCTACTTCCTCAACAACGATAGCATCCCCGCTGTGGTATATACTGCCATACTATTCCCTCCTCCCTCCATTCAATATATGTGGAAAACTAAAATACCCCCGCGCAATACCTGAAGCCCTCCCTGGGCTTCCGAGCTGCGGCACAGTACAATAACATCGTGTACGCCGTGCTCTCGTACCTCCCGACCACCCTCCTCCCCGGCAACCCGCCTTCGCGCGCTACGTTGCGGAGCACATCCTCGGCCCGCTCGGGGCTACCACCATCTTCCCCTCAAAAGTACAATCTCCCTTCTCAAACAGTAAGTCCTCTTCTTTTCTACCTCTTTTCTCGTCTTTTTGTGGTGGAACGGGCTGCTGACGATGCCTCGTTCGCCCCAGATGTCGGACTCGCAAAAAGTGCAGCAGCACCCCATGTTCGTGCAGGCGCAGGGAAATATCTCATACTACCACAGCCAGCTCGACAAGGAAGTACGTCGCCTTTTCTCCATCCGAAACAGACACCGCAGGCTGACAACGCACATGACCCAAGCTGACGAAATACCCCATCCTCAACAAGTTCGAGCAGTGCACCCAGGTCCCCAAAACATACACCGTTATCGGCGTGGGTTGTCCTCCACCTTATCAAACCCCTCGCCATGCTCATATCCAACCTCGTCGGCTGGGCCCTCCCCGTATACCTCTCCTTCAAAGCCATCAAGACCCCTGTGCCCCAGGATGACATCCAGTGGCTCACCTACTGGGTCGTCTTTGGTTTCTTCAAATTCCTCGAGAGCTTTGCCCTCCGCATCGTGCTGTACCTCTCCTGGTATTTCGCCTTCAAGACCATCTTCATTGTTTGCCGCTCTCTGCGTGGTAGGTACCCCAGCAGTGCCGCCTCCTGCGCAAGAGGCCTTCTCTGCGCAAAGTTGTGGCTGCAGCTCCCTACGTTCCGCGTGAGTGTCGCTTCGTTTCGTGTTTGTGCTCGCCACACGCTCTCCGTGCTAGCCCTTTTCTTTCTCGGCTTTACGACACGCGCACGCGTACGCACATCCGTGTGTTTCCACCGGGATTGCACGCCTTGATCGCTTACTCACTCTTTCTTTCTTGCTTTACTCACACCTTGCAAGGCGCACAAACGATCTACATCATGCTCCAGCCCGTTCTCGCCAACGTCAACTCGCGCCGTCGCCCACGACCGTTACCGCGACCGACGCAGGAATAATTGTAGCAGTTAGTTCAATTTGGGTTGGGTCTGCGACTCCACGCGCGTGCGTGCGAGGGAGGCGTAGCGACGCGGGTCCCGGCAACGCCTAGAATTATCTCCCCCCATCCTACTCTGCTCTACTCTACTCTTTCTGTGACTGGACTACGTCTACTTACCTTTACGTTTACATGGCGCGAACAAGACAGGAGGATGGCGAACGGGTTGCACGGCAGAAGCCCGCTGGATGTGGGGACGACGCGGATAGTGCCGTTTTTGTTTACGAAGCAATCGGTGGGCGGGCCAAAGAACCGAGCAGCGGGCGGTGGCGGACAAAAAATGTCTAGATTGTGGCATGGCAGCCTTCTGGGCCTGTGCCGGCATACCATCATTAGACTGATCCACGTATCTCCCTACCCCGTGATTTTCTGTCAACTTCGTGTTTTCAAGTATAGGATTGTGAGGCGGTCAACAGATTGTGAGCCTGATCAAATCGATTGACTCAAAAGAGCTGAGGGTTGGGCCGCGGGAGATGAGAACCGCACGTACAGTGCCAGAAAATATCAATCGGGCGCTGCGGTGCCATCGGCGGGACTGGGTGTAGAAACCAATCATTTGAAGAGAAAGACTGGCCCGCTCTTGGTTGCGCTGAGGGCCTTTGAGCGTGGGGACACGGCCTCCAAAGTTCCTTGAAAATCTGCGGGATGGAATCAGTGCCCACAGCGAGCATGTTAAGTTCAGCGCCCGCTCGGCAATCAGCACGCCCCGGAAGCCGACGTGCCGGATGATTTCGGTCCCTCTCGTCAACTTACCACCTTCACTGTCCTGGACTTGCGATAAATAAGCGGTTAATGTTCACGTTCACGTCTCAGTGGGCTGAAATTCTAGGACGTGGCTTCGCAATCCAGCGCACGATGAAGCTGTAGCGGGTGAGTGAACAGAAATGTACACACAGACAGGTCATAGATCGTACCTGATTGGCTGCGACTTCAAGTCTGCATGATACCATCCGTATTCGTCTCGGAAAGAAGGTTCGCGACAAGCTAAGACCATATCAACCTCCGAGTACAAGTAGTCGGCATCAGCTTCGCGTACCTGGTTCTACATACACTTTACTGGGCCTCTTGAACGTCTGCACGCTGAGCTCGGGATCCTTCGCGACAATGGTAGACTGCACGCAGACAGCCTGCGCGTGCAGTAAGGACTTGTATGAGGATGCAGGGCTTCGGATAGACGACGCGCAGATGGTTCGCCTGAAAAGGACAAACCGGCGGAGCCTTGTCATCACCTTGTGTCATCCGATCTGCGGTTCGGACTATTTCCTGATTCCCCACGTCCGGCATGCTGTATATTTACCGTCTTGGGCAACGCGCCATTGAACTCTGCCTTTTACCCCTCGCGCCATTCTGCTACTCTCGCGCCTTTTTCGCGCGCCTCGTTCCGTGAAGCCCGGCGCCAAAGTTCCGCAAGCGCCTAATCGCTGCGTGTCTATAGTACTACGTTAGCAGGGAAATCTTGTGCGCCCTCCCCCCCCTCGTTCCACGATAGCTGCTGCCGCGCTCACGCCCGTGCTTTTTTCTTTCTTTCTGATGTTCGCCTGGCTGCAGACGCAAAACCATCGACGATGACCGAGTTTATGGCCCGCCGCTGGACCCACGCCAAATTCCGAATGATCTGACCACTGCCGAATTTATGTTGGATTACCGGCATCCTCTGCGCCCAGCCCAAGGGACGGCCCCGTGCTTAATTGAGGACGCGACGGGGCGCGCGGTGTATTTACACGAAGTGTGCAGCGCCATAATGGTTGCATTTAAACGTTGTTTTCTGACTCGGACGTGTAGCTCCGTGAGCGGACGTTGGCTTTGGCGCAGGCTTTGAGCGAGAAGTACAAGATTGGTAGGTCTATTCCTGGTAGTATTTGGACATTTTATGAAGATCGTGATACAATAGGCGAGAACGATGTTGGTGAGATGCTCGTCAAGTCGAGTCTTGGTCTCCTTGCGTTTATCAAGTAACACAATTACCAGTTCTGGTCTGCAGTCCCAATCATGTCGGTATGTGAATCTGATTTAATTTTGCTTTCAATTGAATATCCCGCGATCGCTAGATTATCCCGCCGCGATCTGGGCTCCCCAATACCTCGGTGCTATATTCACGTAGGTGCTTGTCGCTGGCCGGCGACGTGTTAACGCGACGAAACATAGCGGGGCGAACCCCAACTGTACTCCGGATGAATTGGTGTATCAGATCAAGCTGACCGGGACGACACTGATCATAGCCCACTCTGATTCCATCGAGACGGCGCGGAAAGCCGGGAAACTTGCTGGAATTTCGCCAGACCGAGTTTTAATCCTCGATTCTGATCTCAAGCTCGATGCGACTTCGGTTGCGACCCTTATTTCGGGCGGTATTTCCGCTGGCTCCACGTTTGTGGTGAAGAAATTACGTCCTGGTGAAGGGAAGACGAAAGTTGCTGCGCTGTATATGTCATCCGGGACCACCGGACCACAGAAGGTATGGGCGACTCGAAAATCTGGTTCTCGCTCTAATCAACTGCCTAAGGCCGTCGCCATAAGTCATTCCGCAATTATCTCCAATCTCGTAAGACTTTACTTTGACGTACCTTGACAGATCCTGACCAGCGCCCCCCGCAGGTGCAATTAAGTGTCCTAAATGTGGATGCACACACTATTTTTTAGTCCTGGGGATGTGGTGCTGGGTCTTCTGCCTTTCTTCCATATCGCCGGGATGGTTTTCATTGTGCGTCTTGGTTTGAAAGTGGAAATTACAGGCTCAGCGTGTTTTGGCAGCTTCACTGGATGGTATTCAATGCGGTTAGTCGATATCGTGGATCTAAACGGGGTATTCAACGATCAGCGCGCATTGCAGACCACGCTTGTCGTCATTCCGAAATTCAGCCTAGTTGGGATGCTCGATAGCATCGCTCGCCATCGCATGCAGCACCTTATGTGCGTGCTTCTGCTTACCGTTGGCAAATATTTAAAGGTTCTCTCGAAAGGCTGGCACCTCCCGTGGCGATTGCGTTATGCAAGGTATGTAATCGGCTTCGTAGCGCCAGAAGCCTGTCTCATAAATCACCCAGAGTCCAGTGGTCAAGAAATACGACTTGAGCAAACTCAAATACATTGCGGTGAGGACTCTACCTCACGACGTTCAAACTGTTAAATAACGTCGAACCGCAGTGCGGTGCCGCACCTATGACAAGCGAGCTTCAAGATCAGCTGAGCCAACTGTGCCCTCAGGCCACTATCGGCCAATGCTACGGTCAGAACTCAAGTCATTGAATCCCTCATATCCTGAAGATTGTGCAGGTACAACGAGACTCCCGCCATCCTGACTATGACTCCAATTTCTCGGCCATTTACTTCAGGCAGTGAGTAGTTCGTTTGGCCGCTTGTCATACCCAGCTCAAGTTACTTCCCCAGGTGCCGGAACGCTTCTTCCCGGTATCCAAGCGCGGGTGGTAAAAAGTGACGGCACATTGGCGGGATACAATGAGCCTGGGGAGTTTTTGATTAAATCCCCTTCGTTGGCGCTTGGGTATTACAAGAACCGGGAAGCGTGAGGCTTGAGCTCTAGTTCGACGAAATGTCACTGAGTGTGCCTTACTTTTCAGGTCGGATGAGGCTTTTATTGCTGACCGGTGAGTCTCTCGATTTATCTTTGAATATTAGGGATTACTAATGCATTGCAGGTGGTTCCCGGACGGGAGACGAAGTCAAAATCACCGAAAATGGCGAACTTTTCATCACAGGTCGGCTCAAGGTATTTCTGTCGACTACTTGCCTCGTCCAAAATGTTGAGCGTTTTGATAAACAGGAACTTATTAAAGTTCGGGCATTCCAAGTTTCACCGGTCGAGCTGGAAGGCCTCATTTTGTTTGTTTCTACTCTTATTTCCAGCAAACTTTTGATTGACCGATCGCAGAAATCATCCCGACGTTTCCGATGCCTGTGTACTCGGAGTCCCTGACGACTTCAGTAAGTGTTGTTACTACCAAAATTGGTTGAGGAGCTCAATAAGACAAGGTGGCGAGGTTCCGAGAGCGTACGTAGTGTTGACGGAGGCTGCTGCGAAGAAGGCCAAGAACAATCCAGAGCCTATCAAAGCATCCATTGCCAAGGTACACTCGCTCGCTCTCTCTATCTGGAGACCTTCACGAGCTTGTTTCAGCTGGTTGCCGACAATAAAGTCAAGTACAAGCATTTGGCAGGAGGGGTCGTATTTGTTCCTCTGATTCCCAAAAATCCATCTGGGAAGATTATGAGGCGGGTTCTGAAGGAGCAAGTGAAAGAGCAAGCCAAGGCCAAGCTATAATGCATTGCCGAGAAGTACCGTTGATTTAATACATTTGCACGCAAGTCGGACTCTAGCCGAGTATTTTTCGTCTACATATTATGTAGCGCACCCTGTCTTCCGAGGCACTTTCTGGTTTGGGATGATTTCTGACCCAACTGGGAGTCACCTTTCCAACCGATAGGATGTATTCCTCAATGTATGTCAACCGCCGCGAAAACATTTTCTTGAGTCGCTCTTGGTCCAAGATGGCCTCTGCGCTCTGTCGGTTCTAGCCATAATCATTCGACCGTTAGAGCTACTGTACTATTTCGCTCAATTCGTGGGTCACGCGTCACAGGCCCCCAAATCCACGAATATTTTCGGGGGTGTCACAGGTCACCCAGACCGACCACGAACTTGCAAAAGAAGTCACAAAAGCCAGAAAAAGGCGAAAAATTCAAAAATTTCTCCCCCGCGATGAACTTCATGAGTTGCAACACAGGCATGTCGGCAGGGGCGGAAAAGAAAGCTTTGCTGTCCCTTCCGGGACCTTGAGGAAGTCTGGAAACCCCACTCGTGGCACAGGTTCCTACCCAGCCGCGGTTACGAGGCTCACAATCCCTGTAGCGGTAGTTAGATTGAATACAGAGATTTTGACTGGCCGGAAATATCGGACCGTGTTATGTGTGATGTTACTGTGACAGAAAGTTGGGATGAGCCTCTCCACGGCAACCCCCAACTTTCTGTCACAGTAACATCACACATAACACGGTCCGAAATTTCCGGTCAGTCAAAATCTCTGTATTCAATCTAACTACCGCTACAGGGATTGTGAGGCCTCGGAACCGCGGCTGGGTAGGAACCTGCTCGTGGCGAGGACAACAGGCGCAAAAAAGAGGTACAACACCCAATTGATGTCGCACCATTTTTTGATCCGACTCACATGTGTTGGCGGCACCAGAAATACATCAAGACAGCTCAACTGGACCTATTTTGCGTGAGGAATGTAGTGTGTGTGTCTGGGGTAATGTCTCTGATTATTTCCCATGAAAACACGAATTTTTTCTTGTGTCACGCTCCTGAATGCCGATCACGAATATTGAAGTTCGGTTTTTGGTGTCACGGGTCACAGCCGCCACGAATTGAGCGAAATACTACAGTAGAACCACTCTGGTCAAGTGGTTATAGACAAGATTCCTAGCTTATTTCTGGTGCAGAGGTGAACGAATTTGATTCGATTTCCACCGTTTCTACAGAAAGAGAGTCGTAGGCTGAATACTGGCAGAGAGATCGTGGTAAAAACGACATCAAATATTGATAGCAAGATGGCACGGCCTAATGGGCTGACTTCATCATGACAGTTCAAATTCCATCTGGAATGTATGAGACTAGTTTTCAGTTTAATTTTGTCCGACATAGCTTCCCGGATTGCTGATTGGCTGGAGGTTCTCTTCGCTCATTGGCTGGGTGGCACAAGATTGAGAAGAAACGCCAGTCCTCGTTCCCACCCCAAGGCCCGTATAAATCGATGAAGATATCTCCTTCAAACCACAATGGCTGCCTATGATTATCTTCCCGCTACTGTTCTGGCTTTAATCGTCTTGGCCGTTGCTGGTCTGTTGAACAGATGGAAAGCGACGTCGCGACTCCCGTATCCTCCTGGACCCAAGCCCAAGCTCATCATGGGAAATTTCCACGACATACCCACCGAGTTGCCTGGGTAACCTATATGGAGTGGGGAAGACAATACGGTGCGCGGAATATGTACAGGCCGGGCCCTCGGCAAAGTTTACATGTCATATCCAGGCGACGTCGTGCATGCTCAAATGTTCGGAACCCATATTGTCGTCCTCAACTCGTTGAAAGCTGCTGTCGACTTGCTTGAAAAAGGGCGTCCATTTATTCCGACAGGACCGACAATTCCTATGATCCCTCTGTGAGCGAATCCATTGTCTTTTATATCTATGTTGGCGTTCTGATGTTTCTAGCATGGGGTGGGGCTTCAGTTTCCCTGTGATGCGATATGGAGAAAAATGGCGAAGGGTAGTTTGGTTTGCTCTGATTTGCGTCTCATACAATGAAGGGCCGCTCGCAGCGCAGGAGATTATTTCATCAGCACTTTCGTCGAGAAGCGATACCCGCGTATCATCCCGTTCAACTGAAGAAAATCCACGGTCTATTACGTGGTCTGCTTTTCACTCCAGAAGATTTTGTCGAACACACTAAAACGTAAATGAATCTATAGCTATGCAATTCCTTCGAGTTGGCTGAGCTCACATTCGAGCAGACTGGCCTCTGCAGTAATCATGGCGACAATATATGGCTATGACATTAAACCCAAACATGACCGGTTTGTTTACCTGGCGGATGAGGGGGTTAGAAGGTTTTGCGAGGTTGCCCTTCCGGGCGCATTTGCAGTGAATACTTTCCCGTTCCTCCGCCATTTGCCTCCCTGGTTTCCTGGGTGTGGCTTCCATCGATACGCCCAAGGTACGTTCTCACGAACCTTGGTACGGCTTCCTATCTAGCCTAATACACTCCCGAGATACATCGTTGTTGGTTGATGAGATGAAAAATGGTCCGTTCGACTTTGTGAGACAAAACATGGTGTGCCGCAACCACTTTCTGTTTGAAGGCATTTCTAATTCATTGCAGCGAGATGGCGTCGGCAGACCGTCTGTTCTGAGGGAACTCCTTGAGCAAAATGATCTGCACGGTAACTCCAAGCAGCAGGAACAGATGATCAAGGATGTTGCTGCCATAGCGTTTGCAGGTACTTGAATTATTTCTACTTGCTGTCTTAATCCTGACTGTTTGGTTACATGATAGCTGCTGTAGACCACCGTACGCATTAGTCCTCGCTAATCAGAAGTGCCGGACTGAATCGTTACGGTACCTCAGACATCCACGGCATTAGACGTTTTCATCATGGCAATGGCATTGAATCCAGAAGTTGTGCGGAAGGCACAGCATGAAATTGACACTGTTGTTGGCTTTGATTGTCTGCCGGGGTTCGAGCATAGGCCCACCTTACCTTATTGCGAGGCAGTGGTCAGAGAAGTCTTGCGTTGGAGACCTATTGTTCCCCTTGCTCTTCCGCATGCCACAACCGAGGACGACATCTACAACGGTTATTTTATCCCCAAAGGTCAGTCCAACTCGACTCTACCGGTTCTTCCAAGATACTGATATTGTCTTAGGCACCATAGTCCTCGCCAATGTCTGGTAGGAATGTCCGTATCTGAACTGGGATGTCCTCAATTTCTTCAGGCCATGGTGCATGACGAGTCCATGTATCCAAACCCCGACAAGTTTGATCCGGGAAGATTTTTGAACGCTGATGGCCAGCTGAATGCTGATGACCACATTCTGGCTTTTGGGTTGGTTATTTCCGTGTTCTGCAACTATGTCTTGTATTCCAATGACTTGTGAATCACAGATTTGGTCGAAGAGTATGTGGTAGGTCGTCACGCTGCAGATGCGACTGTTTGGGGAGCCATCGTTTCTGTCTTGTCGACCTTCAACATTGCAAAGCCAAGGATGCGAGCGGGAAAGAGATTGAAATCGAAATTGAATTCACAGACGGAGTGGTCAGGTAAACAGTGTCACTACAATGGGAGCGATCCGGCTCATTATAATGTCCCTGCAGTCACCCAAAGCCATTCAGCTGCACCATTACTCCTCGCGGTGATGTTGCAAGACAATTGGTGGAAAGCACAGCAGAGGTGTAGGCTCATAGCAAAAGTTTCTTCCATTTCCTGAAGTGTACCGTTGAAAATTTTGATAAGTACCATTTCTCAACCGTGGGAAAGATGAGGTCCGTCCAAAGCCCAGGGGTGGAGAATGCAACATCCCTCCAGTATCTGCAGATGTGCAGGAGGACGAGAGGGGCACGCAACGCTGCTGGGACCCGAACCTAGAGTTGAAGTCGAAGTACGGGAAGGCACCAAAGGAAGATTTTCGAGGCAATCTCAGGCGGAAAGCGCGTTAGCGGGTCACTGGGGCTCAGGGTGACATCCATTGTGAGTTGGTTGAGGACCTGTCGTCAATCTTCGGCCTATTTTTTGTGCCTTCCCAGTGCAGGCCGGTCAGCTATGTAGACCCTACAGAACCGCGGTGAAATGTTTGTTTGACGGACTTTCAAGTTTGAATCAAGCTCATTAGCATTAGTACGAGCCCTCTTGCACCACCCTCAAAATCACCACTTTGACCAAACAAACATCAAGTAACACAATTCACTAGTCTCGACTTGTGCTCAAGTCAACACCTCCCCCATCCACGTGGAAATGTCCCTTAGCGTGTTGGTCCCCTCTGGCTCGAACCATTCCATCGTGACAATAGGGTGTTTCACACATCCCAACTTGAGGCCCGATTTGAGCCCCAACTTGGACCCCAACTCGAGACGAAGTTGGAACCTGAAATTAGGCCGATTTCGAAGTTGGATGTCAAATTGTGCTTAACCCCACGATCTGACATCCAACTTGACCCCAATTTGGCACCCGATTTCGTGCCCCAACTTCGCTTAACGCACCTTGGATACGCGAGAATCCCAACTTGATGCCAACTCAAGTTGATCTCGGGTTGATGGGCATTCACACATCAGTCCCTAACTTGTAGACTCGCGGGCCAGTCGACGTCCACTTTGATTACCAGTCACTGTAGGCCGGACGTAAATACGGATTAGGACACAGAACAAATACCTACAACATCAGGACAAAGAGAGAGCAAACAACAACGGTAACCTCGTGGACGACGAGTCCCACGAGTGCTGTGTCATATGCGCAGTGTCATCACCGGAGCGGCTGGTTTACGAGCCTACCTAACTTGAGTCCCGACTTTGACCCCAACTTGGTCAAGTTGGGGCCAAGTTGGGGTCGGAATCGGGGTCAAGTTGGGGCTGAAATCGGAATGCGTGAAACGCCCTAATATCGTGGGTCACTTTTGAACATACACGTCAGGACAGATTTCGGTTACTGAAAGTGGAGTGACTTCACCGTCTTGTATCTCGTGGTAAGTCACTTTGTCGTTGCCGATATTCTTGCGGAGTCGGTCGCAGAACGTACGGATAGCGTCGCGAGCAATCTCTGCTTCCCCCGAAAAAACAAGGGTCGCGGGAAATCCTTGGAAGGGGTGTTCGACATTAGCTGGGTGCAGCTTTTGCGATGCAGTCCACGGGTTTGTGTAGGCCATTTTGATGGGAAGGTTTCCGAGCAAACTTTCCTGGGTGTACCCTCCAAAGAAAGGGGTGCTGTAATCGCTGGCTGAGTTGAATCGCCAGGAAGACTCAGGCCCGTCATCATGATGCGTTACACCCCATTCCACGGAAGGTGAAATAAGTACGAGGCCGCGGGGGTACTGGGAAGAATAACACCGAGGAAGCATTACTCGCTAGATATCGCACGAGGGAAATGGCAAGATTCCCGCCTCGAAAAGTGTCAATCAGGTTGCAAATCGAAAGCAATGGAAAATCACCTGATGAATCACCGGAGACAAATATGTGCTGAGACTGAAAGCCTACTTCATCGACAAAATATCTATAACCAGCGAGACAATCGAGTAGGCCGGCCGGAAACGGGTTTGCCGCAGGAAACGGAGCGGAGGACGCAAGCCGATAACCACAAGCGAAAATCCGTTTGACTTTCGAACAGTGCTGGAGAAGACCATCAGGGCCCGGCGCTGGTCCACCTTTCGGGTGCGCCGATCCCATAACATGGCCTCCACCTGGTTCGTATCAAGTCTAGCGCCAGTAAAATGAGGTGGGAACGAACTGTGGAGGTGCAAGATAACTACTTCGTCGGATGAGGCCTGTTCGACTCCACCGATATTTGTTGATGAGGCATAAAACCAGTATCCGGCAGTCCGAACGGCCTGCACGTTGTTACGATCGGCAAGCTCTTTCAGCTCGCCAACTATCTGATCGTGTGTGAGGGGATCCGCCCAGGCAGGCCCGGGCTCGCTCGCGGCCGGCGAAGAGGCAATCTTTCAGGATCGTAGCCAGTGCTGACGGGGAAGCCGATATCAAAGAATAGTTGTACGAGGGCTTTCATGGCCTGGAGAATTAAAGGGCGACGAAAAGACCATGACGGGCGGGGACGGAGTGCTGGGTAAACGCCCAAACGATGAAATGGTTGTGGTGAATAAGTAGGTGAGGTAAATATTAATAGCCTTCAGCGGCTGCCGATGGAATGCAAAGATCCTGCACGAAGGTTCGGGCTGGAAAATTGCCAAGCATTTGAGTACAAGATAACACTGTAGGTTTCCATTCATCTCCGTTCCGCGTTATGCGGCTCAAAAATTAGAATACATCACTGGATAACGATATTCAAGACGAGAATACCAAACGTTATAGCCGCCGTTATCGCTCTGCCCTTCGCTGAATCTAGTCATGCTGAATTCTTGGGGGTGGGGCGAGGCGCAGGCGGGAGATCCTTCTCCTCCTTGGCCTGTTTCCAGAACCTCGTCGGGTCCTGCAAGCTCTCGTGCCACAAACTGGATTCTTTCCAGCGTCTACGGCGATGAACGACGCTGAAGCGCTCGTCGATCTCCTGCACGTTGTCGGATAGCATCTGTTGGTCCTCTCCGTGCAGACGCGTGGTGATGACCACCTGCTGAAGCTTGGGCGATTCGACAACCCGGCTGAAGAGGGCCTTGGTGATGTTCCTGTGCGATCCCATCGCGATGGACGCGTGAGTGAGGCTGTCCAACTTCGGGATTATGGCCCAGGTCGCCCAGAGCGACTGGTCGAGCGCCCCAATGATGTGCAAACGCTCAAGTTGGTTGAAGAACTTGGCTCCGTGGGTGGACGACTCCGTGAAGGTGTTCCAGGTGACACGGAACTCGATCATCGTGAGATCGACACAACGAGTGTGGTTGAATGCTTTTCCGCGGCAGACGGATTCGAGGAGGATGCTTGGGTGGCAAGCGAGGGAGCGAATTTGGTGCAGGTGTTTATGATGGAGACGCAGACGCGGGTAATGCGGGTAACTGAGCCAGGACAAATGGTCCAGAGAGCGTGGATGTGGGGAATAACTTCAGGGCGCTGCTTGAGGAAGGACTCGAAGGCAAGCAGTTGATTCTCGCTGGTCAGGATGACGGAGACCCCTTCCAACATTTTTTCGGAGCGAATCAGATCGGATATTCTTTTGCTTGTAAGCGACAGAGAGCGGTATGTGCCCTGAGAGCAGCCAGTCGCATAAGTCAAGATGCGAAGGCTAATCAAATCGTCAACGGTCAGGAAATGAGATATTCGGTTCCCACTCACCAAAGTTCGACTGGCAAATTCGCAAACCGAAAAGGTCGATAGGAGGCCTCGAGCAGATATTTATTCTTTTGGCGAACTTGTGCATCCTTGTCAACAATTGTTGAAGGTGTTAGAAAGTTGAGCTGAGGAGTAGCCATAGGTTATGGAAATGTGGATGGTGGTCAAGAGCAAAGGAGTTGACGCGTAAATTGATTTGAAGGTGAGTCATTTATAGTACGTGGAAACATTGATGATGACATGTCGCCGGGCTATTTAGGTGGAACCATTCAACTGGTCCCACTCTTGGTCCCACTTCTGCTTTTTGCTTTCTTGACTGGAACTCGTCGTGGCGCTGTGGAAATCTATCACTGGCCAGGCGGCCGCCGCCGTCCCGCCTCTGGCGCCCGAACCGACGTTCCATTCATCTGCATACAATATCTCCCTCAATTTCACCTCGTTAATCACATTTCCCTCTCGTCTACTCGCCCGCATCCGCAAAGCAGACGATTTCTTGTTCCAGGATGCAATCGCCGCCCTTCCCTCATCTAGTAGAGCGGCCAAACCCAATCCGCTGTCGGTCAGTGACGGACCAGGGCCTATGTTCCCTGGTCCATACGGGTTCTTTCTTTCAGGTTATATGCTTGGCTTGGTAGCATTGGTGCGTTCAGATATATGTTGCAGGTCCTGTAAACTGACCTTGAAATAGGCCGTGATACTGCATCGAATTCAAAACATCGTAGTTCCCGCACGCACATCCAGCCATTCGCACCGTGTGCCCCGTGGTCTATCTCGCCGATTCTATGGTTATCACACTGTTCGGCGGCTCTACGGATCTGTTCTGCCCCTCGATCTAACCAGGACCTCGACGCGTCTGGCCTTTCATTTACCGACCCTCTACTTTTTAAGCAAAATGCTAGTCATATGGACAGTCATTCTTTTGCAAACATCCGATCTCTACCCGACTTGGCAGTCGGGATTCATATATTCCTTGGGCCAGTTCACTCAAACGCAAGGAGATGCAAGAAATTTGTTGGAAAACATTTTGTTCCATCTGTGCTGCGTTCTCCATGGAAGCTTTTGTGCGCGGCCTTGACGGTAGCGGTCTCGGTCTCATCCAGATGAACTCCAATACCTCCCCTTTTAACCTGGTGGGCATTTGTGCAACTTGAATTTCGTGTTCTGATTGCAGAGTAGATCGGTTACGCGTTTCTTCTGCACATATACTCTTCTCCAATCACGCATGTATACAAGCCCGCATCCCTCCCCTCTCGTCCCGACAAACACGTTATCGTCACCATCACCATTCCCCTTCTCCAGCTGACGATATTCCACATCCTCTCCATTCGGAAACGCTGGTCAAATCACCGCCTCTTCCCAACCGCCCTGTCCTCCATTTTGTCTCTCCTGCACTTCCACATGACCTTGTATGCGCACTACTATTATCGCTCTCCTGCCCCCGTTGCCCCCTTGTTGCCCAACCCGCAACATCCCAAGATCAAGCCATCGCTCATGACCGGCACGCCCGCTAATCCCACGCCGAATCTGAAGGGCGTATCCTTCCCTGCGCCGACCCCTGCACCGATCCCTCCACCAGTCGAGGGCGTCCCGCCGTCTCCATCGCGCACCCTTTACTCGCGCCCCACCGGCTCCGCCACCTTCCCTCTCCTCAACTACGTCCCCAACGCCTTCGAGTCCATCCTCCTCCTCACAATCGCCCTCACCGTCGTCCTCAACGCCCTCACGCAGCTCATCCTCACCGGCCGCGTTGCGCGTCCGCTCCTTGGGCTCGGCCTCACGGGCAGCGGCGCTATGAGCGGCGCGTGGATGTGGGCGCCGCCGTACGACGAGGACTGGGGCGTAGTTCTACTCCGCGTGGGCACCGCCTCGCTCGAGGCAACGGGCCTCCGTGGGTGGGGGAACGAGATGCCCGCTGTCACCGCTGCGCCCCTGGCCGCGCAATACCCGGAGTACGGCACCGCGCGTCTGGGCCCGAGTGGCGTCGTCCACGTGTCAAGCGGCTTCGGGCCCTCGGGCGCAGTGCGCAGGAGGAGGCGCGGGCTCGCGAACGAGGTACGGGAGGTGGATGGTGGGTGCGAGGGCGGGCTCGCGCGTTTTCGGGACCGACTTGATCAATCTGAGGTGGCTGAAGGAGGTGTGGCGGTTTCTGCGCGCCGCATGGGCGGTTGGCAATGGGCTGTTTAGCGGGCTGTGGGCGTATTTAACGTCGTGGACCAAGGCATGGAGCGGCCAGCCGCAGCAGCGCTACCAAAACGAGAGCGAAGGGCAGGGCGTGCCGGATCAAATGCAGGTGGAAGTTATCGAGGAGGAGGAGGAGGAACAGGAGGAAGAGGATCAAGACGATGCGGTGTATGGCCGATTCTTGCGACAGGAGGAAATAAGCGACGATGACGGTGACCTAGCGCAGGGATGGGACCTGGGCGAAAGCTCGCCGGAATCGGAATACGAAGATGGACCTGAGGAGGAGCAGGAGCGCGAACTTGAGGCCGCCGAGACGGTTGGTCTCTACACCGACCTCGGGGCGACGACACCAGCACCCGTTCTCTTGGCGCACATGACGCGGGACGGCGAGTTCCCCCTCACGAGACGCCGGTATGGGTCGCTCTTGTCTGCTGGGCCTGAGCCTCCGGTTGCGGAGGCGCCGGTGATAGGTACGTTACTGCCTTCAGTGCTACGTGGTTTCGAGCTGACTTGTTTCCAGCACCGCCAGCGCCTCGTGCACCGGCCGAGCCACTCGACGAGCCCCGAAGGAACTGCGTCGTCTGCACCTGCGATGCTCGAGAAATCATCTGCTGGCCATGCCGGTGGGTTCACTCCTTATTTCTAATGTTTTCCCATTTAATGTACTTGTCATGCAGGTGTCTTTCGATGTGCGACGGGTGCCGCGAAGTCCTCGCCTCGAGGTCGTCCGCCTCGAAGCACCGATGCCCTTGTTGTAGACAGGTGGTCGAGGGGTACTCGAGGATTTTTATTCCTTGATTGTAGAGTATCTATGTACGTTTTTATACTGTGTACGCGGTACGTATACCGCATTCTGTGGATGGTGGATGGATGGATGTACCCGAATAAAATATTATTACTCTCGAGTCGACTAAAGTCGAATGAAAAGGCGCAAGGGTCAGTCTGGCGCTCGATAAAGCTTTCTCTGTTCTGTCCTACATCTACATAAGTTACTTACATGGACTGCAGACGTAGCAGACATACAAAGCATACAATATTGTTTATATTTGCAATATCCAATCAAGTCGTGAAAAGCGTGAGGTGCGCAAGCTTCGCCGCAGCGAGCTAGTTCTATATATAGTGCCATTATCGTAACCGTCCATAAAATAAAGTAAGGTAAGTAGTAGAGAGCGTTGATCGTACACTGTTCGTCCCGTCGTTGCCGCCTCCTGCAGCGGAGCGGCCCGCAATAACAATATAACAACATGACAGCATCTCAACTCACTCGTCGCTCAGCGCTCAGCATCCGTCCCAGATTGAGTTCTTCGGGAACGTGTAACCCGCCTCGGACCAAATGGTCAAGTTCGCGTCGGTGTACGCGTTGATGTGTCTGTGGGCGCATTAGGGCTAGGCTCGAAACGAAACGAGATAGGACGAGGGTTAAGCAAAAAAAAACGCACTTGTTGATATAGTCCGACGTCGGGTACTTCGACGGGTTGCACGTCGTGCCCTCGGACACGCCGTCGCGCTGATACACCCGGATGTAGTCCACGTACATCTTGTTCGGGAACGTCATGTGTTCGAAGTCCTGGTGCTGGAACCCGGGCGACATCCCGAAATTGAGGATCAAGTACTGCTCGGAGGATGAGAACGGAGATGCCATATACACAACAAGAACGGACGCACCATGGGCTCCTCAGGAATGAGTCGCGGGCCGATCTCGGCGCCCGTATCCTGTCCAACGGCGCCGGCTTTCAGAGACCATGACTCGGTGTTACTGGCGAACCATGTAATGTACCCGTCGTCGCGGTTGTCGGGATCCGACCAGTACTCCAAGCCGTAAATGCCGTAGTCCTGGTCGCTGTACACCGACGAGGGTATGTACGTGAGCGCCGATACCGCCTGCTGCGTCTGACTGCCCCTGTAGCCGTTCCACTTGGTCTTCGTGTCGTCCACGAACGTGGTGGAAGCGTTGTCGAAGTTCCAGTCGAGGTTGAACGGCGCGACTTGGAAACTCTGCGAGACCTGCCCCTCGAAGGGGCTCTGTTTAACGTCGATTTGAGCTTCGAGGATATCGATCTCGGGCACCCCGCGGCCCTTGGAGACGCTGGGCCCTGGATGGTCTTCGCCGGGGCACGTGCATGCCGACGTCCGCTGACCGGGTAAGAAGCTCAATGTGTTGCCCGAACCGCCAGTCGCGGTGGCAGCTGGCGTCCCGTCTTTGTTGGTTTGGTTTTTACTGTGCCCACGTCGCATGTATCATATGAATATGGCCACATCCCTTCGGTTGTGGCACCGTATCCCGCTCGCCCCTTGGGTATTTTAGTACAATGCTGTGACTGTGAGAAGATTTGAGACACAAGACTGACCAGATTCCCCATCGTCCAAGCCCCGGGCCAGAAACCGGGGGTGTTGGGAGTGCCCGGGAAACTGACTTTGACTTCGATGTAACCTGTACCAAGTCTCAGAAACGTGGACGAATATCACATTAAATTGTTGAACCTGTGGTGAAACAAAACTAAAGCACGATGAGCCTCTTGATCGCAGGTGAGCCAAAGGGCCATACCTTGTTCCATGTTTGTATCATTCCACTTTTGAAGTTGAGGTCGTGGTAGTCTTGTTCCGTCATGGTGATGACTAGTTTACCGTTTTCTGTTGTTACTGCCTAGACAAGGATGAATACCTGCTCGATTCGTTGCCCATTACACGCACCCCAGGGTCATACCACTCCAGATCGCCAGTTGGCCAGTAGTGAAGGTCGACGCCCTCCCTGCGAAAATTATTATAGTTCCATCAAAAGAAAAGACAAGGGTAAAGTACCAGTATGGGTCGTCTCCCGGGTAGAAGGAACGGCCGTCAGTCTCGAACTCGTCGCTGAAGATGAGGTTATATTTCTTCCCGTCGGTGACGCCTGTCCGCGAATAGGCGTCTGTCGGGGTATCTTTGTCGATGGGAGACGGGAACCCAATCAGGTCTGGTACCTGGCCAGTCTTGTTTATCCCGCCGAGGTTAGATGCACCGAGCGTCGTTGATTCAGCGCCGAAGCTGGAGATCACAGGGTATCCGGCGAAGAGGACGATAAGTCCAGCGCACAGGATGAAAAGGGCGGACGCATTGAGCCAGCCACGTAAAGAGAAGAAGGTGAACGAGGAGTCATCTCGGTCGGGGTTATGGAGCGCGTCGTCAAGGTCTGGATCTGTGTCCCAGAACTGGGGCGCGAGTGTGGATGTATTTGACCGCGTCAAAGCCTCTGTGGGAACCATAGAGGCCGCATTGCTGAATCTGGAGCTGCTGAATGTGCTGTCGCGGTTCGGCTGGGGGTACTAAATTCGGAAAATTAGCAGTAAAGAGGACGGGTGTGACGACCTGTGCGCACTGAATATGGGCCGTAGCCTGCGCCAATTTCTCCGGTGGCGACACCGTTTGTGAGGGATTCCCGGAGGGACGCAGGGGTATGGGAGGAGGCGGTATTGGGGGTCAAGGGGGCGAGGCTTGAGGCGCTGGGGACGGGCGCATATTGGCCTGCTTGACCTGTAGTTCGTTTCATGAGAGCAGGAGCAAGGAACGTTGCGGCCGGACTCGGCCGGCGCTCCAAAACACAATGTGACGTATCGACCTGGGGATATTGTAGATCGCGCAACTGTTGGTTTTTGGATCGGCTACTGACTAGAAAAAATACATATGAAGGCCTTAATATATTCAGTAGACATGAAAGAGAACGTGGTTCAATTTTTTGGCTCGTTCCCGCAGAAAACAGCGAGATAAATATCAGCCCGACAATGGATCACGGCAGCCGGGTTCCAACACGATTATCGGACATAACCTTAGGCAATCTCCCGGCTCCGGAATGAACGAGTGGTGCCTTCATACAGAATGTTCAGGGCAAACCCGGCACACCGATAGACTTACTCGAAGCCGGAATCTGAAGTGATCAATGCAGCGGAGCATTCACCACGACGAATGTCCAAGAAGAACCGGATTGGAGCTCCGGCTCGGGCAAGAATGCCCGCAACTACATCCGGCCTGAAGCGTGGAACAGACGGAAGCAAGCACTTGACCAGGGAAGTCCAGAGAAAGTCCGTTAGGCCTCCCAGTAAAAGCTAGCTCGGACAATACATCTGGTCGTTAATCGCCCTGTTCAGATCTGCCAAGCACTCCCGCTCCCCGAGTCCTAGCGTGGAGGCCGGGTGAAAAAAAAACTGTCTTCGTGCGTGCAGAGTGTCAAGAGAGCAACCGCTGCACACCGATAGACTTTAGACTCGAATTCGAAGCCAGTGAAATCTGAAGTAACCAATGAGGGACGATTAATATGAAATCCACGACGGATGGCCAGAAATTGAAGAATGACGGGATTACAGCTCCGGCTCGGGAAAGAATTGCTGCAGGCTATCTGGCTGGAAGTGCGGAACAGATGGAAGCAAGCACTTGACCAGGGAATCCACCTGTTCACCTTTAGAAGCTAGCCTGGACAATATGCCTGGTCGTTGAATCACCGACGCCGACGGCCTTTGTTCAGGTCTGCCGTCCGGGGAAAGCGCAACCTTGGCGCGAGTAAAAAATCAAGGCTACGGGATGTCCGAGGATTCAAGATTCAGACGCGTCCAGGATGAGACGCAAGGGCGTAGATGTCGAATGCAAAATTATAATAGACTCGATACAAATCAAAGCGTAGGGTTGACTGAAACGTATCCCCCATCTATAACAATTTCCTATGACAGATTTCAGCCAACATAGCACCTAATGACGCGAGCCAAAACTCGCCTGGCCGTTCGTGTAACACCCCGCAGGACTGGCAAGGTAAATGACCGTCCCGGCCATCTCTTGCGCACTGCTGAAGTGTGGTTATTAATTGCACGGAGAAACGAAGGCGGCGCGCACGTCCCAGCCCGTCCAGCGGGCACTGGCTGGACACCCTTGCCGATCAAGTTCACTTGCTCAGGCTTGATCTCGTCGAAGGTCATCTCCGACGCGTACACACCCGGCGCGATAGCGTTGACGCGCACAAGGGCGCCCTTGAGCGCGAATTCGGTCGCCAGCATCTTGGTGAGGGCCGACGCCGCAGCCTTGGCGCTGTTGTACGCAAACTAGAGGCAAGGGACTGTGAGAGGCAATTCACAGCACGGATGGACGAGAAACATACGTGGTCCTGAGCGAGCCTGATGACGCCGGAGATACTCGTTATGTTGATCACGCTCGAGATGAAACCAGGCGTCTGCGACTCGCGGCTGCCCTTGTCGAGCAATCCCAAGAACGCGGTCGTCACGAAAAATATCGAGAACGTGTTGATTGAATACAGATCTCCCCATTGATCGGGGGTTTCATTGTCAAACAAGGATTGGCCCAAGGTCTCTGCGTCTTTACGCTCGGGTGCCGAGGGATTGCTAAGGAAGGGGGAGACCGGACCCACTTGCCCTGCACTTGAAACGAGCTCAATTTTGGCTAAAAGACTGAGAGAATCCGACGCACTTGTTGACAAGAATATGCAGCTTCCCCTCCTTCTCTTGTATCAGCGTCTTCGCCTCTTGGATGCTCTCCCGACTCGTCACATCCATCTCCACCCTGATCGCGGCACATTCAGAAGCCTTTTCAGACGTCGCGGACCAGCACATACGCGATGATTTCGCCTTTCGTCTTATCCCAAGCATCGGCCACCTTGTCCAGCACCGACTTTCTCCGTCCAGTGATGTAGACCTTGGCGCCGTTCGCAGCCAGTCCCCTAGAGATCATCAACCCGATCCCAGTCCCTCCGCCCGTGACGAGCGCCACCAGCCCCGTGAGGTCGTACAGGCTCTGCACGCTGTAAGATTGTGCCGACATGGTTGAAGGAAGAGCTGGAAGGCGTCCGAGCCCACGCGCCCCAACCCCTGTCCGGATCGGGCCGGGCGGGGTAAACCTCACCCGGCCCGGCTAACCGCGCCACCAGGGAACTGGAAGGAAATTCCATCCATGCTCGAGATACACCGTTTGCAGAGACCTCAGGGGTGGGTACAGCGTCATGAAGCTTCTAAGGTTAGGAAAAGGGTGGTTGCGGCGCCCGAGGTCTAGGAGATATAGGGATGTGAGGGCCGGTGTTGAGAGAGATGTGACCAAACGAGCGAGCTCTGGTGGAATATCACGCGTCTCGACGCGTAAATGCAGTTGAAGGAGCCATGGGAGCACAACGCGTCGTAGATTGTAGTGGAACGGTACCGGAGGACGCGTCTGAGGCTTGTGCGGAAACAAAATCCGGAGTTCCTGGAGCCCTGTGCACACGGCGAGCATTGACAAGAGCTCGGCCACCGCTTGGTCACCACCAGAGAATCCATGGTGAGTGTAGTCGAGGAAGGACAAGGTTCCGGAACAGCGACGGAAACCACCTTAACCGCAACCCGTCGACCGTGAGGCGGCGAAGTCTGGGAGAGTGACCTGAAAACAGGCAAAATTCCTTCTCATCGTCATTCGCCCGATAAATGAGTGTCAGTTCTTCCAGTAACGACGCCTTCCCCTTTCTTCTGTAAACAGAATCCGGATAGTGCTGCGTTGGCAAGGAAAGGTTCGTATGTTGGGAGAACGATCACGAGGGTCCGGAATCGGCGGATGAGTGGTGAGACAAGATGCATGCACATCTGAACAGGTGTGGATATCAAGCCTCTGCGCCACAATTGCGCCTGAACTAGTGCGGCGCCACGGGACAAGGTGTACGTCCAGAGAACACGCTTTTGCGCGGTAGATCCGCTCTCTCCACATCCGCTCCTGAGGGCTCAGCGAAATGCGGCGCCAGAGAGACGGTGTATGAAGTGAGATGGCGCGCCACCTCCTGCAGACGTGGGAGACTGCGGATTGGAGTTGAAATCAAACAGGTAAGGAAATTAAAGCAGAGCACGCACCGTGCACAGGCAGCATGTCGTCGTCTTCCGCACCGAGAACGAATATACGCGCGACAATCTCGTTGGGAAGGCGATGGATGAAATGAACGCGTATAGTTCGGTACCACCAAGGATGTTCAGCATCCCAGGCCTGTCCATGGGGTGAATACGCGCTGCTCTTTGGCAGGAAACTAATCAGAGTAAGCACAGCTGAGCGGAACTACGCGTTTTGAAGCGCACAGAGAGTTCAGCTTGGTTACTGCCTTGGTGAACGAGCGGAGGGTTCGCCCCATGCGAGATGTAGGGGACATGGTGCGGGTGTAGAATGGAGGCGGCGCCGGTGACTTGCATATGTTGTTATATAGGAAACAATGCAATCAGAATGGAGGAGATGGCTTTGTGGGGTAAGCCCGAGTGGCCATATGAGACATGTCGTCGCCAGCGCCGAGAACAAAAAGCAATATGGATCCGGAAGAGCGGCGAGAATTTCCGCCGAGAATGGAGGAATGTGAGGAAGAGGCAGTGTCCAGTGCTGGCCCGAGTGGTCCTCAACAAAGCAGCCAGGCTTTCGCCCTTCTATCTCCCATGACGCACCGAGTTAATCATGTCCTCTGCGCCAACTTGTGGCCAAATTGCAGCAGAACTAATGAGTCTCTCTCAGAAATTGCCATTTGGGGTTTGTGGCGGTCACTCTTCGCCGTCACGTCCTTCAGCCGCGGCGAATCCCCGACATGGACAAGTCGCAGAACCTCGATGCCCTTGCTAGTGTCCTCAGTCAACTCGAAACGAAACCCTTTGACCTTTCGCTGCATGCTACGCACATCCGCCTAACTCAGTCTCTGGGCGCGCAGGAAGATGCTCTTGCGGCCATGGAAATGATGACTTCGTTTTTCGCCGCTGGAGAGGATGTCTGGCTAGCCCTCATCAAGGCGAAACAGGAAACAGTAGACCTCAACTCTGCGAATGATGTTGAAGAACTTCTGGCTCTGTATAAGCGCGCCGAGGAGGACTACCTATGTCTGTCTGCGTGTTTTGAGTCCAATTCAATGCTGACTCCAATTTCAGCGGTTCCTGTACTCAAAAAACACGTAGAGTTCATTCTGGCGCGTTACGAGCATTATTTGGAAACAGAAAAGCCTGAAGAGCTGGGAGAACTCTTCTCGGTTGAGTGGACGCGGAAAGCACTCGGAGAAGTTGTTGACAAAGGCGTCTGGCATTTGACTCAGGTGAGTTGGGCCGTATTCGGCTCGCATCTGCTCTATATGTTCTGATTATTTTATAATAGAGTCACCTTCTATGGGATCAATTACAGGAATGGGAACTTGAGATTTTGGCTGCTTTGCCGGAGGAAGAGAAGTACGTATTCAAAATACCCATTCGCTCTGTGACTAATTTCGTGAAGAGCGCCAGCTGTTGCCCATGTCGAAGCATTTCTTCTGGCTCGTCTTGGTCAACCCCATGCTAGTATGCACCAAGTCCAGTGGCTCGTTTATACGCTAACTGTATTACAGCGTCCGAAGGAACTGGCCAAATCTACTCATCATTCACAACCAGCTACAAGCCTCCCGGTGACTATGAATCCCTGCTCGTCAAGGCATCGAAAATTCGGGGCCCGGCCGTCAAAGCGTTCCAGCGGCGCGAGACATGGGAAACGTCCCTGGAATCCCGCACCCCCGAGGCCTACGCTCTGTACATAGCGTCCGAACGCCGTGCTAAAAATACCAGTTATCCTATCTTGAGCACGTTGTACGAGCGTGCCATCGCCGAATACCGCCAATCGGCGCTTCTCTGGTGAACAAGGAGCGGAAGAGACCCTCCGAGCGTTTTGGGCCGGTTATTGCGATACTGCGGTTGGTTCTAGTCTGTGTTTCACGCGTCTCCGTCTCACATGGCATTTTACAGCGCATTTTGGAAGCTGGGATTGACGCGGAGCTGGGTATATTACAGCGGGCGGTGCGTAGTGTCCCTGGATCGGGAGAAGTTTGGGCGCGGTATATACGCTGTCTTGTGAGAACCTTACCTTTGCATCCAGTACGCCACAACTAACTTGGCGGCTCAGGAACGCGCGGAAGACCAAGACGAAGCGTCAGTTCAAAGCGTCTCAGGTGCGTGCGATATTTATTCAAGCGTTCTTGCAGCGGCTGACGGCTCTCCAGACATCTATGACAAAGCGCTCAGTACGAATCTACTCCAGTCGGATATCGAGCAGCTCGTCCCTGTCCTTTTGGCCCGTTCGGGGTACGACAAACGGCGGTTTGAAGCTAGTGATGGTGGTGCGTGTTCGACTTGCACTCGAAGACAGGCTATCGAGTTGAACCAACACAGACGAGGAACTCTTGGTCTCGATGTTTGCTGGATTGGAGACCGGTATCGACTTGGTACAGAAAGGTGCGTTATTTGCTGAGTATCGTATGACCTTCGACTCATTGTACCCAGCTTCCCCGACCGGGGATCCTCGCCTCCGCCTAGAAAAATATCTGGCTTCTGTGGTGAGTTGTTCAACTCGCAACACACACCGAGCTGAATCAATAGACAGTACTTCACGGCAAACATGGCGGACAGCGCCATCGAAGTCTGGAACTGGCGCCGCAAAACACTACAAGATGAGCTACACTGCGTGGATCTCCTATACCGATGCCCTAATGTTCGTTTATCCCTCCTCCCCTTGAGCCGTAGCGGTATCGTTGAACTCATTCATACCCTAGAAAAAACGGCCAGCTGGACAAGGCGCGCAAGACGTTCGTCGACCTGCACCTGAAGAACCTCGACTGGCCCGAGGCGGTCTGGGAGGCGTGGCTGGCGTTCGAGCATCTGCATGGGTCGGTGGAACAAATCGACGCGTGCGGGGACAAGATCGAGAAGGCACAATATGTCGTCAATACGCGGCGCGCGAAGGTGGGAGCATCTCGCTCTCTGCGCTTTTGCCGACTCACTTTTGTCGGTAGGCTGCAGAAAAGCAGGCAGCGCAGTATGCCGCGGAACAAATGGCGTCTGTACCCGTCGCTCAAGCTCCTGTGCCCGACATCAGCCCTGCGGAACCCATGGATGTCGACTCCGGCCCTCGTGGGACGAAACGCGCGGCGGAGGACGACGATTCGGAGAACGGACACAAAAAAGCGAAAATTGGTAGGCTTCGTTTTCGTTTCGATAGCTGGGTATTGATGTGTTCTGGGTCAAGACTCCAAACCTGTAACGCTCAAGAGGTACACCAGCTCATAAAGATACCCAGATGGAGATTGACCGTCTTGCTAGGGATCGAGAACACTGCACAGTGTTTGTGGCGGACCTCCCCGATGGTATCACAGAGGATGAGCTGAATGCTCTCTTCAAAGACGTGAGTCCTGTTGCTCTCAAGACTACGCGATCAATGTTAATCGCCTTTCTGCAGTGCGGAAAAGTTCGGGAGGTGAAGATTACTCAATTATCTGGTGCAATTGTTGCCACGGTCGAGTTTTTCGAACGGGTACACCTACTCAATGCTGCACGTCATGCTGTATCTGACTGGTTGTGTAGGACAGTGTCCCTGCGGCCCTGACGAAGGACAAGAAAAGGCTGCGAGATCACGAAGTTGCAGTCCATCTCGCACAGAAATCCACGCTATATGTCACCAATTTCCCTGAAAGCGCCGATGATGCATTCATGCGGGAGCTATTTGGAGCAGTCAGCGCGCTTTCTTTCTTTGCTTCCCTCCGCGTTCTGACTCGAGTGTTCCCAGTATGGCGTATTGTTCGAACTTCGTTGGCCCAGCAAAAAGTACAAAAGCACGAGACGGTTTTGCTATGTCCAATTTGCCTCCCCTGTACGCGTGACAATTCACTCCCTATTTTCCCGCCGTTTACTCTCGACAGGCATCTGCACAAAAGGCCCTCGAGCTTGATGGGCGCGAGCTAGAACCCAACATGGCCCTGAGTGTCGCGATATCCAACCCAGAGCGCAGGAAAGAACGGACGGACCAGGACGCCAACGAACGCGAAATCTACGTCGCGGGGTTAAGCAAGTTCACCACTAAAGTGGATCTGGAGAAGCTCTTTGCAACTGTAAGCAAGCCCATTCCATTCCATTCCCCGCTCACGTTATTGACTGGACGCTAGTATGGCAGCGTTAAAGAAGTCCGGATGGCGACGGACAAGGACGGCCATTCGAGGGGCTTTGCGTTCGTTGAATTTGAGGAAGAGGTATGCGCTGCGCTGTACCCTCCCCTTGTCGGGTGTTGATAATTGGTTTAGAGTTCGGCGCAGGCTGCTTTGGAAGCTAACAATCAAGAGCTCAAGAAACGCCGCATCGCAGTAACGCTGGCGGATTCGCGGGCCCGTGCGAAAAGGTAGGTTTTATTGATAGCCAACAACTACTGTTTACGGACTCCACCTAGGAATGTCGAGACAGAGAGTGGATTGGGTCAACGGGCCGACGCTCGTACTCGCTCAGTGCGCGTGCGCAATCTTCCTGTCGGGACCCAGGAAGGCTTGCTCCAGCAAGCGATGGAGAAGATCGCAAAGGTCAAGCGCGTCGAGGTCTTCGTCGACTTGAACGAGGCGGTGGTCGAGCTCGAAAACGCTGCGGTTCGTCCCACTCTTTTTGAATCCGAGATGACTACCGCGTCTAATCCATTCATCCATCTGCAGGAAGCCAGCAAATTGTTGCTGCGCACCGAACCGGTGGTGTTCAACGGAAATACGCTCAAGCTGTCCGAAGAAAGCACCGATAAGGCGGCGTTAAAGAGCGAGGGTCTGTTCGTACCGCGTGCAGCTAAACCAAGGGCTGGGTTGGGGCATCGTAAAGCGGTCCCCCGCGCAGCAGCAGCTCCAGTTGCAGGCGGATCTCGAGATCCTCCAGCTGCCCCTGCCAAAGGCAGAGGGCAGGACGACTTCAGGAAAATGCTTGGTTAATATGTACCGAGTCTGCTTCTTGTGCTTCACATAATGTACAATAGCATTGCTATCTCGCCAAAGGCCGGACATAAAGGAAAAGCGGGCTGTGGTTTTCCTTCAACAGTTTCCTATCGTCGAATTCTGAGTACTTTACATGCTACTGGCGATATCTACAGGCTTCGTGAGCCTGAAATGAGCAAATTAGAGCTATACATGGTCCTAATTAAAAGCACACAGGGAATTTCCATAATCTACAATATCAACAAGTTTCTACCTGTCCAAAGCATACAAAGTAAGTACAGCGAAAACTGGTCGGGTTATCTTCCTGTGCCCTGGAATAGTCGCACGCCCTCGCCGTCTGCTATACTTATTAGCTGAGAACGCCCCGTCTTGGCCAATACGGCAATGGCTTTCCGCAGCAGTGTGATGGGGATGTTGGAAAGCGGGGACGGTATAGGTGGATCGGTAATCTCGTAGAACGTTAGTATTGTGTTTAATTGCCCCGTGGATATCGCCTGGCCAGTAGTGAGACACGGTTCAATAATCGCGCTTGAAAAGCATACCCATCCATGCAAGACTTCGGCCCATTCTTCGGGCAATCGCCAATACAGCAGAACCGAGCGATTCTGCCCTGGTGGGTCATATGTAGCCACGTTCTTGGACACCATCGTTGCAATGATTGCGGATAGATATGAGGGCAGGAGTTTGCCTGCATCGTTGAGTGAGTATGGGATGAGGGGCTGATAGTCGACCCACGATTTATCCGTTCATTCCGTAACACTTCCACCCATTCACTATCTGTCGTTTCGGCATCCTCGACTCGCAAAACGAATAGTTTCCGATATCGTGCATATGTAAGGAAGAGTGTGGTCCATTGTTCAGTTACCGTTGCATTTGAGTCTGGGTGCGGTTGTTGCCTGAAAGTCGACGTACAGCAGGTGACGAGCAGGTATGCGAGCGACTAACGTGAAGAATGGCGGCGCAGAGTGTACGGAAGGAAGCAGGAAACCTAGAGAATGTTGACGACAGATTGGCTGAGAAGATCAGAGAATCTGACCTGTTGGAGTGGTAAAGGTAGAAAAAGTCATTTGGAAACCACCACTGGCACCAGACGCGAAATACGGATGACTGCGATGAGGAGGATGAGGTCAAGTCTAAACGACTGTCTTGTCAACGGCCGAAATAAAGTCTGAGTAACGAGACTAATTATACCCTGCGGCTTTAAAGCTGAGTTTGAATTGATTGGCGCCGAATAATTTGCAATGGAGCTCCGAGTCGTGCCGCCCTTGTCTCCGCCCATCCCTCGAGAATCTACGATAACTCACCGAATGCAAGATGTGATGCAAGATATAGACGCATCTGACACGCTTTCTGACCCTCCTCCCGCCGTAAACTCGAGGCTGCGCTCGAGGGCCGGGATTTGCGGGCAGAATCGACGCGCGGTGACGACATCCGGGTCCCCGTCATGACGCCGTAGATGGTCTTGGGGAAGTGTATACAACAGCTCTTTAACTGACCGGCCTTCTTCACCCTTAAGCTTGTGCGCTGGATTTCTGTCAACGAGGGGCAGCTCATCGACCAGAAGGGTGGTATATTCGCTGCCGGATATCTCGGTCTTTTCGCGTCAAACTAGGCATCTCCACGATATGGACTGTGGTCACCGCTGCCTTAACAGCAGCCCGTGCTCCAGCTCTGGCACGAAAATATGGCTTCAAGTCTGGTGCATATGTCTATGCGCGCTACTCCATTAACCGATCAAACATTAAATATATCCCTCGTTTCTACGAACATCCCACCACTGGAACCGAGCACCTCGACCTTGCCTTTGTCGTACCTAAGGGATCCAGAGCGCTCTCGACATCACATCTTGACCGTCATCTTTGCAAAATCGTGGTTACGGACACGGCAGCGTACGGATTTGACGTTCCAAATGTGCGCCGTGTCGTGACCACAGACCTCGAAGAGATGGAGCAGAAATTCGGATGGGCCGGGTGAGATGGCCAGCCAGCCGAGGCGATCGCCTTCGCGCCCCCATGGGTGCGGACGCCGGAATCTACAACCCGACACTGTTCCGTGAACGAAGGGTGAACACGATGACGAAGAAAGGCGAGGCAAGCTTAACCACCCAGGGCCGAGTTTTGCTGTCGCCAAGTCGGTCTGCACTACAACTTGGAGGCCTTTGAGCCTTGTACACTCTGCTGCTGCCCTATCCACGACGCCCATGCAAGAGACAAAGACCTTTCAGCTGTCCGTGAATGGAAGGATTTCTTTGCACATGTCCAGGCTGGGGAACAGCTGAAGTTGGCACCGCGCTTACGAACCGATGGCGCATTCACCGCCCCCGACAAACAGATGGGAACGTAGCTATCGCACTTGCCGGATCGATGGAGTCATCAACTATGGGCCCGAATTCGACCCTCGCGCGAATTGCCTTGTTCGGTCTTCTTTCCGCCTTTCATTCAAGAGGCAATTCTCGATAACGCGCATCTCTCTACGGACATCAATAACCTGAAGCTCGTTACCAGAGGTTGGGAATATTTCGATGATTCTGGACCCATCCTTTTCAAATTCCTCGTTGAAACCATGATTGGTTTTGAAAAAATATATGACGACCTGGCGAGCTCTGGGGGTTCCGATAGCGAAAGCCAGCTGACCCCAGCCGCCCTGTCTCGAATCGCCACCATCCCGTGCTCAGAATTTTGTGCTGTCAACATGGATGCAGGGTGACCGGTCGCAAGGCAAAGGCTCACACCACATTTTGCCAGGTATCGAGTTTGTTGGTTTGTGGGGAAACCTGGTGTGCTAAAGTTATTCATCCAGCGTTAAAAGAACCACCAGGCCGTGCAGCGGTGGAAAAGATCAAGCATTGAGCAATGCCCGCTGACGATACTTAGTGGCAGCATCCCGCTCTTGACGACAAAACTAATTTACCCAATACAGCTCTCTTGAGAACGATTGTCTTCTCACGATAGCTATAGTTCGATTCTAGCTCGTACCTCAGTCGATTATGATAAGTAACCTTGCGATAATTCTCAAATAATTCCCGATTCGCTATTGGTTGATGCCACCTTTGTCGGAGCTTTCCGAACGGCCGCCGCCTCCGCGACATTAAGCCTACATCAAATTGACATCGAACGCCGGACCGTCATGCACGCCCGCCTGCGCCCGACCCGTCACCTGGTCCCAAAAACAGAGCTTCTCTGCAGGAGAGGATCTTCCGAAGATGGTCGGATGACTAGCTAGTGGCAAGCTAAAAGCAACAATGTTTTTGTGAAAATCGCGAATTGGAAGCAAGATGTTGGCTCGACTGTTGGCCCCGTTGTTGCTCGTCGTTTCAAGCTGTTCTGCTGCCTTCCATGAACACTCGCGTCGAAATGATACCGGCTTAACCACAACCGTCAGCTGGGACCCGCATTCACTTTTTATCCAGGGGCAACGGACGTTCATTCTCTCTGCCGAATTTCACCCTTGGCGGTTGGTAAGTCCAAGAATATTGTGTTGGTTTTCAACTTGTACTCACAAAATTCAGCCCGGAGACCCTAGCATCTGGGCCGATGTTCTGCAGAAAATTAAAGCAAACGGTTTCAACACAGTATTTATTCCGTCGTTCTTTAAACAAGAAACTCGACGCTGATGTGGAGGGCAGGTCTCATTTTACGTTAACTGGGCTCTCCATTTCCCGGAACTTAACACCAACGGAGGGAATGGTAAGATCATTTGGCTTTGGCGGGTAACGGGCATTCACATTTTTCCCTAGGCGACTTCGAAGCAAACACCTACCGTGATATTGAGCTGTTCATGCAAGAGGCTAAAAAGGCAGGACTCTGGCTAATCGCGCGGCCCGGACCGTACATCAGTTAGTTCGCGAGCTCCAACTTCTCTAGAAATCTCAACCCTTGGTAGATGCCGAAACTACGGGCGGCGGGTTTCCCGGTTTTGTAGGAAATATTGCAGGGGCTTTGAGAACGAACAATCCTAACTATACTGAAAGTACGTCTCATTGGGATGGCAAAACGCAGTGACTGAATTACCTTTAAAGCCTGGGTGCCGTATATGACTGCCATCTCAAAGATTATTGCAAGAAACCAAATCACCAACGGGGGCTCCAGTAATATCCATTGTCTTGCATCGTCTCTTTGATAGCGACCCTCCCCTTCTAGTTATTCTTGTCCAAGCAGAGGTACAGCCGGCTACCTCCCGACTGGCATTCATTTTGAATCTGATATAATATAACTCAGAACGAATTCAGCGCAGGAACCACCCAAAGCCCGTACATGCAGGCCGTGATCGACACTTACCGTGCTAACGGTGTTGTCATCCGTACGTTTTTATCCTTAATGTGCACCTCCAATAAACTCACAGGATTTTCAGCAATCACCCATAATGATCAGCATTCCGGTCAAGCAGGGTCAGCTTTTGGTGCATGTAAATCGCGGACGAACTGATGGCATTTCAGAAATTTCTCCCCGGATTTGCCTGGAACGGGTCGAGTCAATATATACTGGTGCGCCTCCCCTCTGATCGGCAACATTCATTTTGCTCAGAGTGTTGGTTCTAGCGGAGACTCGTATCCACAGGGAGCGAACAGCTGGGCACAAGTCCAGTCCATCTATTATTCAGCCCACAAAGCGGTGGCGCCTTCAAACCCACTTTGCCTAGCAGAGGTGAGGAACAGTGCACAAACTGCTGTTGCAGTCTCCAATACTTTCTTGACAGTTCGGAGGAGGCTTCCTGTTAAACTGGGGCGGGGCCCGTGAGTTTTTTCTTCCTCTCGTTCGTTCTTTATCATTTATGTTTTCGATCGCAGCGTTTGGCGGAACAGGCTATGAGAAGTATAGCATCAATCCTGGTTTGACCAACGCCGACTTTGGTAAGATGTGTTCCCAGCTTTTGAGCAACCTCCCGCTGAGAAATCCCACGACAGAAAATGTGTTCTATAAAGAAAACTAGTATGTCTCGAATATTTCTTTGATGCGAGTACTGACAGCTCGTGAAGTGCGCAAACGGCAACTATCCTCAGTCAGTTGGACTGTTCGTTTCGAGTACCCTGATCTTAATATCCTCGGAAGACATTTACATGCTATTTGGAGGTTCTAACTGGGGCTCAATCGCGGCCCCGGTCTCATACACTTCGTATGATTATGGCGGGGGAATTAACGAAAATCGTGTCGCTGGACCCAAGATGAACGAAATGAGACTTCAAGGCAAATATCATCTTCTAGTTTTTAACTGGAATACTGACCTTGCATTTAGGCTTATTCCTCCGCGTTTCGCGCGACTTCCTCGCTGCTAATCTTTTGGCCAATGGAACCAATTACACGACTTCGACGTTGATCCACACAGCTGAACTGAGAAACCCCGACACTGGAGCAGGGTTCTATGTCACCCGCCACAACAGCTCTGTGTGAGTGGCATCCCGACCTCATTTTGAGCGGCTTCGGTTTTTTCCCAATGTGTTCACTTCGAAGTAAAAATCGGCAGAACTGACTTTTATTCTCAGCTCTACAGAGTTGACTACGACTCAAATAACTGTTCAGACATCCTTAGGGTCTCAGCTTATCCCCAAAACTGGGGCCTTGACCTTCAATGGACGGGAGAGCAAGGTTATATGAACATGACCTGATATATATCCCCATTGACCGGCTTTTCAGATTCTAGTTACTGACTACGTGTTTGGCATAAGCAAGACAAGTATTCTCTACTCGACCGCCGAGTAAATACTTTCTTTGAACTTTATCAAAACAATTCTCACACAAAACCAGGATTTTTACATGGACAACGTGAGTCTCCAGAGTTCCTCCGAACCTGATCTTATGCTTAGATAGAATTGACAAGACGGACTACATCATTTTCTACGCGCCCACCGGCCAAACAGGAGAGACTTCTTTCCTTTTCGAATCAGCGCCGACTATGAATCTCGCTGGAACCTCCGGAGTGACATCCAGCTTCTCCAACGGCACTCTGGTACTCAGCTACACGCTGAACGGATCTTCCTTCGTCCCGATTACGCTGGGTACTACCCGCATTGTCGCCGTCATACTGGACAAGCCCACGGCAAACCAGTGGCACGCCCCCATCATCGCAGGTCCCGGAAACTTTGGGAACTTCTTCTCCATCGGCAGCAATCAAACGTCGGCCTTTTCATGTTCGTCTAGGCACTCTCTGATACCCATTTGCAGAGTGCTTGTTTCGGGTCCTTACGTGCTTCGTAACGCATCCATACTTTCTAACACGCTGTTTTTGGTAGGATTTTTTACTTTGCAGGTCTATGAGCCGTATTAATTTCCATACCAGACCGGTGATTTGAATGGGACAACTGCGATCGAAGTAATTGCCCCGAAATCTGTTTCCAAGATTCTGTGGAACAAAGTACCTGTCGCGATTAAAAAGACGACCCGGGGATCCTTCACTGGGCAAGTGGGCGGTACGAACACTATCAGTCTTCCGGTTTTGCAGAACTGGAAGGTATCTGGAAGGTATTGCAGCCTGATTCCTAACCTAGATATTTGATTGACCTTCGCCGCTAGCTTGCCTGAGATCGACCCCGACTTTGATGACTCGAACTTTACGCTCGCGGACCAGACCACGACCAATGTAAAATGCTTCAGTTTTTTTGTCATGGTTTCTTACTCGATTGTTTCAGTACACGAATCTGCCGCCCTTGGCGGGAAGTCAAGTCCTTTATTCGCAACAATATGGGTACGGAAAGCGTCTAAATTGTAGCCCCACCTGAACGCGATGACCAGATTTTATGGAGGCCATCTCATATTCCGCGGACGTTTCAATGCATCCGGTCAAGAAACTGCCGTCAACTTAACAGTGCAATACGGATTCGCGGGAGGTGTGTCCCCTCCCTCAAATCCTCCTTCGCGCCTAACGCTAGCCCACCAGGCTACTCTGCATGGTTGAATGGCGTCTTTTTGGGATCCAGCCAGGGCAATGCAACAATCAGTTTGTCGTCCGACTCCTGGCCCATCCCAAGCGGTACGCTCAGAGTCGGCCAAACCAACGTTCTCGTCGTGTTCCAGGGTGAAGACGATCTCCTTGTGTACCAGCTCTTGCTCACCTCTTGTTCTTAGATCACATGGGGTAAGTCCAGGCGCCTTATTTTCGTATGGATTGTTGAAAACATGTGACGCAGCATTATCGAAACAAACAGTGCGATGCTCCATTACCGTTCAAATGTGACCTCTGATGTGTTGTATAGCAAATGGCGGGAAAGAGCCTCGAGGCATCCGGGGATATGCCCTCGTAGGAGGCAATACAGAGTTCGACTCTTGGAGATTGCAAGGGAATCTGGTAGGTTACTCCGCCTTGAACTTGTATTCACGGCCGAATATGACGTTACTTCAGGGTGGAGCCGCGAATACACCTGATACCTTCCGTGGATACATCAATGAAGGCGGGTTGTGGGCAGAAAGAATTGGTGCCCATCTTCCTGGATTCCCAGACCAGTCCTGGGCCTCTGGGTCTCCGCTTTCCGGCGTCTCAAAGGCTGGTATCAACTTCTACAGGACGACTTTCGCGCTGCCCGTCTCTGTCGGTATCGATGCGCCTGTCCGGCTGTCAGTAACTCGGAGCAACAGCACCACCGTGTCGAACTTCCGCCTTCAGATATATTTGAACGGGTGGCAGGTACTGGCTTCACGGAGTGGTTCTCTGTTTCTTCACTCACGCTGTTTTCTCAGGTTGGAAAATATGTTAACAGCATAGGGTGGGTGGGCCGTCTTTCTGGATTAGCTTAGACTCAACTCGTGCAGCCCTCAAACTATATTTGTTTTGCCGGCCAGGTAAGTGTAATGCTAATGCTGCACGAAGGATATTGCTTACGGATTTGGTCCAGTATCTTGCGGCGCAAATCGGATAACACTCTAGCAGTGATGGTATGGGCGATGGATGCGTCGGGAGCCGTAGTAGAGGGCCTTCAGCTCATCTCGGATGGCGTTTTCTCCACTGCTCTTCACTTCACAGATTATGTTTCGCCGGACTTTCACGCCCAAAAGCAGCAGCGGGTTCCGGGTGGATTTATCGAACCGATGTGATGGATAGGAATACTTTGAATATCTGCTCATCGTACCATCTTCAACTTCAATCTTGTAACAGTTAAAAGAAAACCGCTTTGGCCTTGCACGCACTTTGGTTCACGACCTGAACTCCACTCCGCACGCGCCGTGTCCGAGTCACGTATCGCGTTGTGAGTGACTCACGTGGCCTGGGTAACGTCACAACGCGTTTCAATTGCCACTCACCCGTCGTCTCCCTGAGGGTCTCTTCCTTAAAGAGTGCTTTCGAGACGCGTCCAGCTTTGTTCTCAACTTCTACTCTGCCCCGTGTGCGGCTGTTATGTCGTCCGTCCCCGGTACCTCGGAGGAAATCTCCCTCAGCCTTCCGACCCCTACAGAGTTTCCCGCCTTCCCATACTCTCCTCCTTATCCCATCCAAGTTGATCTCATGCGGCACCTCTACACGTCGATTGAGCAGAAGAAAGTGACTATTGTAGAGAGTCCAACGGGGACTGTACGTGGATTTCTTGCTGCGCAGATGTCGACGCCTCATCCACGTAAATCAGGGCAAGACTCTCAGTCTTCTTTGTGCAAGTCTCACCTGGCTCGGTGATGAGAAGAACCGGGCGAAGAAGGGGATCTTGGATGCGCTAGGCACAGAGACGGATGGTATGACCACGTTGTATTACCGCCCTTCAGAGATTCAGGAAGTTTCGACTTTCGTTTCAGCTGGACATGACTGGGTGCTGGCTCAAACTCGGGAACGTCGTGCGCGGGAATTAGAGGGCAAAGAGCTGGAATATGTGCAGCGTCTCGCAGAGGCTCGAAAGAAAGAGGAGGCCATGAAACGAATGGCTAGTTCACGGGTGCACAAGAAAGCGGTGTGTAATTGTCATTTCCGAAATATTACTTCTGAATGCCACCTACTTTCCGTGCTTAGAAAACATCCGAAGCGACGCCGGTGTCAGATGCGGACCCAGACGACATCTTTCTTCCCGAATCGACAGTGGAGGAAGATGATAATATCTCTCCTGAGGTGCGCGCGCTGATGGCTAGGTTGGCATTCTCTCTTTTTCCCTCCCAACGGTCTCATTCCGGAATTTAGAATAGAGAAAGGGACGTCAAGGAAGAGTTTCTTCGACGAGGAGGAGGATCCGACCTGCACAAAGATATATTATGCATCCAGAACACACTCCCAGCTCGCACAAATTCTTCCTGAAATGCGGCGGCTGAAACTGTCACCGGTGGTCGCCACTCCGACCCATTGCAGCTCCTCCGTCGATATTCCTCAAAAACGCGCTGCTCCAGATTATTTACAGGGCGAGGACGAAATGCCAGTGGTCTTTTCACGAACGGTCTCTTTGGGCTCTCGCAAGCAATTATGCATCAATGATAATGTACGCTCCAAGAGCAAAGATCTGGACGAAGGGTGTCGAGAACTCTTAGAAGGTGAGTTCAAGTCGCTTTGCATGCTGGCCACCAATCTCATTTCGGCCTCAGAAAAGGGAGATAAAAGATGTCCATATCTGCCTCCAATTGGGGAAGAGTCCCGAATGGTGGACTTTCGAGATCAAATATTGGTACGGTATCAAATCATCTAGAGTCTTGCGGAGATTCAGGAACGGATCAGGCTTCGCCCAAGGACATTGAAGACCTTGCTTCAGTGGGCCGCCTCGCCCACACTTGCCCATACTTTGGATCCCGACGTGCGATTCCACAAGCAGAGGCACGTCTTATTTTAACCTAGCGTCCTTCCCTAACAAATTTCCTTGTAGCTCATCACGCTTCCTTACAACCTCCTCCTCCAGAAAACCGCCAGGGAGGCGCTTGGAATCGACTTGACTGATCAGATCGTCATCATCGACGAAGCTCACAGTGCGTCGATTCAGCTTCTTTCTCAGTGTGATGCTGAACGCATTTAGATCTGATACCTACCCTTCTTTCCCTCTCGACCGCCCGTCTGCCGTTCTCGACTCTCTCCACATCGTTTCAGCAAGTGTGTATATATGTTTCGAAATTCCGCACCAGGTTGAGTTTCTTTCATCGCGTATCCGTATTATATTGACCATTTTTCGTTTGGTTTTCAAGACTATCGGCGCAAAATATGCTGAATCTCCGGCGGCTGGTGATGTTCTTAGATGCACTCCAGAAATATGCGGTAGAATGGAGAGAGAAAAATACCAAGTCGAACGGGTCCAAAGCGGAAGTGATGACTGCAGCAGAACTTGTGGATCGTCTGGGCCGGAAGGCCAGCGGCGTGAACTTGTTGGAGATCGAAGGTTACTTGAAGAGAAGCAAGGTAAAGATTCGCCAAATCCTACTTCTTGTTGACCCATTTCGCGTTATATAGATCGCAAGGAAGATTTCGGGTTATTCCGACAAGGAAGCCGAAAAACAGTCCGGTAGCGTTACTTCAACCAGGCGTGACTGACCTTTCTTTCTAATATTCGGGTATTCGGTTCTTCGGCAGATCCCAAGCTGCGTCCCAGACGAGGAGCGGTTCCTCCTTTGCACGCCGTGGAGGCATTCCTGCTTGCTCTGACAGGCACAAATGACGGTGTGCCTGCCTATACTTTGATTCCGTTCTCTGCTGATGTGCTGCAGATGGTCGTGTCACTTTCTCCCTTGTACCTAGCTACTCGGGTCAAGAGGACGTTGAAATAAAGTATCAACTATTAAATCCGGCTCCCCATTTTCTGGAAGTGGTTGAATGCGCCCGGTCGGTCATTCTGGCGGGAGGGACCATGTCACCGGTATATATTCTGAAAACGATATTGAAGTATTTGCTCACCTTTTTGCATAGATATCGGATGTTATAAACCAACTATTTGTTCAGCTTCCGCCGGACAAAATTACCAGCTTCTCGTGCGGCCACATTATTCCGGAATCCAATCTCCAGACCATAGTGGTCGGCAAGGGACCGCGAGGAGGGGATTTGGAATACAAAGCAGGAAAGCAGGGAGATGAAACAGTTGTAAGTCGATAGCTATACTGCCGCGCACGATTGTTTAACCCTGCACAGATCGCAGAGCTCGGCCAAATCCTACAAAATTTTGCAGCGCTGGTGCCGCGGGGAATGATCGTATTTTTTCCATCCTATCACTTTCTGAACACGGCGAAAGCGGTGTGGCAAAAAAGTGGAGCCCTTGCTCGGTTTGAGAGCAAAAAGAAGGTGACGGGAAAGCTATTGAGTGGCCGATCCACCGCCCTAACAACGGCTTTTAGGTTTTTTTTCGAACCCGAGCAATCCACTCAGGTCGACCAGGTGCTGCAAGACTACTCTTCAGCGGTTCACGAGACCAACAGTACGCCAACGTCGGTAAGCTGGGAGCTAGACTCGATGAATTTTCAAGTGACCAGAATTATCGCAGGTCAAAAGCAAAGGAGGGCTACTCGTATGTCCGCGCACCCATGATCTTCGTATGTTCGACTGATTTTTCTGGCAGTTCGCGGTCATTGGTGCGAAACTGTCTGAAGGACTCAATTTCGCAGACGATCTTGCTCGAGCTGTGGTTATCGTCAGTCTTCCCTTTGCTAATCTTGGCTCTCCGGAACTGCGTGAGCGCATGAAGTATGTGAAGGAGTTGGAAGCGAGGCGAGGGACAAAACGACCGCCAGGCCAGAAAGATGCGGCGGCGGAGCTCTACGAGAATATGTGTATGAACGCGGTGAATCAAAGTATTGGTGGGTCTTTACAATTCTTAGCCTCCTCCTGGCCTGAGACATCCGATAGGCCGAGCAATCCGACATAAGGGAGACTGGGCATCCTTGATTCTACTTGACCAACGCTATGGGTCCGCTTCTATCCGCGCTAAACTGCCCAAATGGATTGGCGGTAGAATGACCGTAGCGGACGGCTTTGGGCAAGCCATTCGGGAGCTTGGTTCATTTTATAAAAATAAAAAGATATAAAAGCATAACGCAAGCGTGAGTTAGCTTCGCTAAACCCAGCCCCTTTCACAATCATAAGTATTTTTGAGCGTTCCAATAATGCTCATCTTGCTTTGAACCTTGGTGGTTTTGCCATTTTCAAGAATGGAGAAAATCAAATGAGAGATGCATTTACATTTTTTGAGGAAATTTCGGGCCATCAGACTCGTCGAAAAATGCGGTTGTGAATGCTTGGGTACGTACGAACACCTGCCCCACGACGCCGGGACTGAATCCCAAGTTTCTCCAGATCTGCAATCCCATTTGGCAGCGGGCGTTGAGTACGCCTGATCACACGCATGAACGCCAGCAGGGCTTGAAATCGACTTGAAAATAATGGCACAAAACATCAATATGGCACATCTGATTCTACATTTGGTCAACGCGAAGGACTCTCAGAATGTCACAATGCTCTCTGCGTCATTTTTGCAGAGATCGAAAACCGAATCCATACCCTCTACAAGCCCAGCTGGCAGTGGCCCAGCAGCTACGGCTCTGATAGCATCCCTCACTTGCCCCGCATTGCTCGCGCCGATGAGAATAGCGTCCGTCTCACGCAGCGCCGAGTGGTATGCAAGCCATCGCATGGCCGCCTCCGGCAGCGGCACCAAATGCTCCGCACACAATGCTGTGAGCCTCTTCACCGCCGCAAACATGCCCGGCTGGATGTACCAGCTTCGGTATCCCGCAGCAATGGGATTGCCCTCTTTCCAGCTGGCGTCCTTCCCCGTCAGGAAGCCGCCGGCGAGCGGGCTGAACGCGACGAAGCGGATACCGTGACTGCGAAGGAAGGGGAGAAACTCTTTCTCAGCGTGGCGAGCGAGGAGGTTATACTGGTATTGCGCGGCGGTGGGCTGGATGGCCCCGGTTTCCTTTGCCAGCGCGATATACGATTCGATCGAGGCCTGTGACCAGTTGGAAACACCAAACTCTTTGAAGCGGCCAAGTTTGAACTGCGCGTCCACCCCCTCGAGTTGGGTGGCGAGCGGTGTGCTGGGGTCAGGCCGGTGGCTATACAAAACGTTGATCTATCCATTCGAGCGTTGAGTATATGTATATCTCCCAAGAAAACATCTTACCTTCTCAATTCGTAGTGCCTCAAGACTTTCGGTGACCGACTTTTCAATTGCCTCTGGGGTCATCTCGCCAGAACCATCTGCCGTGAATGCCAAGATCTTAGTGTCAATGGCGAAACCCTTGGAGCCAAAAGAGTGCGCGCCGAGGGTCCGTTGCGATGCTCCTGGGGATGTAGGCGGATAGCGTGCTGCTGTGTCCAGGCGTCCAACACCGCCGTCGCGCAGAAGCTGAGCTAGGGTGTTGAGGTCCTCTGGCGCCGCCCAAACCGAGCCCACATTTGCGGTGCCAAAGATGAGTTGAGGAGGGGCCATGTGAACATGAATGGCGTTTCAGCGCTGTCCACGAATTCCTTAAGAGGCCCCCGGCGGCCCCCCAGCGTAATGCGACGATGGTGATTTTCTCGGGCTGTCATCATGGCGCTGTTCAGGAATTCATTATTAAGTCGCGCAGCGTAATGCAAGGATGCAAATTTTCGCGGGCTGTCATGGGGGAACCATGCGTTTCAGCGCTATTAAGGAATTATCGCCAGCGCCGAGTGGCATTGCAGCGTAATACGAGGATGGTGATATTCTCTTGTCACTGAGGGATTAGGGGACTATTAGTAAAAGCACTTATTGCTGACTCAAGGAGACAAATACCGACGATCTCGGCATTCTCAAGGACATTGCGGCTTAAATAAAAAGGGAGTCTGAAGTGCATGATCCTGTGTTCTGTCAGAGGCGAGTGTTGAGCAGGCAGGCAGATAAGCAATAAGTTGAAGCAGATGTGCGACAACTTCAGTTTCTTTTATATTATATATTGTACTTCACCGTGACTGATGGCAAATCAAATGAGCGCTGTCCAGGCCAGACTCGCCGCTTGAGACTGAATTTGAGAGGCAAGCGCCAAATTTTTGGGCTCTGGAAGGTTAAGGACAGCTATGGCCGACCTCCGAAAGCAGGCCACCGTTGTGGACCAGAGTCAACTCCAAAGAACTCGATGATATTCTTGACAAACGCTGTATATCGCGACCATTCGTTCGATATACAGAAGAATGGGACAACAAACGCTTCGTTTATCCTGCAGAATGGACAGATTCGTTAATCTTTCACAGATATACAAGTTGGTAGAGTCACGAACACACGGGACAAAATAACACGGACGAGAAGCCGCGCCTAACTATTGATTCTTCAAGTAGAACAGCCGCTTGAAAGCCAACATGTCCTCAAAGGTGCAAAACTCCGGTGCACCCAGTTTGAACAGCTTGGGCATGCCGTTGAAGTGATCCATCAAGAGCTCCCTCAGTTCCTTTTCCTGCTCCTCGGTTAAAATCCTCAGTAGGTACGCCACACTGAGGTGGAGACCGTAAGTAGGATGATCCTCGTGGCGGATATGCAGAAGAGTTGACAGCCGATCTCGTAGGCCTCTAATCCTGGCGTTCTCGCCGGGCGTAGAGGGTTCAAGATGAACACCAATGCCGGACACCAACGGGTCGAACCCGGTAACAGAAATGCGATAAGGCGGATCGCACTGCAGATCAAAGGAAGACAGCTTGTTCTCGAACAGTGAAGTGCACTCTTGGAGCGAGGCATCGATGGGAAGATCGTCTGGCCATCGCCCGGGAACGCGAACTTGGTCGCACACACCCTCGAACACTGTCATATGCCAACTCGACGGTGGGAGGAGCGCATAGAGATGGCTGAGATGGCTCCTCTTGAGCTTGTCATAGAGGGCTAGCATCGATTCGTATAGCTCAGGTTCGGAAGAGGGCGAAAGGTGGGAGACGACGGTATTGCCAGGGAAATGTTGGGCATTGCCGTCTGGATCGAACTTAGATGGCACTCCCGACGGGTATTTTGGTTCCTCGACGGGTTTCAATGGTTCGGACATGGAGTAGGCGACGATACTTTGTAACGCTGTAATCCGTTTGCTTTTGTAGTACGAGACGGAAATGAACGTGCCATACCGGTCAACCGTTGTTTACTTGGGGCTGCTCTCGAGTGGGGTCGGTAAGGGCAAACAAGTCGATTAGGATCGAGCGGCCTTCTTGAGCGAGAAAGCAAAACGGGAGACAGAGACGAGGTAAGGCGCCAATCTAGTAAGATCTCTTAACATTTCTTCGCACGTTCCGCGGTTTGTTGTCGACAAGGAGTTCAATCGCCGCAGGCGTGTCGGGGAAGACAGTGGAAAGAATCGGTGGTAATTGTCCGCAGACCAGAGTGTAGGCCTGCGGCCAACCTTCAGCACAGAGCGCATTACAAGCATGGCTGCGGTGGGAAAGAATGGGATTCGACTCGGATCATATCGCGATGGCTGCCTTTTCGGAAATACGTGTTCCGTCAAAGCAATTTTTCTGCTTAGATCCAAGCCCAATCTCGGGACACAAGGTACAGGCATCCCAGCGCACGCCTTCAAGTGGCTTTGTAGATAGATAAATTAACAGATTATACAGTCCTCTTTGAAACTCAAATTATACATCGTCTTATCCACAGTCTTCTCGATCTTCTTCCAGTCCGAGCGTCTTTGGATGAATTCATAGATATCCTGCAATCAGACAGCCAATTCAATTCTGCGGCACGCGTGCAAAGGGAAGGAGCGAACGCACCTCTGGTCTGTACGCGCCACCGTACCGTGAAACATCGCGGACGATCTGCGCCAGGTCCTTCGCGTCGTCTACAACATACACGTGTCCCAGCATCTTGAGGTGCGAAAAATCGGCCGTGATAGCGGGAACCTGGCGGAGACATTCGGTTAGCACACACCCACCCAGCGGATCGCATTGCAATGCACCTTGAGCGATGAGATGAACACATGGTACGTGTTCAGGTCAGCAATGAGGTGGAACCCTCCCGTGAGCGAGATGATCTGCCGTTTGATGTGTTTCTGCAGGATGCTGGATATAGCGACACCTCAGCTTCGCCGACATCGTGTGTCGGTTGCACTCACGCAATCAGGCGGATCCCCACCTCCTGGTAGAACACCTCCAGGACTTCCTTGCTCGTGCTGCCTTTCAAGAGCTTGCAATGCATCTCGAGACACTTGATTGCCTCTGTGCATCCTTTCGTCGGCTTCAAGTCCATATCCGCGTCATCGGGCGGGTAGTATTCGCGTGGTTGCGTCAGGGTCAGTATGAGATGGTCTACCTGCAAGGACCTTCAGTTCAGCAGCTAAGGATACAGAGTTGAAACCATACCTGATTCATCAACACCTCTGTCCCAGCGTTCAAACCCGCGGCCACAGAATCGTCCAAGGCATTCTCGAACCGCTTCTTTTCTCTAACCACGGCATTGAGAAAGTCTGTCCGGTCGATGTGCGGCGCCAGCTCCTTGTCGAAAAAGACTTGCACCATCGACTGAATGGTGTCGCCGATGTGCACCAGCTCAAAGAACTGCAGTAGCGGTGCGACGCTCGTCGTTTCTTGATGGTCCTCCGGCTTATACGAGGTCATCTGCTCGGTTGCTCTGAAGTATAATTTAATCAGCAACGTTCAAGACTTTGAATGTAGGAAATGAGGACGCACAACCCGAATCCGACGCTGATATGTCGCCCGCCGAGAGCCTGGAGCATCAAAATGAACAGCTCCTCGATGGTATCTCGGACGCGATGCCCATAGTGCCCGGGATAGCCCGCGAAGGTCTCAACACGCTTCAGCGCCTCGTGGTCGGCATGGATGAGCTCGAGTGCAACGTCGAGCGAGAGTAACAACTCGAGCTTATTCGTACTATTCGTTGTGTTGACGGACGTTGCCAGGGACGTGGTGCTGCGGGAGGCTGAAGGCGGCAGGTCTAGGTGCGTTGTGGAAGACGACGAAGACGCTGCAAGCATCATATCAATTAGTCTCAATATCACGGAGCGTTCTGTTCTGAAAGGAGACATACATATGGAAGGAGCAGCTTTCTCGTTGATCTTTTCGTCTTCGTCCTCCTCCCCGTCGAACAGCATCACGCCGTTGCCTTTCTCAAGTTCCAGATTCCGTGAATACCCGTTGCCGACAGCACCACTTCCTCCCCAGCGCTGCGGGTTGAGCATAGCGATGCCCTGAACGGCAGCGTTGCCGCCCGTCATGAGGACTCCGCCGACGGCGCGAGGGACGATGGTCACAGGCATCAAAAGCACCGATGTGAAGGAAGCAAGCACATTCCGTTTCACCTGCGCCGGGTTGTGCGATGACAGGAAGCGTGTCGAGGATGAGCCGCTTGTTGCCTGTTCTGCCATCTGAGAGTTCAAAGCGTTAGCACATGGATCAAGTTGGTGTATGTAGCTAACTAACCTGCTTATCCCACCCTCTGCAAGTGATTTCGAAGGCCTGCTTGACCGACTCGACCTCCTCATCTAGATATTCGTCCATGTTGATCTCGAACATCTTGTATCTATGAGCCGCTTTTCAACAATGAGTTGACACCATGGTAAATGAGCATCTACTCACACCACGTCCTCCGCGCGAGTGCGCTCGACGTAGTCGGGGCGCTGGGAGGCGGCCTGCATGATCGCGTCCACCATTCTCCACGATTCCCGGAACGTCGCGGCCGCCGCTTTGAGGTAGGTGGCATTTGAAATCTCTCTGGCACGCGTGAGGAGCGACGTCGTGTATTCGGCGACGACCTCATTGGCCACGCGGTCGCAGAACGAAATGAGCACATCGGAGGCGGGGGGGAAGACGCGGACTGCGCGGGATCCGTGTTCTGTGATGGCAGCTAGGATGCTCGCCATGAACTCGTCCATGGCGTCAAAGTCCAACAACCCCTCCGCAGTAAAGTTGTCCAGAGGCCGCCACTGTCCCTGCTGATAAAAGATCTCGCGCTTCTCAGCCCACACCTTGCCCATCTCCCAGTCGCCTTCGCCATCCCACACCTCCCAGCTGGATTCGGCTGTCTCGCGCATGCCCTCCTCGTCGCCGCGGCTGTCTGCGGAGTCGAATCCCGCGAGCGCGTTGGCGTCGAATCGGTCCATTGCCGAGCGGAGGGACGAGTACATCGTGTCCCAATTCCGCAGCGGCTTGATCCGGGGGGAGAGGAACAGCGAGAGGACATGTAGGGTGAGGGACTCTTGTCGCAGCGACGGCGTCGACAAGATGGACGAGAGCTCGGTGAGAATGACGTGCGGCGGGGACGCAAGCGTGGAGGTCAGCGGCTTTAGTAGCGCATGAGCGCGCATGTACATCGTTCTGAAGGTTGACGTGCTTGAGGTAGACGGGATCGGCATTCGCGCGGACATGGGCGTGAGGGGCCCAAAGGCACCGACAAAGTCGCCCAATTCCTCAGGCGGGGCGAGGACGTCAACGGAGGCAAAGTCGCCGAATTCGTCGTCCACCGCAATCGTGGGCGGCGCAGCAGCCCTCGAGGCTGCTGCCTGGCCGCGCAATCGCGCCTCGAGATCATCGAGCACGGAGCCAAGATGGTGCGTCTCGATACCGAGGGCTTTCCATCGGGCCTCCCAGATTTTCTCGGAGCGGCTGAGACCCGCGGTTGCGCGGGTACATCGGGCGTACGCAGGGAAGTCGGGGACAGGGAGATACGAGAGAATGAGAAGGTGCAGATCCGAGGGCAGGCGTCCGATGAAAGACGGGGTCGTAGGAGACTTTGGCCCTTGCTGATTGCGCGACAAAAACCGAGCACCGGTGGTTGTAGCTGAATTGTACAACCGAACGGGTTCTAGCGGAGCGAATTTTTGCATGGCGGCCGCAATTCAGGCAATATATGTATAAGGCCTGAACTAATCGTCGCGGAAAGACGGCCGTTGTGACGTGGATTTGCACCGAGAACACTATAAAATTATATGAGCATCTATCACATTCGCGACAGATGTAGGCACTGAGAACACGGTGTCAGACCTCACAGATTCTGTGTCTTGGGTGTGGAATGAAGAGCGTCAGACCTCACCCCATCAAGGCAAGTCCGATTGGCCCGACGGACAAATGGAGGATGACACCAACATACTAGCTCAAGCGCTCATTCCGCAAGACGCAAGGAAATAATTGGTTGTCAGAAACTGAAGTGAACTGGGATTTATTCCAAAAGTACAAGTGACGGATTTACAAAAGGTGGGGAAGAAGAGCCAAGGCAAAAACTACTGCTGCCGAAGTTCTTGCCAACCCTGGCCCGTACGTTCTGTATTGCAAAAGCAGGTATCATGCTGGCTGAATTTGTCCCTGTTGCGGAGGACTACGAATAGCCTTCATGAGCGGTTCCTGGCCCTCCTCGTCCTCCTCCTCCTCGTCTCCCTGCCAACTGCTCCAGAGTCGACGCGAATGTAGAGCCTCAACTGCCGACGAAGAATCCCGCGCCTGCGAATGAGCCCACGCCCAAACGCACTACGAAGAAGGTGAACGTGGAGGAGGAGGAGGCTAGCGCGCCCACACTTGCGCCGAAGAAAGACTCGCATAAGAAAACGAACAAAGTCAACGCGAGTGTAGAGCCTGAACTGGCGAAGAAGAGTCTAAAGAGGAAGAGGGCCGACCCTCCGAGCAACGACGTCCCCGAATCATCGCAGCCCAAAAAAAAGAAAAAGAAGGCTCTCGCTGACGACAGCGCGATGGATCAGGCAAAACCAAAGAAACAAACGAAGAAGACCGAAGTCGAGCTTGATACCATGGAGGTGGAGGCGGCACCGACGAAGCAGTCGAAGAAAAGGACCAAGAAGGCAGACATCGAGCTCCCCAACGACACTGTACCTGAACCCGTCCCGACGAAAAGCAGGAGGAAACGGAACGTCGACACCGATTCCACTCCCGACGGCGATGTCTCCGAACCTACGGCGCGGCGCAAGAAGAAAGCCAAGACGACCGCGCTCGAGCCTTTCATTCTTCCTATCGTTGAACCTGCCGACCCCGAGACACCCCCGAGGCACACGCGCAGAAAGAAGTAAACGGTGCAGAAAAACGGTCCGCTTCGATTCTCCCAGTGCGGACATGCCCCCATCGAGCAGCCCCACTTTGTATGCTTCCTCTCCACCGCCTTCTGACGCCCTGACCGCTGTCGACGACACTCCTCCCTCCTCTCCACTCTCCAAATCTCAGGAACGCGCATATACTCAGTCTCGCGACCAAAGCACCGCCAAGGCGAAGGACCTCGACACTAATCCTCAGAACGCCTCTGCGAAGGAGAACCATGCGCCGCTTAAAAGTGCGCTCAAGAAAGGCACCAAGTCCTCCAAGAAACGCAAGCGTGAGGCTGCTCCCCCTGCGCCCGTCCGGGAAGAGGAGGAGGAGGAGGAGTCGCGGTTCTGCGATCAAGGCAACCATTTGGCGTCTACTGGTTTCACTTGCATCCTCTGTGCTGCTCCTACAGGTTCGACCCCCTGATCTAGTTGCTTTCAATGCTTAGTCCCTCTAGGCGACGATTCCGATTCCGATTCCCTCGACGCGACGGACAGCAGCAGCCTCTTGACTGAGCCGACGGAAGTCTTTGACTGGCATTTCGGGTTCGGAGCTTTCTCTGGCCCCCCCGACGACTACACCGGCATAGTCGTTGACGTCACGCCACTCTCAGCGATCCCTTTCCTCACTGCGCCTGCTGAATATCTCGGCGCGGCCGTGGCCGAGCCGCCGTGCGGGGACGTCGGTGGTCTCAGCTTCACGTACGACATCGATGGCTTCATGGAGATGGACGGGCAGAAGTTCACATATGACGGGATCGCCGTCGACGAGCACGGGGCGGCGGTGGAGCAGTTTTTCCCTGTTCTGCCGACGGGCGACCCCAAGTGGAAGATGTTGGCTGGCAGGGCGCTGCTGATGAGCCCCGATGGCGACTGGCTGCACGAGGAGGACGCGGAAGGGGAAGAGAACAGCTCCGAGGGGGGAGCGGGCGGCGAGAGCGACGGGGGTTCGAATGGCGCAGTTGCCGAAAGGAGCGATGAGGATGGCGAGGAGGAGGTGGTGGACGTCGAGGATCTGGATGAGGCTCCCGTTCTGCGGCTGTCCTTCAACTTTTTCGACGAGTGAGCTAGACTAACCAACGGTATGTGGCATCGAGGTAGTGTTCACTTTTTGACGACCGATTTAGGTTTTATTTCCTGTCGCTTGATTGCTTTCTGGGTGTTTCTAGTGACGTCTCTAGCTTCTCATGCTTCTGCTCTTGCTGCTTGCTTCGTCTCAAAAGACCGAACCGTGCTTGCTACTCGGCTCTATCCTTCATTTTACCTGCTCCAACTTATTCTGGTAAACACTTTTTTTCTACGTTCCATCCACTTGACATATTAACCCAACCCTAGACGTCGGGTTCAAAGCACCGACATACTATCGACTCACTCTGAATCGCTATTGATGGAACTACCAATTAGACTAACTCAGCAAATTGCTATGGATGGAAGGATGGAATTGCTTGCAGGCAAAGCAGGCAAAGCACACATTTACTACCTGCTCGGAGTCTCGACCAATGGAGGAACGGATGTGTGCTGGATAGCACCAATTGTGTAGAAAACTGCTATTTGTACAACACCTATGAAATTGCGCCAATGTACCAATATTCTGACAAAAGCCCCAAGCCGCGTCAGTTGGAGTTGACGTCCACGAATTACTTTATTAGGACTTTGTCCCGGACTCGACCGTGACCGACGCATCAACATACACGGCGCGCATCGCCTTCTGTCTTGTGCCCACAGCTTCGTATCTTTCAGCAAATTATAGTTATTCTCAGCGACATGATTAGAATCTTCTGCATCAGTTTCGTGCGACTCTCAAGCAAGTCACCGTTGTCCTGAATCCCGTTTCCGTGCTATGTCCCCCAGATCCGAACGGCCTAGCCCAGTACCCACCCCATCCACTCTTACCTTGTTCTGTCGTGCTCTTTACAACTACGAAGCGCAGGATCCGGCTTCCTGCCTTTCTTTTCGGCGGAATGATGTTATTGAAGTCTTCACGCAGGCACCATCCGGCTGGTGGGATGGGCGGATAGCTATGCCACCAGACGACGACAAGCGCGGCTGGTTTCCTTCGAACTATGTCGTCGTCATTTCTGATGAGGAGGCCGAGCTGGCTTTCTCTGGCTTTGACCTTGACCGCCCTGAGACCAATGTTGCGGACATGGAATTTGGTCGTTTGCAGGGCAGGGAACTTGCTAACGCAGTACCCAGCCCTCGTATTGCTGATTTTTGGATTCCCGAAGTATCATCCGATGGCCGAGTGAGTCGTTTAGAGTCGATGGACTTGCATATTTAATTGGGTTTATATTCCAACTCAGATATACTACGTGAATACGAAAACTGGTCAGCACGCTCAAGATATACCTGATGAAGGCAACGTAGATGTGGATATTGGCATGGAGAGTGCACTGGGTCGTGGCAAGGGTCGAGCGGAATCGTCATCGCCGAGCGGTTCAAAGAGCTATCCTTCAAAGGCCTACCCGCCAATTGGGGACATGATAGTTTCGCCGCACTCTCCAAGCTTCGAGGAAGAGCATCTAGATGTATCTCCACCGTTGTATGAAAAAGGTAAGCTCGCTACCAGACCTCAATTTTGTTCTAAGTCGAGATCCCGCAGTCGAAACCAATGCCGGGTCATCAGCGCAGACAATTGTGGGGCCAACTCGGACGACGAGCATGGGCAGACTGGCTCGGGACATGCCCCCTCCGCCGGAATCACCCCCACAATCGTATCAGCAAGCGACATACAGCCGCCCAACCGAAATTATCACTGATCCTGAAGGCACGGTTCGCGCAGGAACCCTTCCCGCTCTGGTCGAGCGCCTCACTACGCATGAGCGAGCAGGTGAAATCTTCCCCATACATCTACCCGTCTTTCGGTGCCATCCTTTTTTATACAGATCAGACCTTTATCAAGTCTTTCTTGATGACATTCAAGTCGTTCACGACGGTCGACGGACTGTTCGATCTTCTCGTGCAACGCTTCTGGATCCAACCTCTGCCGACGACGACTGCAGCCGAGCGCGAGGAGTGGCGCCGGTGGAAGCAGCATGTCATTCAAGTCAGGTTCGTTTCCTCTACCTTTTTTCTTCGGACGGAGTTTGAGAAGTAACGCCTGCTATCAGAGTTTTGAACACCTTGAGATATCTGGTTGTGGACGATGACGTACTGGAAAAGGCGGACCTCGGCATTCTGGACCGGATGAAAGAATTTATCGCCATAGAGGAGGTTGCGAGATTCCCTGCGGCGAAGCAGCTTTGGACGCTGATCGAGCGGGCGGTTGGTGTCGAATCCCCATTCTAATGTATTTCACTCAACAGCCTGCACTCACAGCGACAAGGTGATAGCCTGATTAAGATGGTAGCCGCTACCCAAGGCGCGCCCCCCTCACCACTCGTCCTAAGGTCAAACAAGAAACTCAAACTTCTTGATATTGAGCCACTGGAACTGGCTCGACAATTAACGATCATGGAGAGTCGCTTGTACCAGAGGATCCGACCGGTGGACTGTCTGCAACGAATATGGGGACAACAAACGGAAAATACCAATAATATCACCGTTTTCATTCAGACGAGTGAAAAGGTACACATAAATACTATCTCGGAATTCTTTGGGTTGATGACATTTTCTAGATACCGATTTGGGTGGCAGAATCCATTCTCAGCGAGGATGATTCGCGGCGGAGGGCCAGGACGATCGGACATTTTATCAGTGTCGCCGACGTGAGTGGAATATTGTTGGTGTATGCTGAATGCCGAACTTCCTTCAGCACTGTCGAAACCTGAAAAATTTCTCCGCCATGGCTCGCATTACCCTTGGACTCAGTACACTCGTTGGCCGGCTCACCCGGACATGGGCGCAAGTGAACCCGAGATCCATAACCCAATTCAGTGCTTGTCGAACAGCTTTTTCCGACTACCGATCCCTGATGGATTCTGTAATCCCTCCATGTGTTCCGTTCTTGGGTACGTTCGGCGTGTCTGTTCTCTTCCTTTTATCCAATCTTTCCACAGAAGTTTCTGTTTCTAGTCTTCCCGATAACGTGCCAGCACCAAGCGACAAGGAAAGCGTAGGAGATACTCTAGATCTCATTAATTTTGAGAAACGGCAAAAAGCTGCAGACGTGGTGCATGACATCAAGCGTTGGCAGGTTCCTTTCAATCTGCATGTCATTCCGTCAATACAGGCACACATCGAAGACTGCCTCAACTCGGTCAGCGACACGGGAGACACCAGGGAGCGTTTGGACGCCATTAGTCTCGAGTTGGAACCAAGAGGGCAGGAAGGGGAGATGATGACTCGCCTGCTTCAGGAGAGCGGCTTGGAGAGTCCGTCTTCAGACGACAGCCTTGCTAGTCCTCTGGAGGCAGGCACATCGTCTTTAGAATCATCACAACCTCCTCACAATGACCGACAGCCCTTGAGTGTCACAAGTGACATAGAAAAGTCATTATTAAAGCCTTCCGCAGAACCCATAATTGTTACACCTGGTTCAGTATTCCCTTCCACTGCAAGTACTTCCTTCCGGTATTTACCGCCACCGCTGTGGGAGCGTGACAAAACTAGTGGGATTTTTCCAGGTACAGATCATGCACTATATACACCTGGTGCTGAACTCAAATCTCTGAGCAGGGTTGAATCCAACAAAAAGTGGAGGAAATACCAACAGTGGGAGCCCCACCTTACAGCCAGAGGACATAGGTACACTCTGCACCTCTGCTACACAAAATCATGTCGCTCATTTGGGTTGTACAACTGTGGTTAGGGATATCAGATGGCCACGGCACTGCAGTGGATGTGGAACCTGGAACATTCTTCATATACACACCTCGCGATGACAGACCAGGGTATGTATTTACTAAAATCAGCATCCTTCTTAAAAACATTTGGCCATCAGAACACCACCCACTTCTTTCACCACAGATGACTTGGCTTGTGTCCAGGCCAATTTTGGCAGTGGGGGCTGCCTGATGTCCATCCATGAACCTGTAGAAGCTGTATCATGGATAGAGGATAATTGGAACAGCTCTCTTCTGACTTCCATCAGAAACAGTGGTTGTAGTGGGCCTTTTGCCTGGATGCTCTCTCCAACACAGCCTGCCTTTGCAATTTTTGGATCCCACAATGAAGCAGTGGTGGTTAATATGGTGCAGACACTGGCACATTCCTCAGGCTTTCCAGTGGTAATCCGATCTACTAGTGATAATCCAGCATTAACTCTACTGTGCGTCAAATCATTTGTTCATTATTTGCTTTTATAATAAGTGATTTATCCAGGGGTGATGAACCTGGTCTGCATAACATCCCTGTTGATTCAAGCAGTATCAATGGAAGCCCGGACAGGGCTAGTGGTGGAACAAATGATGGTGCCCAGAATACCAGTGGGAACACAGGTGCAGGTGGAAATGGCAGCCAGAACAGAACCTCAGGCACAGGTGGGGATGGTGATGAAGGACCAAATAGGAGGGGGCCAGGTGTTGGTGGAAATGGTGGTGGAGGAGACAGGAGCACGAGCAGAAGCGAGAATGACAGACTGAGTTTCAACCAGGAAGTCAATTTTAGTGGGGGTGATGATGGAGGTGGAGGTGGGGATGATGGAGGCCCAACTATGGTGGATGGGAAATGGGCAAGTCCGTTACACAGAACACGGGTTGAACTCAGCCTCAAACTCAATGCTGGGCATACATATGCAGTAAATATTGGCTACACTTTCAAGGTGATGCTTTCAAGAATTCAAATTATTTGTCTGATCATCTTCCTAGTTCACAATCAATCGAGAGACAGAAATACCTATTGATCTTGGTGATCTGACCCGTCCCTTATCCCAATCTGAAGTTGTTGCTCTAGTGGATCTCAAAGTTGAAACTCGACAACGTGAAACTCAAGTGGATCGTTCCTATGCAAGCATCGGTTTTATCTCCCATCGAAAGAAGTCAATTATTGATCGCGAATTGTAAGTATTTCTTCTAATGTAAGCAGATATTATCTGATGTTGAGACAGCCTGCCCCGCGGGTTTGATCTTCCCGGGAGAGTGTACAAACACGGGCAACAGCAGCAAATTCAGCGAGGGGTCAAAGCTGTCCTGGGATTTTCACAGGGTAGTCCCTTGGCGACTGCAGGGTTTTCATACAATCGGAACAATGATACTTCATTGGAGGCTACAGATACTAAAGTAAGATCATCACTGTTCTTTCTGCTGCTAACTAAATGTTGTAAAGGCTATGCCCAATTGCTGTGTGGTCGCCGAGCCTGGAGAGACGTGGAACGAGGACAAGAAATCTTATTCCTCATATAATATCAGCTACTGGGCACAGGCCATGCAATTGGATGCCAAGCGCCCCGAATTTCTCCCCATAGAAGTCAAAGTGGGAATGGGCATTAATCTACGTCCTCCGGTGAGTGGTGGCCAGGTATGTATATCCTTCAACTAACCATTCTCCAGAGTTCAGAAACACCACTCCCACAGATATCCTTTGTAAATCGGAATCAAGTATTGGTTTGGGTTTCGGACACAACATTAAAATCACAGCATACGTGGCATTGTTGTGCTGATGAGTGTCAGTTCAATCTGCTTTTTAGACTTGAGGCTGAGGTATTTAAATTTTATTTCCAGAATTACCTCAACGACATTTGGACCGAACCGAAGCTCTCCATCTATGAACAGGGGGAGGTTGAGCTGGGTGCTGGGTTTTCAAACACTGCAAGATGTAAGTTATTCCCATTTGATGGTACAATGATGGTGAGCCTGACTAACTAACATTTCAGTCAAAACAGAGAACCAGGAACCAGGAACCATATCTCTTTCAGTTGCACAAGTGGAAAAGCAAAGTGCAACTGGTTCAAGAAAATTGCGAGCAGGGGTCCCATCTTTTTTCACCAAGCGCAGTCAACACACCTCTGTTAAAGATCTTGCTAGCATCCCGACACATGAATATCTGGCTCGGGGATGGGATGTGCATAATGACGAGTGGAGAAAAGTTGTATGGCCAGCACTTGACAAAGATTTCCTTGCACCTGGGCCCGAAAAGACACCACTTGTTTGGAAAATCCAGTGTCCATGGGATAGAGACCAACGAAGAGACACTGAGAAGGGGAACCAAGATGTTTCAAAAATGGGCTGAGTGGCCCTTTGCCTCTTTTTAGCATTGTCTGCATTGCTGTAGTCACTACTGCTCAATTTTACAATACTTTGTAGTCTGGTCTTATGGCAGTGATGTTCTCGGTTCATCAGTGAATTATGTGACCTACGAAACAGTTGAATTCAGACTACCTGTTCACAACATTTTCTGATTTTCGGGTTGTAAACCTGGCCAGTTTACTGGACCGATCAGACACTTACGTAGACAGTTGTCACTTGTCTTTTACCGCCTTGTTGTCGTTGTACTGTGCACTCGCCGCTCGTCTCGAATACATAGTGTAGTCTTGTTGGACTCATTGTGTGATTCTTTCCTCAGTGTCTGCTGTCTGGCCGACAGTCTTCCACGGGTGCGGTATTCGATTCAACAGTCGCCATAATGCAAGGCATGTCGCCGTACTTAGTAAAAGGAATAAATAAATTTTATGCTTCGCGTTGCTCTCAGCTATGGTTCTCGTGGAGGCGAGGTTATTGATTCGGAACATATGGAATTACTGACAATGCGTACGACTAGAGTTGATGAGGTTATGCATGGATTTGGACTCCCGGTCATCTCGGGGATGAATTTTGACAACGGGTTGCATGTTCCTCAGTGATTTGAAAATAACTTCGCATTTCTAGGATTCAACTAACAAGGCAGGAACCCACCTGTTGCGTCTGGATTCGACGGCAATGCTGACGTAGTGAATGTCATAGACAAAACCACCTTGAACACAGAATTGTCTGTTCAAAGGTTGGCCCAAAAGAGTAGGGCTGCATGCCATGCCCGTTGCGCCGGTTCTACGGGGTCCGGCGACGGGCATACCGTCCCGTTCCGTGGGCTCTTTCACTGCATTTTTGATGGCCGTTCCCGTCGAAAACGGCCGTCGACGGGTCGATGGGTCCTGAAAACACGCTATAAACGGTTGAATATGCCGTGTATGCCTTTTGTGAAGCATGTTCCGTGAAAAGGTAAGCCCAATACACAATTTAGGACACATCTTATGAACTTACTTGTGAGTTTAAACAGGCAAAATGACGGCCGTCGCTTGACGGACCGTTCCCGTTCAGGTCCCGTCGAAACGACAGCCGTGCCCGTGACGGGCACGGCGTGCAGCCCTACAAAAGAGGGCCCTTTCTTGATATCAACACATGCACCATCACCATAGTTTTTTTATGTCCTTTGCTCATGTCTTTGATGTATGGCACTGGGTGACTTCCCATCTTCCTCTTTATAAAATTACGCTGTCCGAAGCCTTTAAACTCCGCCGGCAATCTCCTTTTACGTTGATGTCTGCTTTTAGCCAAGCGGAGAGCGGCCCGGCGAAGCCGGCCGCGAACCGCTAGTAAGCATTAAAAAAATTCTACCAGCATTGTTTTCATGCCTTCCGAGACAATGCCGAGACAGCTGTCGGGACCCCATCAATTGAGGGCCCAAATGCAGACACGATTTGATGCAAATTTAATATAATCTGAAGGAGGGCTCAGCACCCCCCCGTTCAGATTATCATTATCCTGAATAAACCATTTGGCGGGACGAAGATGTGATCCTCACTTTGAACTCGTGCTTGAAGGTCCTGAATGGCGGCCAAAAAAAATGCCTACCACTACAGTTGACCATTGGATCCTATCCCGGCCGTCCTTTGGGCAGAGACACAAGTCAAGCTTTTCCTGCTCATGTTCCTATAAGAAAATAACATCGACCTTGAATTTTTCAAGCCTTGATCCCATCATTGGCACTCTCAAACAAGCTCGAGGAATCCTATACTTGAAAACACGAAGTCACGGGAAATTGACAGAAAATCACGGGGTACCACGTGAAGTCACATGGAGTCACATGAATTTCCCGTGCTCTCGGAACCCCGAGGCGCCGCGCGCTGCAAGCGTTAGCGAGCGGCAGTGCGGCGCCGAGGGCTCGGAATCCACCGTGTCTGTGCGGAACTAGGATTCGCGCCGAAGGCGGGTTGCCTATTCTTGTATTATATGCTTATGGGAAGTCACCCACTGTTCTTCATAAAAGGCCTCCAGACCCGTCATATTTGTTGGCACGTAAGAATAGTTTCACCTTGTTGCAAGTCAATGAATGAATAGTGGCGGTCAGAGTAGAATTTAAATGGGCGATTATGACAACGATTCTGGACACGATTCTGGAATTCTTTTATCGTGGGAGAATCGTCATGATGCAGAATCGCCCTCCAGAATCGGGAGGCGCTTCTACAACGATTCTGGACACAATTCTGGCTGTAATTTAATTAAAAGCCGATTCTGAGCGATTCTCACACAATGTTGATGGGAAAAAAAAATCCAGAATCGACGTCAGAATCGTTGTCAGAATCGAGGCGAGAATCGCCCAGAATCGTCTACTCTGACCGCCACTAATGAACGGAAAGGCAAAAGATAAACTATTGTAGCATATTATCCGAAAAAAAAAAACCAGGACACGCAGAATTACTGCACATATGGACAGAAGACTCCTCTCATGGTGGGCTCCTAGTCCACCTAAGGGTTGCCGTGGCCACAAAGTTTGCAGAGGCTGTAGCACAATTCAGTTTTGATCTGGCATACAACGACTTTTTGGTTCACGCACATTGTGATGTCGCTGGCAGCTGTCGAGTTTCCGACGCCGCACATGAAGAACGAAGTCGCATCGTTGGTCTTGACGTCCGCGAGGCTGATGGCGCTGGCTGTGCCCGCGGTCTTGGCCGAATTGTACTGTGGATATTCAAAAATGAGAATAACCCGTGGCAGGCGGATTGTAAACATACATGGTTCTTGACTATCTCGGAGTGTTCCAGGGCCATGCAGTCAAGAGGGCGGATGTACGCGATACCTGCCAAATGTCCAGACGCAACCTCCGCAAATTCTAAACATTTTCCCTCAGTTACATGAAAGTTATCGACGTGTAGATACATTGAGCCACACTACCCTTGAGAAAATGCCCGGACATCGCAGTCGCCAGGTCGCTGCGCGCTGGGAGAACGCCGGAGGTGAGATGCAAGGAAATAATTGGTTGTCAGAAACTGAAGTGAGCTGGGATTTATTCTATTCCAAAAGTACAAGTGAATCGACGGATTTACAAAGGTGGGGAAGAAGAGCTAAGGGAAACAAACAACTACGGCTGCCGAAGTTCTTGCCAACCCTGGCCCCGTTCCGTATTGCAAAAGCAGGTACATATCATGCTGGCTGACTTTGTCCCTGTTGCGGAGGACTACGAATAGCCTTCATGAGCGGTTCCTGGCCCTCCTCGTCTTCCTCGTCTCCCTGCCAACTGCTCCAGAGTGTGAAGGCCAAATCATCCTGTAGGGTAGGAAATGCAAGGCAGAGCCAGGGGTCGCCGACGGCCTTGAGGATGCGTTGAGCTCTGGAGTCAATTGCGGAAGCCTCGTCGACGCTCTTCTCTTCATCCGAGATGCAAATACCATTTGCGATCCGCTCCAGGTCCCCCTTGAATTTCTCGACACCGCCCGGGGCAAGTAGTTCCAGGCTTTTCGAGCCCATGTGCATCGCACAAGAGATGAACAATTCGCGCAATGCGCCGCTTGTCGTTTGGTATGCCGATGAGGCCTCCAGTTCCTTCTTCCACAGGGAAGGATCGAAGAAGACACGCGTCGCTTCCGCCATGCTCAACTGTTGGAAACTATCGTCGTCTTTCTGGACATAGTTTTTGAAGAACTGGGGTATGTCGTCGGAAGGGAATCTCATGTAGTTGAAACTGTTCACGTCGGGCATGCAGTAAACGAACCACTTGTATCGAATGACGCTGCTGAGGGGTTTGTGCTGGGGAAATGGGAGATAGGCAAGCTCCAGAGAGTGGTGAAAAAGTTCCCCGTATATTATCCAAGACAACAGTGTTGTTTCTGGATCGTTGCATACTGTCATATACGAGTTAGAGGTGCTGGCGGGGCCCGCGGACAGGTCAAGGCGCCGATTGAGGGGATTGAGAACGTCGCATTTATAAACATATAATCTGCGAATGTCGTCCATGGAAAGCCCTGCGACATCAGCCGCGAGTTCCAAGAGCTTTTCGACGCCCCCACCTCCAGCAGGTAGCGGTGATCGGCTTCCTCGACTGCCCAGTCCGCAAGCTGGCGCGCAGTCGCCGCGATGAGAAGATGGGGGTGCGGGCGAAAAAAGACACGGCCAGAGTTGGCTGCAAGTCGGAGTATGGTTTTTGGACTGGTGTTCACGCATGCGTGATAGAGCGTGCGGCATGTCGAAAAGAGGGAGTAAAGATCCTCGATGGAATGTAGATACTGAGGAAGGTTTAAGAGGAGCTCTGCGGGAAGCGATTCGACTCCGAGCGACATGCTGGTTTGAACTTGGAAATAAGTTGCGATCATTGATTGGTTTTAGCTGCTTCTTACACTACTACGATGGCAAAACGCGCTCGAGCACCAGCGCAGGACAGCACTGATACTACGCCGGACAACAAGGATACTAACACTGACTCTATCCCTGCACAGACAGGCCGACCTGCGCCTGTCCACTTTGACGAACTATTCGCTATCTGGCCCGCCGATCCACGCATCCCCAGTGTCGAGTCCCGCAGAGCCTGGAGCCTCGCGAGGAACATAACACCTTCATACGTCCACAAAGCGAGTTTTGTATAACTGACTTGATTTCCACTTTACTAACGACGCGTTCAGTGGTTCTCGCGTCGTCGTCCCATTGCAAAGAAGCTCAGGCTGAAGATCCCCGCCGAGACATACGAGTTGCCCGTGGGCACCCCGCCAGTCGTCCCCATCGTGATCAAAGACGAACCAGTGGACGCTGAACTCTCCGCGCCGGTGGGTGAGCCCACACCGAAACGCACTACGAAGAAGAAGGTCAAGGAGGAGGATGCTGATGCGCTCACAATTTCGCCGAAGAAAGACTCGAAGAAGAAAACGAAGAAAGCCGACCCAAAGGCCACCACCAGCAACGCGGATGTAGAGCCCGAACTGACGAAGAAGAATCCCGCGCCGGCGGAAGAGCCCAAACGCACGAAGAAGAAGAAGGTGAACATGGAGGAGGAGGAGGCTAACGCGTCCACACTTCCGCTGAAGAAGAAAACGAAGAAAGTCGACGCGGATGTAGAGCCTCAACTGCCGACGAAGAATCTCCCGCCGGCGAATGTGCCCACGCCCAAACGCACCACGAAGAAGGTGAATGTGGAGGAGGAGGAGGCTAACGCGCCCACACTTGCGCTGAAGAAAGGCTCGCAGAAGAAAACGAACAAAGTCAACGCGAGTGTAGAGCCTGAACTGGCGAAGAAGAGTCTAAAGAGGAAGAGGGACGACCCTCCGAGCAACGACGTCCCCGAATCATCGCAGCCCAAAAACAAGAAAAAGAAGGCTCTCGTTGACGACAGCGCGATGGGTCAGGCGAAACCAAAGAGACAAACGAAGAAGACCGCAGTCGAGCTTGATACCATGGAGGTGGAGGCGGCACCGACGAAGCAGTCGAAGAAAAGGACCAAGAAGGCAGACATCGAGCTCCCCAACGACACTGTACCTGAACCCGCCCCGACGAAAAGCAAGAGGAAACGGAACATCGACACCGATTCCACTCCCGAAGGCGATGTCCCCGAACGGCGCAAGAAGAAAGCCAAGACGACCGCGCTCGAACCTTTCATTCCTATCGTTGAACCTGCCGACCCCGAGACACCCCCGAGGCACACGCGCAAAAAGAAGAAAACGGTCCAGAAAAAAACGGTCCGCTTCGATTCTCCCAGTGCGGACATGCCCCCATCGAGCAGCCCCACTTTGTATGCTTCCTCTCCCCCGCCTTCTGACGCCCTGACCGCTGTCGACGACACTCCTCCCTCCTCTCCACTCTCCAAATCTCAGGAACGCGCATATACTCAGTCTCGCGACCAAAGCACCGCCAAGGCGAAGGTCCTCGACACTAATCCTCAGAACGCCTCCGCGAAGGAGAACCGTGCGCCGCTTAAAAGTGCACTCAAGAAAGGCACCAAGTCCTCCAAGAAACGCAAGCGTGAGGCTGCTCCCCCTGCGCCCGTCCAGGAAGAGGAGGAGGAGGAGGAGTCGCGGTTCTGCGATCAAGGCAACCATTTGGCGTCTACTGGTTTCACTTGCATCCTCTGTGCTGCTCCTACAGGTTCGACCCCTGATCTAGCTGCTTCAATGCTTACTCCTTCTAGGCGACGATTCCGATTCCGATTCCCTCGACGCGACGGACAGTAGCAGCCTCTTGACTGAGCCGACGGAAGTCCTTTGATTGGCATTTCGGATTCGGAGCTTTCTCTGGGCCTCCCGACGACTACACCGGCATTGTCGTTGACGTCACGCCACTCTCAGCGATCCCTTTCCTCATTGCGCCTGCTGAATATCTCGGCGCGGCCGCGGCCGAGCCGCCGTGCGGGGACGTCGGTGGTCTCAGCTTCACGTACGACGTCGATGGCTTCATGGAGATGGACGGGCAGAAGTTCACATATGACGGGATCGCCGTCGACGAGCACGGGGCGGCGGTGGAGCAGTTTTTCCCTGTTCTGCCGACGGGCGACCCCCAGTGGAAGATGTTGGCTGGCGGGGCGCTGCTGATGAGCCCCGATGGCGACTGGCTGCACGAGGAGGACGCGGAAGGGGAAGAGAACAGCTCCGAGGGGGGAGCGGGCGGCGAGAGCGGCGAGGGTTTGAATGGCGCAGCTGCCGAAAGGAGCGATGAGGAGGATGGTGAGGAGGAGGTGGTGGACGTCGAGGATCTGGATGAGGCTCCCGTTCTGCGGCTGTCCTTCAACTTTTTCGACGAGTGAGCTAGACTAGCCAACGGTATGTGGTATCGAGGTAGTGTTCACTTTTTGACGACCAATTTAGGTTTTACTTCCTGTCGCTTGATTGCTTTCTGGGTGTTTCTGGTGACGTCTCTAGCTTCTCATGCTTCTGCTCTTGCTGCTTGCTTCGTCTCAAAAGATCGAACCGTGTTTGCTACTCGGCTCTATCCTTCATTTTACCTGCTCTAACTCATTCTGGTAAACAAAAAAAAAAAAATTCGTTCCGTCCACTTGACATATTAATCCAACTCTAGACGTAGGGTTCAAAGCACCGACATACTATCGACTCGCTCTGAATCGCTATTGATGGAACTACCAATTAGACTAACTCAGCAAATTGCTATGGATGGAAGGATGGAATTGCTTGCAGGCGAAGCACATTTACTACCTGCTCGGAGTCTCGACCAATGGATGAACGGATGTGTGCTGGATAGTACCAATTGTGTAGAAAACTCCTATTTGTACAACACCTATGAAATTGCGCCGATGTACCAATATTCTGACAAAAGCCCCGAGCCGCGTCCATGAATTACTTTATTAGGACTTTGTCCCGGACTCGACCGTGACCGACGCATCAACATACACGGCGCGCATCGCCTTCTGTCTTGTGCCCACAGCTTCGTATCTTTCAGCAAATTATAGTTATTCTCAGCGACATGATTAGAATCTTCTGCATCAGTTTCGTGCGACTCTCAAGCAAGTCACCGTTGTCCTGAATCCCGTTTCCGTGCTATGTCCCCCAGATCCGAACGGTCTAGCCCAGTACCCACCCCATCCACTCTTACCTTGTTCTGTCGTGCTCTTTACAACTACGAAGCGCAGGATCCGGCTTCCTGCCTTTCTTTTCGGCGGAATGATGTTATTGAAGTCTTCACGCAGGCACCATCCGGCTGGTGGGATGGGTGGATAGCTATGCCACCAGACGACGAAAAGCGCGGCTGGTTTCCTTCGAACTATGTTGTCGTCATTTCTGATGAAGAGGCCGAGCTGGCTTTCTCTGGCTTTGACCTTGACCGCCCTGAGACCAATGTTGCGGACATGGAATTTGGTCGTTTGCAGGGCAGGGAACTTGCTAACGCAGTACCAAGCCCTCGTATTGCTGATTTTTGGATTCCCGAAGTATCATCCGATGGCCGAGTGAGTCGTTTAGAGTCGATGGACTTGCATATTTAATTGGGTTTATATTCCAACTCAGATATACTACGTGAATACGAAAACTGGTCAGCACGCTCAAGATATACCTGATGAGGGCAACGTGGATATGGATATTGACATGGAAAGTGCATTGGGTCGTGGCAAGGGTCGAGCGGAATCGTCATCGCCGAGCGGTTCAAGGAGCTATCCTTCAAACGAGCGTGAGGCCTACCCGCCAATTGGGGACATGATAGTTTCGCCGGACTCCCCAAGCTTCGAGGAAGAGCATCTGGATGTATCTCCACCGGTGTATGAAGAAGGTAAGCTCGCTACCAGACATCAATTTTGTTCTTAAGTCGAGATCCCGCAGTCGAAACCAATGCCGGGTCATCAGCGCAGACAATTGTGAGGCCAACTCGGACGACGAGCATGGGCAGACTGGCTTGGGACATGCCCCCTCCGCCGGAATCACCCCCACAATCGTATCAGCAAGCGACATACAGCCGCCCAACCGAAATTATCACTGATCCTGAAGGCACGGTTCGCGCAGGAACCCTTCCCGCTCTGGTCGAGCGCCTCACTACGCATGAGCGAGCAGGTGAAATCTTCCCCATACATCTACCCGTCTTTCGGTGCCATCCTTTTTTATACAGATCAGACCTTTATCAAGTCTTTCTTGATGACATTCAAGTCGTTCACGACGGTCGACGGACTGTTCGATCTTCTCGTGCAACGCTTCTGGATCCAACCTCTGCCGACGACGACTGCAGCCGAGCGCGAGGAGTGGCGCCGGTGGAAGCAGCATGTCATTCAAGTCAGGTTCGTTTCCTCTACCTTTTTTCTTCGGACGGAGTTTGAGAAGTAACGCCTGCTATCAGAGTTTTGAACACCTTGAGATATCTGGTCGTGGACGATGACGTACTGGAAAAGGCGGACCTCGGCATTCTGGACCGGATGAAAGAATTTATCGCCATAGAGGAGGTTGCGAGATTCCCTGCGGCGAAGCAGCTTTGGACGCTGATCGAGCGGGCGGTTGGTGTCGAATCCCCATTCTAACGTATTTCACTCAATAGCCTGCACTCACAGCGACAAGGTGATAGCCTGATTAAGATGGTAGCCGCTACCCAAGGCGCACCCCCCTCACCACTCGTCCCAAGGTCAAACAAGAAACTCAAACTTCTTGATATTGAGCCACTGGAACTGGCTCGACAGTTAACGATCATGGAGAGTCGCTTGTACCAGAGGATCCGACCGGTGGACTGTCTGCAACGAATATGGGGACAACAAACAGAAAATACCAATAATATCACCGTTTTCATTCAGACGAGTGAAAAGGTACACATGAATACTATCTCGGAATTCTTTGGGTTGATGACATTTTCTAGATACCGATTTGGGTGGCAGAATCCATTCTCAGCGAGGATGATTCGCGGCGGAGGGCCAGGACGATCGGACATTTTATCAGTGTCGCCGACGTGAGTGGAATATTGTTGGTGTATGCTGAATGCCGAACTTCCTTCAGCACTGTCGAAACCTGAAAAATTTCTCCGCCATGGCTCGCATTACCTTTGGACTCAGTACACTCGTTGGCCGGCTCACCCGGACATGGGCGCAAGTGAACCCGAGATCCATAACCCAATTCAGTGCTTGTCGAACAGCTTTTTCCGACTACCGATCCCTGATGGATTCTATAATCCCTCCATGTGTTCCGTTCTTGGGTACGTTCGGCGTGTCTGTTCTCTTCCTTTTATCCAATCTTTCCACAGAAGTTTCTGTTTCTAGTCTTCCCGATAACGTGCCAGCACAAAACGACAAGGAAAGCGCAGGAGATACTCTAGATCTCATTAATTTTGAGAAACGGCAAAAAGCTGCAGACATGGTGCATGACATCAAGCGTTGGCAGGTTCCTTTCAATCTGCATGTCATTCCGTCGATACAAGCACACATCGAAGACTGCCTCAACTCGGTCAGCGACACGAGAGACACCAGGGAGCGTTTGGACGCCATTAGTCTCGAGTTGGAACCAAGAGGGCAGGAAGGGGAGATGATGACTCGCCTGCTTCAGGAGAGCGGCTTCCTATAACGCTTGAGTTGTTTAGATATCGCGTATGAATGGAGTGTACTTCTAATGAAAGTCGTTCCTTTTTTCGCTACGTAAAGTTTGGAAATAGCGAATCTCAATTTTCACGGCAAACTATTACTGCAGCTCGTTCAAAGGAAGATTGCGCTCCCCGCCCGACCTTTGTCTCTCATAGCATATGGTCCTATCCACAAACTCGCTCGAGGCCGCAATCTGGTGTCACTGTTCTTACTGGTTATGATCAATGATCAGCCACTGTAATTCTGAGAGGAGATGCAACCGACGTTGGTAGTTTGCGGCGGTGATTGGACGAGTTTAAACCGACTCAAGTTGGCATCAACAGCGGCAGCGGACGCAATAGTCGCTGTCGTAGTAGCGACCAAGGCTAGTATGAAGAGCAGAGAGCTAAGTTTTGAGAAAAACATTACGCGAGGAGTTGGGACACACGGGTGGGTGAAGTCGAAGACATGCTGTGGCCTTAAAATGCAATTTCACTTTGTAAGTACGTCTTTGATGCGCAGCACAACGGGTATACTGTAGTACGCATATTGCTTCTCCTTTCGGCAGCGGGCGTTGAGTCTCGCTTCTATTTGATCCAATCAGCTGTCAAAGCGCCTGGGAACTAGACCGGTATTTTCACGTGAGGAATGACGTCGACAATGCGTATCATCTGAATTCAAGATCTACCGATAGGTTCGGATCAAGCCGCCTTCTCAGCTCACATGACCATCACGTGCTTCGCAGCGCCTTCTGAGAAGGGGCTTGTCGCAAACTCAGAAAAAATGGGGATGTGTTCGGCGCGTTCTCCTGCGACAGCAAACACGTCAAACCTCTGGGTCACTTAGAATCATTTGTTCCTATTAGCAATTCGCATGAGATAGCCTCCTCAGATTTGGCCTTTACTGCCCGAGAGCCTCATTATTCGGACGGTGATGTAGCTATAGAAAAAATGCATTCTGAACAAAGACTTCTGCATTAAATTGTTATTTGACAGTCTACAATAATTTTGAGGAGACAGAATTGTTGGGACGTCAATTACGATAGGTTCCCACCTTTGAAGTGTATCAAACGGTCCCACAATTAACTTTCTAGGGCAGGACAAAAAGAGACCAGTTTGTGGGCATGATTTGTCAGCATCGCGTTGTGTCTCTCCCGGCCTCTCCTTTCGCCTCCCATGTCCGCTGGGACCAAAAACACATCTCAACCCTCTCACACATGATTTAAACCACTAGCATCATGCCAAATATTCTTTTCACCCATTTCATCATGTCGTGGGTCACTTTCCCAAAATGGATGTTCTGAGAAAAGTGTGTGTTCTAAGCCAGAAAGCCCGTGAATCACTTAGGTTTTGGTGAACAATATTGTCATAGAGACTCCATGGTTTCATAGAGCTCATAAAATGTATGGAATACGATGAATGTATATTTTGTTTGATGCTGATTTCTGCGCATGACCCTTCCCAAAAAAAGCCGATTAACAATGATCTGGGGACACCAGTGTCTGGACTGAGTTGATAGATTGAAAGGACTCAATTGAATAAGCACTTTAGTCCCTCACACTGAGCGATTCTGCTCAGAATTGCTGTAGATATTCGATCTCCAACACATCCCCTTTTTTCACGAGTTTGCGGCAAGCCTCTCTCCGAGATAGTCCGGCGCGCCGGACCGGAGACAGGCTTGCTCCGAACCTAATCTACCGACAGTATTCCCGTAGACAGATCGGTTACCGGTCTACCTGGGAACCTCTTGATCCCAAGGCTGAGGACTAGCCTGCACACAAGCCCATGACTACAATCTACAGAATACGGACTCAGAACGACGGACAGTCTACAGATCATCAACCTCCGTCATCACGCCGTTGAATCCATATCCGCTGGAGACCACATGTGACATGTCCGAGTCTACGTCGAAGAAACCCGTCCGTAACGCTTCATCGAGTCCGACCACCTTTTTTTGTCGTGCTCTTTATGATTATAAGGCTCCGGAAGGCTCTTCCTGCTTTTCTTTTCGCCGGGATGATGTTATCGAAGTTTTCACGCAGGAACCATCCGGGTGGTGGGATGGCTGCTTAGCTAGGCCGGCAGGCGACAAGCGCGGCTGGTTCCCTTCCAACTATGTCACCGTCGTTTCTGACGAAGAGGCCGAGTTGTCTTTCTCCGACCCTGACGCTGCCGTACCTGGCGATCCGACCAATGCTAGCTCCGCTGTGCTACCGCGGTCGGAGGCCAAAAACGAAGAGGGGTCAGAGGCTGAACAAGGCGGCCTGGATGCGAACGGTAAGCTAGCAAGATAGTCGGGGATGATGAAATGAACGCCTCTGACAAGAGATCCCACAGGCACATCGAAGCCTTCAGCCCTTCCCTCCCCGTTTCAGCCGGGACTTCTGTCGTCTCGGCTACATGCCCTGGCTGAAATCCTGTTCGATCCCCGTGGCTCGGTTTGCGCGGGAACCGTCCCTGCGCTGGTCGAGTACCTCACGGCGCACGAGCAAGAAGCAGACCAGACGTTCTTCAACTCGTTCTTGATGACCTTCAGATCGTTCATGACGCTCGATGAGTTGTTTAATCTTCTTGTGCAGCGCTTTTGGATCCAGCCTCCGCCGGAGATGGCCCAGTCCGAGCGCGAGGACTGGCTCAAGCGGAAACATGGCATTCAGAGCAGGTTCGTTTTGTTCTCTTTGCCCCGTAGCCCATTTTTTTAATGCATTTCGCAGGGTTTTAGACACATTCAAATCAATGGTTACGGACGATGATGTGTTGGGGAAGGACGAAACATTCATTTTCGGTTGGATGAAAGAATTTCTCACTAATGAGGAGGTCGCGAATTTTCCTACGGCAAAACAATTTCTGACGCTGATCGAGCTTGTAGTCGGTGTCCCTCGTACTCTCACGCCTTGCCTGATAGACTTTCTCGTAGCAGAATGGAAGCGACAGCGCAATTGAGGTGGTTCCTCCGCTGCTCGTGGTAGAATCCGGCAACCAGCTCAAACCTTGGGACATCGAACCCTTAGAACTCGCTCGACAGCTGACAATAACGGAGAGTCAGCTGTACCGTGGGATCAGACCTATGGAATGTCTCCAGCAAGCGTACGGATCGACAACGGACAACGTGTCCAGCATCGCCATTTTCATTCAACACACCAACAAAGTACGCGCAGCTTAGCTGCCTCGTCCTGCGTTCATACTAATTTCTTTTACAACAGATTGCACTTTGGGTTGCTGAATCTATTCTCAGCAAGGAGGATCCGTGGCAGAGAGCGAGGGCTGTCGAGCATATAGTCAGTACTGCAGATGTAAGTGCAGCGTTCACGATGAAGGGCGTATGCTCAAGATGCACCAGTGGTGTCGGTCTTTGAACAACTTCTCCACCATGACTGCCATAACATCCGGGCTCAATTCGCCCCCCGTTCGCAGACTCAAGCGGACATGGGAGCACGTCGACCACAAACACGTGGCCATGTTCAAGACCTGCGAAGAGACCATCAGCAGCGATCGGCAATTTCTCAAGTATCGGTCCTTGATAACATCTGTCATCCCTCCTTGTATACCGTATTTTGGTCAGCTAAATCACCCAACCCTTCCGAAATCCTGAGCTTACTTTGTACAGGCTTTTCCTACAGCGTCCTGCGCTATGTCCAAGGATTACCTGATCTTGTCCCCGCGGAAGATGGCGCCAGAAGTACCCTCGTTAATTTTGCAAAACGTCGGCAAGCATGGGAAGTCATGAACGACATGAAGCGCTGGCGTGTTCCTTATAACTTGGATGCCATTCCGTCCATCCAGGCCCGTATCGAGGAAATCTTGAACTCAACCTCCAGCACCATGGACAGCTTGTATGAGAAAAGTTTAGAGCTGGAGCCCAGAGCACCCGAGAACGAGAAAATGGCTCAACTTCTGCGAGAGAGTGGTTTCTTGTAGATTCGACGTGGGATTTTTGTTGTTACTACTCGCAGCACGAATTGAAATATCGTGTTTTTTTCTTTCGGATACCCATCCAAGTTGGTGCACGCTTTGACTCCTCAAGCTGAGCGGACGATAGATGGCCGGAAACATACCACAAGTGCAAGCATTGGTGAGAACCGCGTGCGATAAAGGTCGGCCCGACTCTTGCCGACACTACTGTATCCTTGCAGCCAACACTAGCTCGCGCAGGTGTCCTGCAGTTTCAGCAGGTCCTGCCATTATCTCGTACTTCCAGTTTGCTTAGGAACGGGGCGCAATTCAACCGGATTTCATTTGTTCTCGGCAATTGCGATTGACCTTGTGATGTCTTGACTCTCACCTTGAGTTATTCCACGCCCATATCCCGGTCCATGCTGCAGCCTATCCGTCTGAGGACCCGCGCGGGTTCCCTCATGAATCTTCGCCATTACCAGACCCCCCATGCGCGCTCGCCTACCGGAATGCCGCCGCCGCTGAGGGGCATTCGCATTCTTGATTTGACACGAGTTCTAGGTTCTTGAGCAGTCCTTACTTGTTCTAGGTTTTTTTGATGTGACGTGTGTTCAGCTGGACCCACCGCGACCATGTTGCTTGCTGACCTCGGCGCTGACGTAGTCAAGGTTGAAGAAATCACCCGCGGCGACGATACCCGTAATGTATCCTCCGCGAAACATACATGTTAGTATAACTGGTCGCTCGTAGGTACCTGGAGCCCGCCCTCCGCGCCTATTGTCGCCTCCGCACCCTCGGCATCGGCTCACCTCCCGCCAGAATCGGCCTACTTTCTCGCCGTGAACCGAAACAAGCGCTCCATGACCGTGAGTTCCCTTTCATCTATTGCCGGTTTCCGACACTGGAGCCGGAGTAGGTCAACTTTAAAGAACCAGAGGGGCTCGATGTGTTGCGCAAGCTTGTGGCGCGCGCGGATGTTCTCGTCGAGAACTTTATTTCCGGCAAGCTTGCGAGTATGGGGTTGGGTTGGGAGGAATGCCACAAGATTAACCCGCGCCTCATCTACGCGTCGATAACTGGTCCGTTCGTTCTTACAATCTCCGCGGCTTCATTCTTAAACGAGTGTCAGGATATGGCCAGTCGCTCTATGAGACGCGACAACGATGTTTCTAACTCGGTATAGGCCAGACCGGCCCGTACCGCACAGCGGCAGGGTACGATGTTATTGTCGAGGCGGAGGCCGGCTTGATGCACATGTACGTTCTTATTTTCTGAATCGCGAGTGCGGCGCTGAATGTAAGTTGCAGCACCGGTGAACCTGACCGCCCGCCGTCCAAGGTCGGCGTAGCCGCGACCGACATCGCGACGGGTTTGTACGCTCACGGTGCTATTATGGCTGCGCTCCTCTCGCGTCAGCAGACTGGCAAGGGCGTCTGGATTGACTGCAACCTCTTCGAGACGCAGGTGCACTTCATTTCTCAGTCTCTGTGTCTCCATCTCTTATTCTCGGCGCCAGATCGCTGGCCTCGCCAATATCGCGTCAAACTACCTGATCGCGGGCACGGAGGCTGCGCGCCACGGCACCGCGCACCCGTCGGTCGTGCCATACCAGGTATTCCCGTGCCGCAACGGCTTCATCATGATTGGCGCGGGGAACAACAAGCAGTTCGCGATCCTATGCGACAAGGTGCTCGGCGACCCTGTGCTCGCGCTCGACCCGCGCTTCGCGACGAACGAGGCGCGCGTGACCAATCGCGCGGAGCTCGTACGCATTATCGAGGACGCGCTGATGCAGCAGGACCGCGAGCACTGGCTTGCGCGGCTCACGGGCCTAGGGTGCGTTTTGACTGTCTGAGGTTGGTGGCGGGCGACTGATGATTGCGTGTTCCTAGAGTGCCATTTGGTCCGATCAACAATATTCAGCAGACATTTGCGCATCCACAGGCTGTGGCGCGGGGGGTGACGGTAGAAGTTGAGGTGCGGGATGCAGCCCTCTCATTCATTTTTTTTGAAACTCGAAGTTAGCACCCGAGGGCTGGGAAGATAAAGCTCGTGGCGCCGGCAGTATCGTACAACGGCGAGAAAATGAAGGTCCGCCGGCCACCGCCGTGGCTGTCAGAACACACCGACGAGGTACGAATTGCGGTCAAGTGCACTTTTGTGATTCATTTTTCTGGTATAGGTGTTAGAGGAGCTTGGGTACAGCTCAGAGCGGATCTCGGAACTGAGGGGAAAAGGAGTTGTATAAATCTGGTACTAGATGTAAATTCCACGGACAACGCGTTTTGCGTTAGTTTTGCCCAATGCGGGCTCTGCCGTTTCGATGCCGCTTTCACGCCGCACGTGTTCGCGACGACAGGTTAGGCTGGGATTTACGAGTACAGCTTAGTACGAGTCGCCTCGGAGTTTGAAAATTATGATGGCATGTCCTACGCACCTTCCAAAGCTCCCAATGAGGCCGTTATTTTGGCAAATACGAATTTCGATCCATAAGAGGCGCTCAGATTTTTTTCGTGGATTTTACCGCAGGTAATGAAGGAGCTCTGGGTATTTCTTTTCGAGGTTTTTGGGCGATAATTGCTGTCTCGGTAACCCAGACGTTCCAGCGTGCTCATTCTCAATAGGCGGTACTTATCTTATCAGTGCCACGGAATGATCCGGCAGAGTTTCAATAAATGATAAGAAAAGTTGGGCCGATCACGCTTAGAACAGCGTGATCGTTACCCCACCTTTTCTTATCATTTATTCAAACTCCGCCGGATCAATTCCGTACCATAGATAAGATAACTGCTACGGAATGTGCTAGGTCGCGCGAACGTCTGGGTTACCGAGACAGCTCTAGTATACGTGATCTGAACGACTGTCTTCAGATTTCACGCCCGTTAGACTAGAGAGGCTGAAACGAGCCTACGACAGGTCACCTTTTGTGTCTGCCCGTTTTTCTGCCCTCCGAGTCAACGTTGCTCTGCGCTCTTGGATCGCGCGTCTGGTTCCTGTGAACCCATTGAATCCGAGTGAGCTCTCCAGCCCTCCACTCTATTATGGGGAAGCTTGCTTCCCCCAGCGGTATATGGAGACGGCAGATACTTAGTCTGAGATGCTTACAAATTGCATATTACTGTATACTAATTATTACTGACAAATTGCACCATTTGTAAGTAGCGCGTGATTGAAGCAAGCCGCTTCCGGGTCCCCCCCTATGTGGATGACCATTGTCCACATACTACATCTATCATATTAGTATCTATCATGCCACAGGTAAGTCCAGTCAGTCCTCTGATTGCTGCGTGTCTTACTGTCCTAGACACCCCGTTCCCTAGATTTCACCACGGGCTACAACCCCACTGACGAACAAGCAAGGTCACGGTCAAGGGTAAGATTTGCCCGGCGTCACCAGGTGCAACGCGCCTTACCGTCCCCGCAGCCGTCCAGTTTCATTCCTCCCGCCGCTACATACAACGGGAGCTATGCCTTCCTCCCTGGTACCAATGGACACCCTGTCCCCAGCAACTTCAACAGTGTTCTAGCCCGAGCGGGTCTTCCCACCATCAGCGAAGCCACTCTAGACTGGATGCTCGCGCCCGTCTGCAATACACCTCAGGAGCTAGCTCAAGCCAAAGCAAGATGGATCGAGAATTCCAATCAAATCGCCCCCGCAAGCGGGGAAATTCCGATGTTGGGGGTGTGTGATCATTTAGATACATAATACCTTTGCCAACTTATTTAATACAGCGGAAGCCCGATGATGGTGGAGAGCCCGCTCTCAAGCTCTTGCCCATCCCCAACGACTGCCTCTCCGTTCGGTTTTTCCCTGGGGGCTTCGAGCGCAACCAGCACATGGTCTTTTTTGACTTTGTTCAGGGGCGTACTGTAGGCGTACCCATGCCCCACGGCTACAGCGTCGAGCAGCTTACGATCTCCGGCAATGTTCCTCTCCGCGGGTTGCACGATGTTTTCGGATTCCCCCTCCCTTACAATGGCGAAAGCTTCGCGGTGATGGAAGAAGTCAGTGTCGTGCTGATGCGCCCTGGCCAGGCCCACTTTGTGTTCTCTACTCAGATTTAGCAGTCAAGTATGCTGGCAGCCAAAAAATTGTTCGTATAAGTATGCATATGCAGCTTTTGTCGATGTACAGTATACGAGTCGGGTGCACTACACAACTGTTGTTCTTGTACAAAAATGCACACCCGCAACAAGCACGGATGCGTCAAAAGCATCGAGAATTAAGATAGGCCGCGTCCATATTATGCGTACGCGTTTGTTTTGCCCAATGCGGGCTCTGCCGCTTCGATGCCGCTTTCACGCCGCACGTGTTCGCGACGACAGTCACCTTTTGTGTGTCTACCTGTTGTCCTGCCATCAACGTTGCTCTGCGCTCTTGGATCGCCCGTCGTCTGGTTCCCGTGAACCCTTTTAACCGAGTGAGAAACAAAGATACCACCAACCGCCGACTTAGGTGCGGCGAAGGGGCTCTTCAAGTTCTTGCGCCTGATCAGCTGCTACATACGTGCTACCAAAGCCCGCAACGTTCGCTGAGTATGCCACGCATTGTCCCGAGGTTCGGTGGTGCTCCACTACCACCTGCTTCCTAGAAGCTCAGCGTCGGCGAATTGTCAGCAAACGGCGCCTTTATAACACAGCTATGAACGTACCGACCCTGGATTCTCGAACCGTTCTTTGGACGACTGTGGTTCTATTGGTATTCCCTTACCTGTATCCTTCAACACCGACTCTCTTGAGAATTCTGGTCTAGCCCCTGAATGCCTGATTGTTTAGGAGATCTCCTCCCTGTAATGGCCCTAGCTACATCCTTCAAGCTTCCTCTTGTCAAGTGCTCTTATCCGCTGTACATTGCGCTCTCGCATCAGCTCCAAGGGCTTACCATTTTCTTCTTTCAATTTTTGTTGATGCCTTCGACTTCCAAACCAGCGTCCGGTGACCAGGGCTGCGTGTTGACTATTCCCGAGCGGCCTCTCCCGAAATTCTGCCACTGTAAATAACGCGCCGTGTGACACCCACATCTGGATGATACGCTTCGCCCTCCCCGAAGCTCTCTATGCGGACCCGTTTCGTTCATCTGTATAAAATTGGGCGATGGGCAAACATCGTTCTCGTGCGGTCGTCCCTCACACGAACCTCCTGGCACTATGGTTTCGAGTCTTCTATTCGTATTTGCCCTCACAGGCGCGGCGCACGCATACTCCTTCCCGGACTGCGTTGGCGGGCCGCTCGCGAACACCACAGTCTGCAACACATCCGCGAGCCCCACCACGCGTGCAAAGGCGCTCATCGCCATGTTCACAACGGCCGAACTGGTCGCCAACACCGTTAATATGTCCCCCGGCGTCTCGCGGCTCGGTCTTCCCGCGTACAACTGGTGGTCGGAGGCGCTAGTAAATAACCCGCACTGCTTGCACTAAGACCGGCAGCTGATCGTGGTTTCTCGCAGCACGGTGTGGCTGGGAGCCCGGGTGTGTCGTTCGCGCCGGCGGGCCAAGACTTTAGCTTCGCGACGTCGTTCCCAAGCCCGATCCTCATGAGCGCCGCCTTCGACGATGAGTTGATCAAGGAGATTGCGACTGTGATCAGCACGGAGGCGCGGGCATTCAACAACGCTAAACGCGCTGGATTGGACTACTTTACGCCGAATATCAACCGTGAGTCTCTCGCCATCCGTTTCACTCATGTCTGAAATAGACACGGTTTTAGCCTTCCGTGACCCGCGCTGGGGCCGAGGTCAAGAAACGCCCGGGGAAGACCCGCTGCGAGTTTCGAAATATGTTTTCAGTCTCATTAATGGTCTGCAGGGCGGGATTGACCCGCCGCTGCTTAAGATTGCCGCGGACTGCAAGCACTTTGCGGGGTAGGCCCTTTCTCGGAGAGGCTACAATTCTGTTTCTAAATCGCTTTCGTTTAGGTACGACATTGAGAACTGGGAGGGAAATTCGCGCTTCTCCTTCAACGCCGTTATTTCTCAACAAGACCTCAGTTCCTACTATCTCCCGCCCTTCCAAGCATGTGTGCGTGACGCCAAGGTCGGCTCGGTGATGTGCAGTTACAACGCAGTGAACGGCATCCCCTCGTGCGCCGACACGTACTTGCTGCAGACGATTCTCCGGGACTTTTGGGGCTTCGACGACGAACGATGGGTAACAAGTGATTGTGACGCTGTTGGCAACTTTATCGACCACAAGTTCTCCCCGGACCTACCGCACGCGGCGGCGACCGGGATCAAGGCGGGGACGGACGTGGACTGTGGATCGACCTATGCGAATAATCTCGGCGCGGCGCTGAATCAGTCGTTGCTGGAAGTGTCAGATATCCAAAGGGCGCTGACGAGGCAGTACGCTTCGCTCGTTCGCCTGGGGTACTTTGACCCTGCTGCCTCGCAGCCGTTCCGCCAACTCGCGTGGACGGACGTCAATACCGCCACTGCGCAGAACCTTGCGTACCAGGCCGCTGTCGAGGGCATCGTCCTGCTCAAGAACAAAGGCGCGCTACCGCTCTCCGCCTCCACTAAGAAGCTGGCATTTATTGGGCCATGGGCGGACGCTACGTCGCAGATGCAAGGCAACTACCAGGGCACCGCGCCTTTCCTCATCAGCCCGTTTGCAGCTGCGAAAACTGCGGGGTTCAACGCGACGCTGACGGCGGGGACGGGGATCAGCTCGAACAATGCAAGCGAGTTTTGCAGCAGCGATTGCCGCGGCGCGGGCGGCGGACGTGGTGATTTATGCGGGCGGGATAGACGAGAGCATCGAGGCCGAGGGGCACGACCGGGACACGATCGTGTGGCCGGGGAACCAGCTCGACCTCATCGGCCAGCTCGCGGCGCTTGGGAAGCCTCTGGTTGTGCTGCAGTTCGGCGGCGGGCAGGTCGACGATACGGCGCTGAAGAGTAACGCTAACGTCAGCGCGATCCTGTGGGGCGGTTACCCGGGCCAGAGCGGCGGCACGGCGGTCGTGGACATTCTGAGCGGCAAGGTGTCGCCTGCGGGACGACTGGTGACGACGCAATACCCCGCAAGCTATGTCGACGCAGTGCCGATGACGGACATGTCGCTCCGGCCGAGCGACACGAACCCGGGGCGCACGTACAAGTGGTACACCGGCACACCGACGTACGAGTTTGGCGCGGGCTTGAGCTACACGAGCTTCAGCCTGGCGGTTTCGGGGACAGCCAAAACGTCTTACAATATCCAGGCGCTCGTCTCTGCGGGGCAGGCGGCGGGCGGGCCGCTCGACCTGGCGCTGTTCGATACGTTTGAGGTGGCGGTGAGCAACACGGGGAAGGTGGCGTCGGATTATGTTGTGCTAGGGTTTGTGAAAACGACTGCGGGGCCGGGGCCGTTCCCGAAGAAGGAGTTGGTCGGGTATGCGCGCGTGAAAGGCGTGGGTGCGGGGCGGAGGGCGACGGCGAGTTTGGCGGTGACTCTCGGGGCCATCGCGCGCACGGGGGACGACGGGAGCGCGTCGCTGTATCCGGGACAGTATACACTGCTGCTGGATGTGCCGACGGGGGCCACGCATAGCTTCCAGCTGACAGGAACGCAGGCGCAGATTACGGAGTGGCCGGCGGATCCAAGCGCGTCTTGATTTGGGCTTTTCTTGCTGTTTGTGTATTTTTTGAATCATTCATTCCTGCTGCTTCCAACAAGTTCTTTACGATACCGGGGTTTCGTGCCGGGCAAATGTGTCAGTTGTGACGCGCCTAGGTTTGGCGTGAATGCCCGAGACGCTGCGATTGGGGATTGGGGGGTAGCTGGCGGCTTGAATGGCAATGTCCTGAATAGGGGTCAATGTATTATTTGTACGACGTCATATCTCCCATTTACAGCAGTTTGCGGAACATAAGGCGCGGATGCTTTTTTTCTGTTTTAAACAGTTTTGACTAGAACACGCACCACGGGATCAATTTTGATCGGATGACCTTGAAAGTAGGTGCGTTGGAATCGCGCTAGAAATCTGCAGGGGATCGAATGCCGGCTTCTTTTATGTAATCACATAGTGTAAAATCTTCCAAAATATCATGGTTTCCAGTAGGACAGGTGTAGCACAAGGAATACTTGTCCGATTGACCTATTTTTTGGATATGTCATGTATCTAGGATGTTACTAAAGGATGACACATGTTTATAGGCAACATGCTGAGTGAACATGATTTGATGCCCTTTTAGGTAGGGCAATATTCATCCTATGATAATTAGAGCTCTGTATGGGACTTTGGCTATACCCATTCTTATAAACCTCATGATCCTCTAGCACCAGCTAGAACTCATGACATATCCAAAAACTAGGTCAATCAGACAAGTATTCCTTGTGCTACACCTGTCCTACTGGAGACTATGATATTTTGGAAGATTTTACACTATGTGATTACATAAAAAAAACCGGCATTTGATCCCCTGCAGATTTCCAGCGCGATTTCAACGCACCTACTCTCAAGCTAATCCGATCAAAATTGACCCCGTGGCACATGTTCTAGTCAAAGCTGTTGAAAACAGACAAAAAGCATCTACACCTTATGTTCCGCAAAATGCTGTAAGGCTGTACTCGGTCTGCGCTTGTTTTCGCAATTTGCGAGCTCAGCCGCCTGAGTGGAAGGCAAGGTAGCGTGGATGATATTGGGGACGGGCATCACCCGATTGATCCATGGCAGCTTTGTTCATGTTTGGTTCGCGGAGAGGGTCCGTTCCAACTTTGGCGGGTTTATAACTTTCCTCGCGTCCACTTTCAGTATGTGATTATATGGTAAATGTTGTTCAAAATCAGGCATTGAATAAAGGTACGTAGCGATATCGGATAAAAACCTTTCATGCACAGAATGGGTATACTGTTTTTGACTATTTGAGCCACAGCGAGACATCTTAAACATAATATTGAGGAAACGGCTACGTAGCTGTATTGTAGGATTGATTCCCTATAACCTTACCCGCGAAAGCTAAGCAATCTGCAGCACTGTTTCAACGTTATTAAGTCTGCAAGATGTCCTGTATTTGGCCGTGAATCAGCTTTGATCGCACTGATCCGAGGCAGAACTTCCAAAGTTGATAGCGTCTCCGCAACAGCTTTGTTTCTCTTGCAGCCAAGGGAAAATTATCCGAAGAATGAAACTGTTTTGTTGGATCTTTTACTTTCACCACACGTCTTCCAACCCGTACCAATTGATGGGGCCCATTGAATACACATTGAACATGGTTTTGAGAGGTGATTACACCTCCAATGTTTTTGTTTGAGGAATGAAATGCCTTGGAAATTTTTTTATCCATGCTTTGCTGGCAAAAACACAGAGTCCCATGCCCTACAGGTCTCAAATGGAGGGAGCGCAACCTCAAATGTGACACTGTCACGCTCGTGACTCCTCGATTCAACTCAGTTCAAATGTCGTGCATACAGCAATCTTCTGCCCAGCATACATCAAACTGTGAGGAATCCTTTATAATTACTCCTGTAACATATCAAGATGATTGAGCCTACTTCATGTCCTCAAAAATCTTCCATTTTGTGGAAAATATTGCTCAATGAGGTGTTTTACAGCACAAATCCATGGGTGGCCATCTGAATTGGGTGTGGAAATAGATGTTCTAGACCTGGTCACGCTCCCAGACTTTTTGTTTCCACTCTTTCCTCCAGGAGGCCTCACAAATGTGGGATTATCTCGGTGTAATTTTCGGACCGCACGGAGGTCAAGATAATTCATGAAAATTTGCTTGGAACCATATACTATGAACACACAGGAACATTTTTACCAGCCAAGGTTAGCCGGTAAAATGAGTGAGTAAGCCACAACGCGATGGAACATGGAGATCAGAATTTTACTTGAGAACAAACAAAGACAAATCTTTCATAGATCAATTGGGTGGTGCCCGTCCCCAATGATATAGTGTAGGCCTAGCGTCACATGTAGATTAGATTGGAGTACAATCTAATCTGGTAGGGGTACAGCCCCGGGTTCTTTCTCCGTGCACTCGACATCAAGACCAGCAAAAGTTCTTCCTGCTCATTCCCGTCCACCTCAATGTGTTTTTCAACCCCCCAAGGCTTCTGCTTGCTGAATCTCCACGTTTCCCAAGTCCCCAGCTCTCCAGCATTACCTGATGTCTTTCTTTCACCATGTCTTCACCCACCTACTCCCCGTCTTCTTTCAACCCAGACAGCATGCCGGCAACCAACCAGGCACCTCGAACCTCTGCCTGTGGTCTTCCTCTCTCTCTTCCTGCTGATTTAACCGCAAGACACTGACAGAGCTTGTCGCACCGGATGACATATCTCTGCACGAGAAGAACACGGATAACTGCCTAGTGGAACGAGGTAACAACACAAGCCTATGTCTCACCAGAGCATACAAGGTAGCCACCGGGTCCTCTGCTGGCGCAGGTGACCTGGATGTTGGCACCTGCCTCCAGCCTTTCTTCTCCTACTCAGAGGAGGAGAAAGCACAGCTCGTCACCTGGCTGCTGCCGCCCTACATGGTGATGTGGATAGCCGGTCAGCACGTTCTGGTGGTGAAGGGCAAGGCAGAGGAGAAGAAGAAACATGATGAGTTGAAGGCTAACCCAGCTGGGCAGAGGCTGAAAGGTGCCATGCCCACGGGACCTACTCACTGTATCTCCTTGTTAGCGATGTCAGACATAGAGCTCCCGAAGGTGTTCTTGGGATGCCTGGTGCAGAAGATGCCCATTCCCTTGCACTGGTGGACTAACAGCAATCTGACAAAGGTTATCAACAACCTGCACTGGTTGCCGTAGAGGGAACTCACAATCAAGGGTAAAAAAATCATGATAGTTGAAACAGGCAAGGCAGAGATCATAGGCAATGCAATGCAAAAAATTCAAAAATCTGATGTGCAGGAAATGGTGCAAGGCCTCAGTAAACTTCTTGTGCACCCTGAGGATTGATGGCCAGGAGGTCCCTGCTGACACACCACCAGGATGGTCAAACCCCGCCATTGAATACGAACAACATATTTGCTTCTTCACCCAGATCCGAGATTTCAATGACACTTTCCAGATATGGTTCAAGGTGGAGAAGGACCTTCAGGACAAGGTGCTGAAGGGAGGGGTGTTTGAGGAGAACATTTGAGAGAACAAGATTGGTGTCATGAACACTGCTCACAGTTTACTCGCTGATGTCATTGCATTGTCCAGATCCTCCTCACCCTTCACAACATCCTCCTCAGGCCCCTCGGAGAAACAGCTTTCAACGGTGTGACGGGGTACGGACTGGACGCTGGTAGACGGCACCGCGTGAGGACAGTATTGTACATACATTAATTCTATATATAACGTACACATTATTATGTTAGTAGTTGATCTGGGATCGGTACTTACATAATCTATCTTAACTTGCAATCTGCTACAATGTCGTGAACAACTACTTGGAGGGAACCCCCCGCCCCGGACCCGCTGAATGCCTGAGCATGCGTATAACTGCTCCATGGTCTCGGTGCTGCGGAGTCCCCATCCAAGGGTGACATGGACCCTAGATGAAGGGTTACAACACGGGGAGGGCCCGAGTCGGTGCCTCCCGTTGCACATAGCTGCGCCGGATACAATATCCGTGCGCACTTACCTCCAGCCTGGCAAGGCCTACGGAACCCGCATCACAATGGAGCCCACCGCAAGGGCTTCACCAAGGCTGGAGAAGCGAAGGAGGGCACAAGCGCTCAACTCGAGAAGAGCAAGCTGCTAAGGTGCCCTGCCTTGAAGGCCGAGGGAGGTGCTAAGACCCTCTGCTCGACTCAGGCACTGGTAGCCATGATGAGACGAGCGGGAGGGTAGCTCCTCGCTCGGTAGGGGCGAGGCATCTAAGACGCGCTCAACCTTGCGGCGAGCGCTGAGATGCCTCAGACCCCCTACAGGCGCTGCAAAACCTCCCACTGTGACAATGGAAGGCTTGCGAGCAGGCCTTGCAGCGGGATGGAGGTGCTGCACAAGAGCATACCAACTTATGCTCTTGCGCTAAATTCACCGATCGGCTCCGAAGGGCCGATCACGTGCTGGTCACACTATTTGATTCTTCAAGTCCGCCTCTCTTTCATCTACAACAACAGCGGGCGGGTACTCAATCGCTGCGCCGTGCGGGGCACAAGCGCGCATGAGAACATCCTCGGGGATGTAGGGATGAAACGATTTGACGTCAAGGATACCTTAGCCGACATCACAGGGACGGGATGGTTGAGCGCATATATTGCTGCTCGCCATCTCCATCCCTTTTCACTTACTCCCTCATGCATGTCCGCAAAGTCCAAGACATCCCGAGGGCCCTCCGACCCCGTCTTCGACCATCGAAATCCGAATCCTATCATCAATCGAGCTACTTCGACTCAACAAGCAATGCGCTTGGAAATGGCTGCCTCTACTGGCGAGCCCACTGCCCCCACTTCCAGCTCGGGGTCTTCTCCGAGACGAAGTGCTATGGGGAACCCCAAAGCGCGTTCTGAAGCATCCAAGAGCTCCGTTCCTCCCGCCCCCGGGCGTCCAATGCCTACGTTGCGCTCTTCTGTTCTTGCACCTTTAACAGCTCGGGTCGGTCTGATGACACCCACAGCTGCCTCCGCTGCTAAAGGTGTAGCGGCCCCAGTTCCAAAGGGTCCTCCCTTCGGCAGCGTTACCCCGAGAATGCCCTCCCATATGACTGAGGGCGGGAGACAGGAACATCTGCCTCATCTTAATCCAAAACCCGGAGTAGGGGGTACTCCGTCTGAGCGCGCTTCCCCCCAAGCAGCGCCGGACTACGGGTCTTCCCCCCCGACGAATAAACACGCTGCTCTCCCAAGGATGAGCGCACCTTCGTCACCGGTGCCATCTCCAAGAGATCCACCTCCTCACATGTCCTCCACAGAACCCTCTGAGGAGTCCGACCTCGGCCCCTTCAGTACAGAGAACGTGACTGAAGCGGGGGGTGTTGAGGACAATGAGAGTATCACCGCCGCCTTCCGATTCAAACAGCCAGAGGAAGTCAGAATTTTCACTGGACTAGCTCAGTCCCTTGAAGTGTTCCGAGAACCCCTCCCGGCCTTGGTTGCTCGCTACCATGGGGTGTACTTCCCACAGGATCCTATGCAGGAAGATGTCCTGGCGGAATTTGGCGCAATAGGTGGAGATCTCCCCAACACGGACCCCGCTCAGACGGCCGCTTTGCGGGATGCCCTTATCCGCTATGACAAGCCGCATCGTCTATTCGAGTGGGATTACCTAGGGTCGCTGATTGAGGAGGTGGTGCAACTCGACGCAAAATATCTCCCTTGCTTCCCTTTCACCGACCCAGCCTTCTCCAAACAATTCTTCTGTCTCGGGCTGGAACCCCTCAGCTGTATCGCCTACGCTGTTGTTGCGGTCCAACAGATCCTGGAAGCCCTCACGATCTTCTTGGGCAAGGACCCGCGAACTAGTTTCACGCTGGATCCCGACTACGGACTACTTGGGTTACTGGAACGCAGTGCCCACGAAGCAGAGCTGCGCTTCACGGTTACCAGCTTACAGCGACGGCTGTCCAATGGGAACAAGCACATTCTCTCTTATTTCCATAGCATTTGTCGTGCCCTAGTCGACGAGGACTGGAGCGATATCGGCAGCTCCGCCGACTCTACGTTGCCCGAGATACGTCGCGAGTTCGGGACACTAAACCCGACACAGGAAATGTACCGCCTGCTGCTACGACCGGACTACGCCTTGCGAGCCGCGATGATCGATGACGAGGCCCGGGCGAGTATGGCTCGTCGATTGGACGAGAGCCCACGTGAGCGATATTACCATCCGCGCAAAAGCATTCCTATGATTAAGGAGGGTTCCACGAAGGGACGAGCTGAAGGAGTGAGCGCGCCACGAACCGCTGCTCCTCCGACAGAATTGGATACCCATGGAGTACGGTTCGCCGCTCCCCCTTCCTTGTCAGCGGTGCATTGACTCCCCGGGCAAGGGTTTATCCCGAACACCCGGACGGCAGCTTCTATCATTGGGGGGCCATCGGTGATGCGAGTCCAGACCAGCCCGCCTCAAGGATCTCCTAATCGGGCGAGTTATCAGCCCCTACAGCCTGCAGAACAGTATGGGGCTGGAGCCGATAAGGAGCGTCCAGCTGAGGGACCCCCTCTTGGGAACATTCCTCCAGGATGGTACGGGAATTCATAGAGGAACCACGGGGGAGGAGGCGGCGGACCCGACGAAGGAGGATCAGGCGGAGGAGGTCATGGAGGTTCAGGAGGCGGAGCTGGGGGAGGCGGAAATGGAGGAGGAGGAGGCGGAGGCAGTGAGGGAGGATTAGCTGCACCGGGAAATGATCCCGCGAGCGCTGCGCCGTGGCAACTGAACACCAAGCTTAACATATTGGTGGTGCCAACCTGGAATGGAAAGGGAGAGACCATTATCCCCTACGTTATCACAATGTCCTCCTTGGCCATGCTCAGCCCCTTGATGGAGCGTCAGTTGGGACAAATGGCTCCATCCCGACTCACCGATCGTGCATTGAAGTGGTGGACGTCTCTGCCAGAACCTTCACGGAAGGAATTCAGCAGAGATTGGCCGCACCTTCTTGACAATTTACGACGCACATATCTGACGGATCAATGGGTGAGGGATCGGAACAAGGAGTTCGAGGAGATGAAGTTCAGGCAGCGAGGGCACAAAGCGGAAGACCTGGTGGACTTCTTCCAAAGACGCGCCCAATACCATAGCTTCATCTTCTCCGATGCTGACGATGGGCCTACCGCGGTCTCGAGGCTCATTCGCACGCAACCGGCTGAATGGAACAAAGAAGTCAACGAGCGAATGTGCCCGACCATTGATTCTTTGATGGAAGTAGCGCAACATAGCCAGGCCTCCCTGATGTCCACTTGGGTCCTGACGAACAAGGTGGATCGGCTACTGGCGAGTCCGAGCGCGACTCCTGCTGCTCCTCGCACTCAATTCCGCCCCAGAGCCCATGTCGCCGAGGTGGAAGTGGAAGAGGAAGAGGAATTGGAAGAGAAGGAGGAGGAGAAGACGGTCATGGCGGCGGATCGGCGTCGAAGTCCTAGAACTGGGGGTTCACGGGAAGCAGGACCATCTCGTCCAGACTGGCCAGGAGGGAAGACGGTCAATGGATATTCCTTCGCTCGAGACGACTCGCGAGTCAGCAATCGCCCTCCCAATGGTGAATGCTACATCTGCACTAGCCCCAAACACATGGCTCGGGACTGCTCACTATGGGAGATGGCTGGTGCTCAAACAAGCCATGCTCATACATGTCGATCTCGATCCTGCGGATGATGAGAAGGAACGCCTGGACTACATAGCTATGCTCGTTGAATCAAAGACCTCCTCTTCCGATTACTCCAGTGACAGCTCTAAGTGCTCGGAATCCCATGAACACATACTCGCCGTTGACGCGCTAGACTGTGATGCCAAAGCTGCTCACATCGAGTATAAAGGGTTCAACCGGAATCACAGGCGCCATGATGCATTCCAGAAGGCTAAGTCGAGCAGTGATAAAGGGAAAGCGGTGAAAAGCGATGACCCTGCAAAAATGCCTCGACGAATCCTTCAGAAGGCCGCTCATGTCGCTGAGCTTCCCTCGAGCATGGACAGCGACGGCCTCACCATATACAAAGCTCGTAAGGCCCGTCAACTTCCGGACGGTCTTGGTTTGTTGGGAGTGCAGGCCTTGCACGTCAAAGTCCGTGTGGGATCATTACTGCACGAAGTGATCAAAGCGCGTCTGGACTCTGGAGCTGATATAACCTTGATGTCAGAGGAGTTTTGGAGATTCCTAGGACTGCCCAAGCCGAAGGAAGGAATTCACATGTCCCTATATCATCTTACGGGTCAAGTGAAGGTCCTAGACTATGTCAAGTGCTCCCTTTATATGGTCTCGGCTGAAGGGGAGCACTAGACCAAGTAAGTCTTTTGCAAAAGTCTTACTGTATCGGCTGAGGGGAGGTGGTCCGTTTCGACCTTGAAGCCTACGTTGTGTGGAACATGAAGGTCCCTCTCCTCCTTGGGGAGGACTTCCAGTCCGCCTACGAACTGGGCATCAAACACTCGGCCACCGGGCACTGCGAAGTGCAAGTCGGGCAGTCCTGTCATATCATACCGGCCTCATCCGCGCACTCGGTCGACCTAGGCTTCGAGATACGGCAAGCAAGCATGGCCAAGTCCATGAAGCGCCTACTTCCCGGAGTCTGGCGCAAGACCTACCAACGATCCAAAGCCCGGAAGCGCAGAGAGGAGAAGTTGGAAGCGCCCCCGGTATTAGCAATGAAGGATACGCTCATTGCCGCCGGGACCGTGCACAACGTTCTGATTACTGGCCCCTTCGAAGGGAAGGAGGAATGGTTGGTAGAGAAGGTCGTGATAGCCACCGAGGACGAGAGCGTCATGGCCGCTCCTTCCACTCTCATTCGTTCCGATTCTCCGTTTCTCCCTATCGCCAACCCCAGCACTCGACCTTGGTATATACGAGCCAGCGATATAGTAGGCCGTCTACATGATCCTGCGGAGTACGTAGATACCCCCAAGGACGAGGAACAGAGGGAGAAATTTGTAGCTTCCACGGAGGCGCTAGCGCGCGTAATTCAGGAAACGCAGCGCGCGCAAGATCCGGATAGCTTGCCAAAGGAGAAGCTTGGGACGGAGGACAAGTTGGAAGAGGATGAGGCTTGGGGACCGAAGACGACAGCGTTACCTGGAGATTTTGAGGGAGTGAAAGAAGGCGAGGATGTAGCTCAGCTGGTTAATCTGGGTCCGGATGTTCCAGAACATATACGCCCACAGCTAGACGAAGTTCTGCACCATAACTCGGCTACGTTCGGAGTCGGGGGGCGCCTAGGGCATGTGCAGGGTAAAGCTCCCATTCCGTTAAAACCTGGGATGCAGCCGATATCGGTACCGATGTATGCGGTGTCGCCGCTGAAGCGCGAAGTGATTGATAAGCAGATGGATCTCTGGTTTGAGCGCGAAGTAATTGAACCCTCGGTCAGCCCATGGGGGGCCCCGTGTGTAGTGGTTTTCCGCAATGGGAAACCGCGGCCAGTGGTCGATTATCGCAAGCTTAACGAGAAGACCATCACGGACGAATTCCCGATTCCCCGACAGTCCGATATCATACAAGCACTGTCAGGGGCGCAGGTTTTGTCTTCCTTTGACGCTTTAGCGGGCTTCAATCAGGTGGAAATGGAGGAGGAAGCCCACGAGAAAACAGCCTTCAGGTCTCACTGAGGGCTATGGCAATTCAAACGCATGCCATTCGGATTACGGAACGGACCTTCCATATTCCAGAGGATCATGCAGGGAGTGCTAGCGCCCTACCTGTGGATCTTCACCCTCGTGTACATCGACGACATAGTGGTGTTCTCAAAGAGTTGGGAGGATCACATAGTCCATCTCGACAAAGTCCTGAGCACTATAGCAGCTGCTGGGATCACGTTGGAGCCGAAGAAATGCTTTGTAGGCTACTCGTCGATACTACTCTTGGGGCAGAAGGTGTCCAGACTGGGCCTTTCAACGCACAAAGAGAAGGTAGCCGCCATTCAAGAGCTGTCGAGACCATCTTCTGTGCTCGAATTACAGAAGTTCTTGGGCATGGTCAATTACTTCTCAGCCTACATCCCCTACTACGCCTTCGTGGTTAAACCACTATTCTCCCTGCTAACGAAAGGAGCGAGATGGGAATGGAAAGCGGAGCACGAAATCGCTTTCTTGCAAGCGAAGGACGCGTTATCGGCAGCGCCGATACTGGGGCATCCAATCCAAGGACTCCCGTACCGACTGTACACAGACGCGTCGGACTATGCGATAGGATCTAGTCTGCAGCAGGTGCAGCCGATCGCGGTGTCCGACTTGAAGGGTACAGTGGCCTACGAGAAACTACAGGCCGCATGGGACGCGAAAGAGCCGGTGCCCAAGCTATTCACGACGCTGACGAAGGAGGTGAAGGAGGTGGAATTGGAGGATGTGTGGGAGGCAACACTGGACGAAACGGTGGTTCACGTGGAACGTGTAATTGCCTATTGGAGTAGGAGCTTGAAGTCCGCAGAGCGGAACTATAGCGTGACGGAGAGAGAAGCACTGGGCGCTAAGGAGGCGCTAGTGCGTTTCCAACCTTTCATAGAGGGAGAGCAGGTCATCCTAGTGACGGACCATGCTGCGTTGCAGTGGGCGAGGGTGTACAAGAACGCGAACAGGAGACTCGCAGCGTGGGGGGCAGTGTTCGCGGCCTACCCCAGCTTAAAGATCATTCATAGGCCGGGGCGAGTGCATTCGAACGTCGACCCTCTATCAAGATTGCTGAGGGCACCGCCGCACAAGTCTCCGGTTCAGGATGTGCGTGGTACGATAGTTCCGGACGAGGAGAGACAAGAGCAGGCTCAGCGATTGGAAGACAGAGGAACATTTGCGCCAGCCAAGAAGGCTGCATTTGTGATCTGGTGGTGGGAGGATGTAGTGGACAAGTGCGTGCTACCGGTACAGATGAGGAGGCAGAAAGTAAAGGAGGACGCAGACAAGGAAGTCCAGGAGCGCGATGACATTGCTGCACCGGACCAGGAGGGAATGCTGAGAGCGAGGGAGGAAGTTCAAGAGCGCGATGACGTCGCTGCACTGGACAACCCCTTCCCTTTCGAACAAGCGGATCACTGGACTTATCCAGCGGGAGCCAAGCCAGACAAGGACGAGGAAGACTGGAACAAACACTCCCACCTACTAGTATCGGTCTCTCAAGAAGTGAAGGACGAATTCATCCGAGGATATAAGGAGGATCCGTACTTCAGAGATCGGTACACGGAGGAGGCGACCAGTCCGGAGAAGGTGCTTACACCATCTCATTTCCAGAAAGGCCGGGACGGGTTGCTATACTTCGTGGACGCTGACTGGAAAAATTGGTTATGCATTCCTTGGTCGAAGATCCAGTTCGTGCTGAGATGGATCCACGAATCTCCGCACGAGAGCACCCACGCTGGCCCGTTCAAGTTCATTAACCGCCTACGGAAGTTATTCTTCTGGACGTCCCTAACTAAGGACGCGGAGGAATTCGCCTCAACTTGCGATGTCTGCCAGAAGATTAAAGTGGACCACAGGCAGAAGATGGGCGGATTGAGACCATCCCACATTCCTCCCCGTCCCTTCGCCACCGTTTCCCTAGATCTTATCACGGGTCTGCCACCGTCAGGGAAGGAGAAGTTCACAGTCATCTTGGTGATTGTGGATAAACTGACGAGGTTCTCCGTCATGATTCCAACCCACACCAACCTGTCGCAGGAAGGATTCACTGCCTTCTTTGTAGAAAGGGTAGTGAATGTCTTCGGAATGCCGGAGCATATTATCTCGGACCGGGATAAGCGATGGGCCACCGCGTTCTGGAGATCGATCACTTTGTAATATGGAAGTGTATTGGCACTGTCCTCAGCGCATCATCCACAGATGGACGGGCAGACGGAGATCCTCAATGCTACGATAGAACAGATGTTGCGCGCCTATGTCGCTGCAGATTGTTCGTTGTGGGCGAAGTGGCTCGGGGAAATTGCTTTCGCCTATAACTCCAACGTACATGGTTCTACGGGCTACAGTCCTAACTTCCTACTATTCGGCTATAACCCTAGAGGAGCCGCTGGAATTATAAACCCTGGAGGAGACCCCGTCGTTCGCCCCTTCCTGCCTAGCCAGAAAGGGGAGGACTTCATAGAGGCGCTGGAAAGTCATAGAAAGACAGCGCGGGACGCAGTAGTGTTGGCGCAGGAGAGACAGGCTCGCGCTTATAATAAAAGCAGGTGTCCTGTAGAGAGTATTGAGGAGGGGGATTACGTGCTGGTAAATCCGCACTCGTTGGAGTTGGTCGACGTGCAGGGAACGGGTCGCAAACTGGTGCAGCACACCATCGGCCCCTTCGAGGTCATGGAGAAGATTAATCCGGTCGTTTATCGCTTGCGATTACCGGATACTTATTCCATGCATCCTGTCTTCAACCTTGAACATTTGCGCAAGTACCATATGTCCAAGGAGGAGCTGGGGGAGAGGACCAAGCTGCCAGATACGCGGGAGTATCTGAAGGCGTCAGAGGAATATGTGGTGGAGGCTATTCTGGGGCATGCGGTGTGGCCCAGGAAGGATGGCAATCAGAGGATGTTCCGGATCTGCTGGGAAGGATACGGGCCGGCTGATGACACTTGGGTCTCCGAGAGGGATTTGAGAAATGTGCCGGCGCTGAAGAGGGAGTATTTACGGCTTCATAAGTTGACTTAGGATAGCGCGAAGGACTCGGCCGAAGAGTCCGATGAGTGCCGAGCGCTCATGTGGGCCCGTGCATGGGAGATATAGCACGTGCTTGGTGACTCGACATTTTCATTTCTTTCTCTAACTCCCACCAACTCGGTGTACGCTCGCTGCTCCTTTCCAAGTGAGCGCATCACGTATCACTCGAACAAGCAACTTCAATCTACACTACCAACATGTCTTCCTCCAGCAACCCCAAGTACAGCCACTCCCGTGTATCGTGCACGGCAGGGTACTACGACATGCCCAACATCAATTTGGCCATGACCTTCGACCTAAAACAATTCCCATCCCTCTCCGCCAGGATTGTAGAGTTTGGAGGACGTCGTTTCAAGCTGTGGTCGCCGAACTCACAGCAGCTCCCCTTTCTTCCGGGTGAGCGCTCCACGAGGCCGGCCACCACAGCAGCGCAAGACGTGCTGCAGCAGCGATACAATGGACACACGGGCAAACACGACTGCTTGTACAGCCCGCAGTATTTCCTAGAAGCAACCTCACACTGGGCTTTCATCCAACGAGTCACGGCGGTACCTCCCAATGACTTGTCGTACCAAGCCTTCCAGCCCTTGATGGAAGGATGGAATAGTTCTCCGAGCAACACGTCCAAAGGAGTCTGGGAGTCGTCTTTCGTGCAGAGTTTGAGGAGCATCATGACTATGCAGGAAATTCGTCTGCGGAATCTTAGTTCCAGATTCCGACCCGGTTCCTCCACTTGGGCGACCAAACCGTCCTATTGCACCGGAGCGCGCTTCCAGTCGCTGCTAGGTGTGAGAAGATGGGATGACGCGGTGGATCTGGGAGTGGCGTTCGAAAGAGGCCTCAGAGAGATGGAGGGGTGGATCCGAATGATTGAAGCTCGGAAAGACGATGCGCTGATGCCTGTCGCGGACCTACGGGAAATCACCATGCCCGTTGCAAACGACGATTGGCTGGGCTTGTGGGCCAACGGCATGACCGAAGCTGGCGTGCTGCTTCTCATGAAGCAGAGGGTACCATGTTTCATCGTACATGAGTTCCCTCCAGAGACTCCGGTGCTGCAATCTGCGGCGCCCTGCCCCCCTACCTTCTTTAGTTTTGTAGAAGGCACCGATGTTGTTTACCTGATATGGAACAATACGTATCAGTTGCTTGCCGAGAGTCAGGGACGTCTGGACTCCCTGTTCCGTGCGGAGGATGGGCGAGGAGAACATGTGCCTACGGACCCTAGGGACGAGGAGAGGTCATCTTCCATGTATATGACTTCTCGTCCACCGTGGGCCCCTCGCCCTCGTCCGCAAATGGCCCGGATGACCGCCGGGGGATGGGGATCGAGGAGGGCCTCGGGAGCGCTTATTGCATCAGCAGCACCCGGGGCTAGGATGGTCGCTGGAGGAGGAGGAGCCAGATCATCTTTGGGAGCGCTTATTTCAGCAGCACCCAGGGATGAGGAGGAAGACGAAGAGTCGGAAGAAGAAGAAGATTCGGGGGAAGATTCAGCCCCCATGTTCCGTATTCCCCAGCTCCCCTTCTACGTCCTGCCCGCTCCTGCTGCCTCGAACGACCATCTGGAGGCTCCACCAGTGGAAAGGCGGACCATTGCTGAAGATCGAGTGCCCTGGATCGCCCCTCCAGCCATTCCCCGTAACTGGAAGGGCAAATGGGACAAGTGGGAGCTAGGCGAAGTCAACAACAAGCGTACTTGGATCTACCGGGGAAAGAAGGTCAGCATGGAGTCCAAGTGCTGGTACGACCGTTCCCTTGGGAGGCGCTTGTACTTCGGCAAGTTCGACCCTCCCCCTGGTCTTCTGGATTGGGAGCGCTTCGGGTCACTGGTGCCTCGGTACCCGTTCTTTGTGGAGAGCGGCAATTGCTGGATCCCGAAGAAGCCGTCGCATTGGATGTACCCCTCCCAGGACGGCGAAACCAAGGACCGCGACAAGCGAGCAGAGGCGCCTCATCCTTCACAGCTGCCCCTCGCTGGCGGGAAGGAGAAGGTGCTGGTAGTGGATGATCGGGAGATGGAGGACGAGGGGATGATCTCTTCGGAGGAGGAGGGCATGGAGGTGGACGAGTTTGAGGAGGAGAACCCCGCGACAAATGTAGTCACCGTCGCCGATACCAACCACGATATATCCGTGCAAACGTTCCAAGCCCTCACGAGGGACGCCTTCTCGATCAGTCGCGCACGTCCTTTGTCAATCATACGAGCGCAGGGGCTGATTTGGATTCGATTTGAGGACGTCATGGCAGGCCGAAGAGGTTTCGGGGCGTTGGGAGCTGTATGGAAGAAGATGCAGATCGACTTCCGACCCAACGACGAGTTCAACGAGGCCGTGTTGTACACCACGGACGTATGGCTTCGCGAGGAGGACTTCGATGAGGATGCTCCAGCTCCTCCATATGCCCCCGCCGTCGCGATCGAGCAGGAGGTTGCCACTGTACACCTCCCAATCCAACCTGCCGTGAGCGCTTTCCAAGCTGCTTTGGAAGAAGAGGGACCTTTGGCCGTGAGCGCTCCTCAAGCTGCTCCGGAATGGGAAGGCTCTCTGGAGTTGGATTGGGATGCGAGTGATCCTCAAGCCTCCATTCCCTTGCCAAGGGAGACAACCGAGGAGGTCATCGAGGAACCCATAAGCGCGCCTGTGGTACAGCCGGACTTGGACCTTGCCGGAGCCAGGATGTCACCACCGTCTCCTGAGATCGAGGCGGAATCTACCGCTCTGCCCTCGGTGGAGGAAACACCTTGGGTGGCTCCACCGCTGCTTAGAGTACCCTCCAGCGTCGCTGCAGTGGATACGGCCAGTGACAGCCGACCGCCCCTTTCGTCGCCTCCGATGGAGCCCAGAGCGATGCGCAATAAAGGGAAGAGCGTAGCGCGACCGACTCTGGAAGAGCGGCTGACGGCTCCACCTCCCCCTCGCCCTGGACCTCATAGGATTCCATTGGAGTCGAGGCTAACCAACCCGGCCCCTTCCTTGACGGAACGCTTAAGCTTGGCGCCGCCTTCCTCACTCCTAGATCGCCTGGAGCCCTCACCCTCGTCCTCGAACGTCGCCGGGCCGTCCTCATCGCGGGGACCCACTAACCTTACTCCCCCGCGCAGACCTCGTGGCTCTAAGCCAGCACACCAGACCCTTGCCGGTCTCCTGGCCACACGCCCTGACCCCCGCAATATCCCACCGCGCTTCGCGGTCCTCCTCAATCGTGAAACACCGCAACAGGACGGACGTCAAACTAGATGTCGCTGGACCGTAGCGGAGGAGGACGGGGAAGGTTCATCGACCGCACCACAAGAGGTGACAGGGGGCAAAAGGGTGCGCCGAGGGAAGAGGTCGGGATGTCTGCAATGAGAGCTCGAAGCGATGCAGGCAGCGATGCAGGCGGAGGAAGGAACCCAGGTGGCGGAGTCTTCTGAGGTGGAAATGCCGGACGTCGAGATGGAGGAGTCGCCCTTGTTTGCGCTTAACATAGCTGCATCAAGCGGGATTCTGCACTTGGTCGGTCGAGAGGAGGCTCCGGAAAATCAGGAGCTTCCTGACACCGTGCAGGGGGATGGCGACTACAAAATGGAGGATGCTCCGCGACGCTGGACCACCAAGGACGACGACGACATCAGCATGGGGCCCCACTAGGCGCTGTACAGAAGCTGAAACTACAGGGCTAGATTCTCGCCTCTACAACGGAGTGTAAAGAGATTGGAGAGCGCTGTAGAATTGGTAACAGGCGCAGTGCACGCTATCAGCGTGGGGGGCTCTGTGATGGGGTACGGACTGGACGCTGGTAGACGGCACCGCGCGAGGACAGTATTATACATACATTAATTCTACATATAACGTATGCATTATTATGTTAGTAGTTGATCTGGGATCGGTACTTACATAATCTATCTTAACTTGCAATCTGCTACAATGTCGTGAACAACTACTTGGAGGGAACCCCCCGCCCCGGACCCGCTGAATGCCTGAGCATGCGTATAACTGCTCCACGGTCTCGGTGCTGCGGAGTCCCCATCCAAGGGTGACATGGACCCTAGATGAAGGGTTACAACACGGGGAGGGCCTGAGTCGGCGCCTCCCGTCGCACATAGCTGCGCCGGATACGATATCCGTGCGCGCTTACCTCCAGCCTGGCGAGGCCTATGGAACCCGCATCACAAACGGACAACGGCAATGATGCTGCCCCAAAACGCCAACAGTGCGAACATTCCTCTACGTCCGGCAGGTCCTTTCGGCCCCCTTGCTGCATTGTATATGTGGGACTGCACCTCCTGTCAAAGCATGACAACATGGTCAAGACATTTGAGGACAGATCCTAGCTATTCAGCACGACCGACAGCCATGACGTCAAGACGAGTGTGCAACTTCAAGGGACCTTCAAAGTCAATCTGCATCTCCTTCAATGTTGGCAACAAGAAGCCCTGCACCCATGATGACGACCGAGTTCACGCTGTGATAAGGACTGCGGTATCGGTATCAAAAAGTATGTGATTTGAATTCGACTGTTTTCGTCCTCTAGAGGGGAAAGTATAGTCAAATGATAGGGAGGAAGGTTGGTGTGCGAATTGGCTTTGTGTGAGTGCTGTGTGTGTGTGTGTGTGAATGGTGATTCATGGAGACTGTTTGTCTCCTAGGCATGGACGAGTGTGGCGGACCTGTTGTCAGCAAAAACAATGTAGAAGATGTGAATTACTAATTACTAAACCTGGTCCCTCGTACAAGTGTACTGTAATCCTAAATGTGTTGCCCTGTCTGCTTTCCTTGGTGCGCTCTTCCCCTTAGAACCAGCACTGGAGATGCGATGAGTGTCGCACAGATGATGACACTGACGTCGTTCGGTTGATGGCAAGACAATCAGTCTCGTTGGTCACGGATGGTGATTTGAATGTGATGGCTTCTCTCTGGGCCTGTCTTCTACAGAGCGAGGCTCGTAAAAACAGTTATCCTAATTGAGGAAGCCTGGGTAGGTAACACCAGGTCCAGTGAGGAAGGACCCTGCTGATAGAGGTGTGGGAGGTAAGATGCCGACAAACGAGAAAATGTAGGAGATGTGGCCTGTCTCCAGCCGTGGGGGTGACGAGGAGGGTGCACGAGAGGTATGAGGTCGGGGAAGGCTGGGAGTACCCCTTTGGATTGAGTGAGACTTGTACAGTAAGTGGGGAGGATGCCCCGAAAGCTACTTTTGCAAGCTGGAAGGTACTGACTATTCCTACTAAATGTGCTCCCTTTTATACCTCCTTAACAACTTCCCACGTTTCCAGAGGTGCCATGTGGGTTGCAGGTGTTTCCAGGGGGCAGGGAACATCATGAGGTGTTTTTGGAGTGCATATACGGCAGGAGACTGGGCACCTCTGCTGAGGATACCAATCGTCTTTGGGTGCGTGCAAGGCACAGCAAGGCCAAACAACCTCAGAATATGTTTGGAGCTTCAGGCACGGCCAGGTGGTCGTGTTGGTAGGTGCTTGAGCGTTCAGGAAGGAGGAGAGACGGATGGTCTCCCTTGGCTAGTTGATGTGTTGTGTGAAGTGGGGGAAGGGTAGTGTCAGGATAACCTATGCCTCGTCCGATGGGTCAGTGTCAGGCACAGGCTAGCTCTGTCCAGTGCAAGAGATCATCTGGAAACAGAAATAGGGGAGGTCATCCATGTGTTACGCCACAGGAGGGGACCAGTTGTACCCTGTCGACAATTACTGGACACTGAGCAGTGACGTGTGCAATCCGTGTGGTAAGGGGAGCA